>JAVLVB010000938.1:36908-57824 GCA_032876305.1 Orestias chungarensis
CCGGTACTGGGCTGATACTGGGCCGATACTGGGCCGATACTGGGCTGATACTGGGCCGATATTGAGCCGATACTGGGCCGATACTTGGCTGATACTGGGCCGATACTGGGCTGATACTGGGCCGATATTGAGCCGGCACTGGGCCGATACTGGGCTGATACTGGGCCGATACTGGGCTGATACTGGGCCGATATTGAGCCGGCACTGGACCGATACTGGGCTGATACTGGGCCGATACTGGGCTGATACTGGGTCGATATTGAGCCGGCACTGGGCCGATATTGAGCCGGCACTGGGCCGATACTGGGCCGACACTTTTTACAGCTTTGGGGAGGTCGCTCCAGACGCTAGCTGTCCAGAACTGGTCTGGAACGGTTCTTGTTGTCGTTTTCTGTCGTTTTCCTCTTAGCATGACGCCTCCTCCCCCATGTTGGTCCGGCGTTGTCAGCTCATAACGCATCCCTTGGCTCTTCCCTCTGTCTGTCAGCCTTTTGACCAGAAGACATCTGTTTGGTTCATGTGGACAGCGGCTGGTTTCTGTCCAACAGGAAGGCGGCCATTTTGGAGCAGGAGCTTCTTTCTTGGACCATTTTAAACTGGTAACACTCTGACTGGTTCACGGACGTAATTTTGGGGGGGGGGGGGCACAGGGCATGTCCCCTGCACTTTTTCAAATGTCCGATCTGGTCAACTGCACTTTTTCCTGTCCAAAAACAATGTTCCGCTACACTACACCAAAATTGCCAGCACTAGGACCAAGCGGACCAAACCACCGCTCAAGCGGAAGCCCGCTTCTCTGAGTTTAGACCACCCACCAGCACTCGATTGGCTCTCTGTTGTCGGGATCTCTTCTGTGATTGGCTGTCTCCACTGTCACTCCTTAGAAGCTAACGTTAGAATCATCTGACGCGCTGCTGAGTTTGGTCTGTGATTGGAAGCTCATAGTGCTGGAGTCCTAAGCACTATCGTAATTATTATATGGTGGCAGGTCTATTTTTTCAGTGTCTTGGTAGTTGTTGGAACGTTGAGAAATCTTAAATGGTCAAGGAGGTACGTTTTTAAGGAGCATGCTGTTTCGTCATTGGATGGAATCTGCTACTGTAAGTTTGAAATTAGTTTGTGTGATTGGGTCAGTAAGACAGAAGGGTTATAATACCAGATGTATTCGTATTTACATGAATCGCAAATATTTCATCAAAGTTTTGGGTGCAAGAACTTTATTGACATAGAAATACAAATGTTATAGTTGTGCACACTGACAGCTATGTTGCTCCATGGAGACCGAGCAATACTTTGATAGGAGAGTTAGCTTCTGCTACTGAGAAGTGAAGGCAGACCTTAGCTTACAGTTGAGGATGTTGGTACTTCGGTTGGAGGCGGAGGTCCACCTGTGAGTTTATCCAGTTCATCTCTCTGAGGAGATGAACTGGATAAACCCCATATTTCCCTCGACCAATATTTACCTGAGATCCCTACAGACCTTTGTTAATGTTAGAAATGACTGGATTAAGAAATATTACTGTAGTTTACAACAGTCGACCCTAACCCGGCTCTGCCTGCTGGACCAAAGCTGCTAAACACAAAGCGGCGCAGATTAAATGCTGGAACAGACGGCGCGTGTTAAAGTGCTTATATCAGACATTTTAGATGCAGGTGGATATAATCCAATATAAGTTTTTTGCTGATATCGGACCGATATCTGATATCAATAAAGGATCGGGACAGCGCTAGTACAGAGAAACTGTTCCTCCGTGATTCTCTGTTAAACCAGGAGGACGTGACAGGTTTCTGGACTTTGAGCCTTCCTTGTTGTTCTTCCTCATCTGCTGCGTGTTGCATTCATGTTTTCAGTCAGTGACAGCTTTTTTTTCTCTGTTTGCTGCATCACTTCTCCAAAAAAACCATGTGAAATTTAAACTATTGGATGTCTCAGATTTTTTCTTTCTGCATGCTGCTGAGAACGTCCTGCTTGTTTCGTGTCTGTGATTTTACGCTTTTAATCAAAGGTGGATTGAAACCCAAGCTCTCCAACTCCAGTCCTGTAGATCTGAACCCGGCAGGTTTTAGATGCTCCCACACAGGTGGATCAGACGAGCTGAGGTGGTTATCGGCTCGCGTGGTCCATGTTGTTGGAGCACGAACAAACCTAGAAGGTTTCAGAGCCTCAGAAGATTAAAGAGTTTAGACGTAAATGTTAGACGGTGACAGAAACCACCAAATCTTCGTTTCTCTACTCTGGACATAAAACAAAAACTCCCCGTTGAGCTTCTGTCCAGCATTTTCATGTAATCTGTATGACATCCTGTTCACATTAAATATCAAAGATAAACTGACGGCATGTAAGTAAAGTGCGTCCTGTTCTGTGACGTAAACCGTTGTTTCTGTTCTAAGATGAAGATTCTGGTTTTAATTCATCAGATCATAAAATGTGAGATTAATGTTGTTTTTTATTTGTCTGTCTGTAATTTAAAGCTTCGCATCAGGACATTTGGTCAATAATAATGTGATGAAGCTATGTTTGTGTATTTCACAGATGGTACCTGAATGCACCATCACCGCATGTCTTATCATATTTATAAAAGGTCAAATATTAACCAAAACAAAACAAATATACTTTATTTATGCCAAAGGGAAAGTAGATTGATGGATTTATCTTAAAGGGAAATGATCTAAAACTCAACCTCAAAACAATTTCCCCCCCCAATAAAACCTTGTTTTATCTCTTTATAGAAAAGGGATTATATCCTATTATTGACTTCATCCTTAAATCAAGATAAACAAACCACAACCGCAAAGATAACAAACAGGATTTCTACTTTCCTGCTATTTAAAGACGGAAAAGAAAAGAGTTGAATATTGTTTCAACATTTGTGAACAATTCTGAAACCAACCTCATTATACCGAGATACTGTCGTGTCCCTTTTAGAGAATAAGGAATAATCTCAATATTTTATCACTAAATCTAAATAAAGATTAGAAAACTTAGCTTTGATAACTTCTAACCTTAAATCAAACTCAAGTAGGCCGATCACTAGAGACATTTCCTTAGTTTGGGGACTTTAGAAAATTAATTTCATTTATAAATGTAAAAATGTTCTAATTACTGGAAAAACATTTATCTCATTAAATTCATTATTATTATTATTAGAAAATAAGAAAGCTAAGTTAAATGCATTAGCTATTTATTATTAACATAAAACAGTGAGAAACGTCTTGTTTGGATTTTGCTTTGTTGAAACCAATAAAAATTAATTATCTTATTGTCTTATTGTCTTGAGATAAATATTTGAAGAAAAATAAAGTAACATGTGAATGTGGTTTTAAATATTGAAATATTATGTTTTCTTTTTATGTTTCATTTTTTTTCTCTAAATTAATATCTTAAGATAACAAAACATTTAAAACAAAAAAAACTTAGATAAAAAACAAAGAGAAATTAAAAATATAGAAAAACAAGGAATTAAACTACAGTCCCAAGCTCTCTAGCATTATACTAAATGTGTTAAAATGTCCAAATATCTTACTTGGTCTGACATCTGAAACGTTGCCTCTACTAAAACAGAAAACCTCAGAAAAACAGAAGGAGGAGGAAAGAAGGAAACTGGCCGATATTCAGGCTGAACTGGAAAAGCAGAAGCAGTTGGCTGAAGCTCAGGCGCAATCCGCAGCCAAAGCACAACAAGAGGCTGAAGAGCTGAAGCTGAAGATGCAGGAAGAGGCCAGCAGGAGGCAGGGTGTGGCTGTGGATTCAGAGAAGCAGAAAAAGAACATCCAGCAGGAGCTGCAGCAGCTCAAGGTTCTGTCTGACCGGGAGATCGAGTCCAAGAGTCAGCAGCTAAAGGAGGCACTGGACAGTCGGACAAAGATCGAGGAGGAGATCTACATCATCCGAATCCAGCTGGAGACCACCATGAAGCAGAAAACCTCCGCCGAGTCCGAGTTGCAGAACCTCCGGGACAAAGCTGCAGAGGCCGAGAAGCTCCGGAGAGCTGCTCAGGACGAGGCCGAGAGGCTCCGCCAGCAGGTTGCAGCGGAGACGCAGAAAAAGAGGATCGCTGAAGATGAGCTGAAGCGGAAAGCTAACGCTGAGAAGGAAGCGGCCAAGCAAAAGCAGAAAGCCCTGGACGAACTGCAGAAGTTTAGAATGCAAGCCGAGGAGGCAGAGAGGCGTATGAAGCAAGCCGAGGAGGAGAAGCTGAGACAGATCCAAGTGGTGGAAGAGGTGGCGCAGCAGACCGCCGCCACCCAGATGCAATCAAAAGCCACGCTGTTAACGGAAAAGACCACAGAGCTGGAGAAATCTCTACAGAAAGAGCAGAGCACGGTCCTCCTGCTGCAGGAGGAAGCTGGAAGACTCAGGAAGCAACACGAGGAGGCCAACAACGCCAGAGAGCAGGCAGAGCAAGAGCTGGAAATGTGGAGGCAGAAAGCCAACGAGGCTCTGCGGCTCAGGCTGCAGGCTGAGGAGGAAGCTCAGAGGAAGAGCCAGGCTCAGGAGGAAGCAGAGCGACAAAAGGTGGAGGCTGAACGAGACGCCAAGAGGAAAGCAAAGGCGGAGGAAGCGGCGCTGAAGCAGAAGGACAACGCTGAGAAAGAGCTGGAGAAGCAGCGGCACTTCGCCGAACAAATAGCTCAACAAAAACTGTCTGCCGAACAAGAGTGCATCCGCCTAAAGGCCGACTTCGAACACGCCGGACAGCAGAGGGCGCTGTTGGACGGCGAGCTCCAGCGTCTGAAAAATGAGGCGAGTGCAGCAGAAAACCAGAGAAAACAACTGGATGATGAGCTGGCCAAGGTCCGCAGTGAAATGGACGCTCTGCTTCAGATGAAGCTCAAAGCTGAGGAGGAGACGCTGTCCAAGACGGAAAAGAGCAAACAGCTTCTGGATGCAGAAGCTCTGAAGATGAAGCAGCTGGCGGAAGAGGCCGCACGGCTGAGGGCGGTGGCAGAGGAGGCAAAGAAGCAGAGGGAGATGGCAGAAGAAGAGGCAGCGCAGCAGAGGACGGAGGCCGAAAAGATCCTCAAGGAAAAACTAGCCGCCATCAACGAGGCGACGCGAGTAAAGACCGAAGCAGACATCGCGCTGAAGGCCAAGGAGGCAGAGAACGAGAAATTAAAGAGGAAGGCTGAGGAGGAGGCGTACCAAAGGAAGCTCCTGGAGGACCAAGCTGCCCTGCACAAGCAGGAGATAGAAGAAAAGATCAGTCAGCTGAAGGGCTCCTCTGAGTCTGAGTTGGGGAGACAGAAGACCCTGGTGGAGGAGTCTCTGAGGCAGAAGAAGGTGGTGGAGGAGGAGATCCACATCATCAAGTTAAGCTTTGAGAAAGCATCAAAGGAGAAGTTCGACTTGGAGCTGGAGTTGAAAAGGCTGAAGGAAGTTGTAAATGAAACACAGAAGAGCAAAGAGAAATCTGAGGAGGAGGCAGACAAACTGAGAAAACTGGCAGCAGAGGAGGAGAAGAAGAGGAGAGATGCCGAGGAGAAGGTGAAGATGATTTCTGCAGCAGAGGAGGAAGCAGCTCGCCAGCGCAAAGCTGCTCAGGAGGAAGTGAAGCGGCTCAAAATGAAGGCGGAGGATGCCAACAAGCAGAGGTGCGAAGCTGAGAAGGAAGCAGAGAGACAGGTAGCTCTGGCCAAGGAGGCGGCGCAGAAGTGCAGCGACGCTGAGCAGAAGGCTCAAAACGTTCTCAGCAAGAGCAAAGCCGATGTCCTCGCCCAGGAGAAGCTCAGGGATGAGTTCACAAATGCAAAGAAGCTTGCTGATGATGCTGAAAAGGCCAAAGGGAAAGCAGAGAAAGAGGCTGAATCGTTTCGCCAGAAAGCAGAGGAAGCTGAGAGGCAGAGAAAAGCAGCAGAAGAAGAAGCTGCTAAACAAGCCAAGGCCCAACAAGATGCAGAACGACTGAAAAAGGAGGCAGAGGACAAGGCCGTGAGGCGCGCAGCAGCCGAAGCTGCGGCGCTGAAGCTGAAGAAGAAGGCGGAAGAAGAGATGACCAAACAGAAGAAGGTGGCCGACCAGGCGCTGACACAGAAATCCCAGGTGGAGAAGGAACTGTCAGCTGTCAAACTGCAGTTGGAGGAAACCCATCAGCAGAAGGAGGTTCTGGACACTGAGCTTCTGAGAGTGAAAGACGAAGTTAAAAATGCTGTCAGACAAAGAACCGAGGTGGAGGAAGAACTCTTGAAAGTGAAACATCAAATGGATGAGCTCCTCAAAGTAAAACATGGGATTGAGGAGCAAAACCGCTTCTTAATACAGAAAGACAAAGACAATACCCAGAAATTACTGCAGCAGGAAGCAGAGAAGATGAAGAACCTGGCAGCAGAAGCGGCTCGGCTCGCCATAGAAGCTGAAGAAGCAGCCAGGCAGAGGCGGCTGGCCGAGGCCGATTTGGCTGAACAGCAAGCAGTCGGTGAGAAGATGCTGAAGGAGAAAATTCAGGCCATCCAGGAGGCTGTGAGGCTAAAAAATGAAGCAAATGAGCAGCAGAAACTGAAGGACCAGGCTCAAGAAGAGACTAAAAGACTACAGCAGGACAAACAACAGATCCAGCAGCGCCTCAAAAAGGAGACGGAGGACTTCCAAAAGTCTCTGCAGGCGGAACGCACAAGGCAGCAGGAAGCATCTGCTGAGGCGGAGAAGCTGAAGCTCAGGGTCAAAGAGCTTAGTGACGCGCAGGCCAAAGCCGTACAAGAGGCCAAGAAGTTCAAGATGGAAGCAGATGAGTCTAAAGCTCGTCTCCAGGACTCTGAAAGACAGGTGACGGAAACTGTGGTTCAGAAGCTGGAGACACAGAGACTGCAGAGCACGAGAGAGGCTGATGACCTGAAAAAGGCCATAACTGTGCTTGAGAATGAGAAGAAGAACCTGAGAAAAGATGCTGAGGAGCTTCAGAAGAAAACCCAACAGGTAAAGTTGCCTGAAAGAAAAATAAGTGTAAATTTAGCCACCATAAAAATATAGAAAGCAATAAGTTATTGATGTGTTGCATGCTGTTACCTTAAGCTTTTTCATCATTGATGCTAAGTTTAGTTAACGATGCTATCTTCCTTTTCTCCAACAGTTGGCCATTGCCCAACAAGAGCAAATTGAGCAACAAAAGATCCTGCTTCAACAGTCTTTCCTCGATGAGGAGGAGCTTCTGCTTAAAAGAGAAAAAGCTGTGGAAGATGAGAAAAAGAAGCTGGAGAAACAGTACGAGGAGGAGGTGAAGAGGGCCAAAGCATTCAAAGAAGAGCAGGAATGTCAGCGCAAGCTATTGGAGGAGGAGAGGAAGAAGCTGCAGGCTGTAATGGACAAGGCTGCGAATAAGCAGAAGGAGGCAGAAGAAGTGATAAAAATCAAGCAGAAAGAAATGGAGGAACTTGTAAAGAAGAGACTAGAGCAGGAACAACTTATGGAAAAGGAGAACAAAAAGCTCAGAGAGAAACTGCAGAGTTTGGAGTGTGCCTCTAAAAAAGAACCAGAGACTAAAGAAATAGAGGTTCAGACAGACAAAGTTCCTTTCTCAATAGCAACGCTGGGAAAAACAAGGAATGTTCCGAATGGCTCTGGCGAAGTGGATGGGATGAAGAAACAGGGAGAGTCTCCATTTGCTTTTGATGGAATCAGAGAGAAGGTTCCTGCAGAGAGACTTTTGGAAATTGGTGTCCTGACCAAGAAGGACATGGACAAACTAAAAAAAGGCAAGGTCTCTGTTCAGGAGCTTGAAAAGACTGAGAAGGTCCGATCATGTGTAAAGGGCCAGAGCTGTGTGGGAGGCATCCTTACACCGTCTCAGGAAACGATGAGCATATACAACGCCATGACGGCGAACAAGATCAGCCCCGTCGCTGCTGCAATGCTTCTGGAAGCACAAGCAGCTTCAGGCTACATTGTTGATCCATTGAAAAATAAACTTCTCTCTGTAGACCAGGCTGTTAAGGAAGAGTTAGTTGGACCTGAACTTCATGACCGAATGCTTTCTGCTGAACGAGCAGCCATTGGCTTTAAAGATCCGTTCACCGGAGTCAGGATCTCCCTGTTTGAAGCCATGAAGAAGGGTCTCATCGATAAGGAGCAAGCAACCAAGTTCCTGGATGTTCAGCTCACAACAGGTGGGATTGTGGATCCCATCAATAGTCACAGACTCCCACTCCAGACAGCCTACAAGCAGGGCCAGTTTGATGCAGACATGAACAAGAAACTCATGGATGTCAGCAACGAGTCCAAGTTATTCAATGACCCCAGCACTCAGGAGCCACTCACCTACAAACAGCTGCTGGAGAAATGCACTAAAGACCCCAACACTGGCTTACTGATATTACCAGTGACAGAACAGGCTGGTCAGCGACAGAGAACATACACAGACATGGAGACTAAAGACATATTCAGCAGGTCCAATGTTGATGTCCCATTCGGAAGATTCAAGGGAAAGACTGTCACTATCTGGGAGGTGATAAATTCAGAGTATTTCACTGAGGAGCAAAGAAGAGAACTAATCCGCCAGTACAAAACGGGAAAGATTACTGTGGAGAAGATCATCAAGATAGTCATTACTGTTGTGGAAGACAAGGAGAAGGAGAGTGGAATTGTGTTCAATGGTTTAAGGGGTCTTCTGACCGCAAATGAGCTCCTAGAGTGTAAAATCATAAACAAAGACTTGTTTAACAAGTTGAGTAATGGAAAGATCTCGGCTAAAGAGGTTTCTGAGATTGAAGATGTGAAGAAGGCCTTGCAAGGAACACCCAGCATTGCGGGTCTCCTAAATGAACCAACAAACGAGAAGATGCCTTTTTATCAAGCCTTGAAAAAAGAGTTACTCTCTCCAGAGACAGCTGTGCATCTCCTCGAAGCTCAGGCTGGGACAGGATTTATTATCGATCCTGTAAAAAACGAACGCATGGCTGTTGATGAAGCTGTTAAATCTGGGCTTGTTGGTCCGGAGCTGCATGAACATCTTCTGTCAGCAGAGCGAGCCGTCAGCGGCTACAGTGATCCTTACACTGGAAAAAAGGTTTCCCTCTTTCAAGCCATGAGCAAAGGCCTTATAAAGAAGGACCAAGGCATTCGTCTGCTAGAAGCTCAGCTTTCAACAGGAGGACTTATTGATCCCATCAAAAGCTGTCGCATCCCTAATGAGGTCGCCTACAAGAAAGGATACTTTGATGAAGAAATATACAAGACTCTGAACCAGAGCACAGATGAGACCCAAGTGTTTTATGATCCCAACTGTCAAAAGGAGGCCACCTACGCACAACTGATAAATAAATGTGTCACAGACAAAGAGACTGGACTGCCGTTACTTCCCCTGTCAAAGAAGGCTCCAAAACCTAAAGAGGAGATACAAATAACAGAAGCCAATACCAAAGAAGTGCTAAGCCAGAGAACTATGGAGCTGGAATACGGACCCTTCAAAGGGAGAAAAGTCACAATTTGGGAGATCATAAATTCTGAGTACATCACTGAAGAGCAGAGACTAGAACTGATCCGTCAGTATAGAATGGGACTGGTAACAATTGAGAAGCTCATAAAGATTGTGATAAAAGCCGTTGATGAAAAAGAGGACAAAACCAAGGAGGAAGCTTGTTTTGAGGGCCTGAGAGCACAAGTCACTTCCAGTTCACTTCTTGATTCCAACATCATTGATAAGGCAACATTTGACCAACTTCAACAGTGTAAGAAGACTCCCAAAGAGGTTGGTCAAACCGATAAAGTCAGAAGGTACCTACATGGAACTGACCGCATCGATGGTGTCACAGTGGAGGAGTCAGATGAGACGTTGAGCATATATGAAGCTATGAAAAGAAATGTTTTACAACGTAAAATTGGTCTGGCACTGCTTGAAGCACAAGCTGCTACCGGATTTATAACTGATCCAGTAAAAAACAAGAAATACTCTGTAGATGATGCTGTTAAAGCAGGAGTCGTTGGCCCCGAGCTTCATGAGAAACTTCTATCAGCTGAAAAAGCCGTTACAGGATACAAAGATCCATACACGGCCAATAAGATATCACTGTTCCAAGCCATGAAGAAGGAGCTGGTGTTGAAGGAGCATGCTATTCCTATTCTAGAAGCTCAGATTACAACTGGTGGAATAATCGATCCTGTCAGCAGTCATCGGGTTCCAGATGAGGTCGCCATCCAGCGTGGATATTTCAGTATAGAAATGTTAAAATCATTCAATGAAATGACCGGTGACACCAAAGGCTTCACCAACCCGAACAACAATGAAAGGGTGACTTACAAACAATTGCTGGAAAAAGGTAAAAGAGATTCAAACACAGGTCTATGCTACCTGCCTCTCTTAAAAGCTCAGGCCTCTGCATTGACTGAGAAGTCCTATGAATACACTGAACAGCAAGCTCAGCAAGATCTAGCAAACACACAAATTGAGATCCCTCATCAGAGATTTGCTGGCAAGAGTATGACAATTTGGGAAGTGATGAACTCCAACATTCTCCCTGAAGCCGAGAGGCGGCACCTCCTTGAGCAGTACCGCTTGGGCCACATCACCAAGGAAAGGATGCTCATCATTATAGTTGAAATCATTGAACAAACAGAGACGCTACAGGTGGAGCAGAGCTTGTCTTGTGATATGATCAGGAGAAGAGTTACTATAGACGATTTGTACAGTGCTAGAATTATTGACCTGCAGACTTTCAACCGTCTGAAACAGGAGAAAATGAGTATCCAGGAACTAATGGAGGTTACTTCAGTGAAGCAGTACCTTTTTGGAACGGGTTGCATTGGAGGGATCATGTCAGACAATCCTCCCAAAATCAGCATTTACCAGGCCATGAAGAACAGCGTAATTAAACCTGACATTGCTGTGACACTTCTCGAGGCCCAGGCGGCTACAGGATTCATGATCGATCCAGTAAAGGATGAGCTGCTAACAGTTGATGAATCTGTACGCAAAGGCCTTGTTGGCCCAGAGCTTCATGACAAACTTCTCTCTGCTGAGCGTGCTGTGACAGGATACAGAGATCCATACAGTGGAAAAGTGATTTCTCTCTTCCAGGCAATGAAAAAAGGCCTGATTCCTGAGGATTATGCCTTACGTCTTTTGGAGGCCCAGAATGCCACCGGAGGACTAATGGATCCGGAATACTACTTCCACCTTCCCTTAGATATTGCTTTGCAACGGGGATACATTAATAAGGAAACCCTCGAAAGGATAACTGAACCTACGGCAGATGTGCAAGGGTACATTGACCCAACAACGGATGAGAAACTAACCTATGCTCAGCTACTAAAGAGAAGCAGAGTCGATAAAGAAAGTGGGCTACGCCTGCTTTCCCTGGCAGACAGACTACTTCTCTTCAAAGGTCTCAGAAGACTAATCACTGCAGATGAGCTCCTCCGTTCACAAATTATTGATCAAAAGACCTACAATGAACTCACTGAGGGGGTCGTCACAGTGGAAGAGGTCAGTAGAGAACTGAAGAAGTACCTTGAAGGGACCAGTTGCATAGCAGGTGTGTATGTGGAATCTACCAAAGATTGTCTTTCTATTTACCAAGCAATGAAGAAGAACATGATCAGGCCTGGAACAGCCTTTGAGCTGCTTGAAGCTCAGGCTGCTACAGGATATGTGATTGACCCAATCAAGAACCTGAAGCTGAATGTCACAGAAGCTGTTAAAATGGGCGTTGTTGGCCCTGAGTTTAAAGACAAACTCCTTTCAGCTGAACGAGCCGTCACAGGCTACAGAGACCCTTACTCTGGCCAAATTGTCTCTCTTTTCCAGGCGATGAAAAAGAATCTCATTCTAAAAGACCATGGTATTCGCCTGCTTGAGGCGCAAATTGCCACAGGGGGGATAATCGATCCACAGGAGAGCCACCGTTTACCAGTTGAAACAGCATATGAACGTGGGCTCTTTGACGAGGAAATGAATACGATCCTTACTGACCCATCTGATGACACAAAGGGCTTCTTTGATCCAAACACAGAGGAAAACCTCACCTACCTGCAGCTGATGGAGAAGTGTATGATGGATCCAGAGACTGGCCTTCGTCTCCTGCTGCTGAAAGAGAAGAAACGTGAGAGGAAGACCTCATCCAAGTCCTCTGTTCGTAAACGAAGAGTTGTCATTGTTGATCCGGAGTCGGGGAAAGAGATGTCTGTTTATGAAGCATATCAGAAAGGTCTGATTGATCACCAGACCTACATAGAGCTCTCGGAGCAGGAGTGTGAATGGGAGGAAATAACAATAACCTCTTCGGATGGAGTGGTGAAGTCCATGATCATTGACAGAAGGTCTGGACGGCAGTATGACATTGATGATGCAATCTCAAGAGGCCTGATAGACAAGTCTGCACTGGATCAGTACCGCGCAGGAACATTGTCCATCACAGAGTTTGCAGACATGCTGTCTGGAAACATGAGCGGCAACAGATCACGTTCATCCTCCTTTGGCTCCTCTTCCTCCTACACTGCGAGTCCGGTACCTTCCATAAAAGCACCTGCAACCATGTGGAATGACCCAACTGAGGAAACTGGGCCTGTCGCTGGAATATTGGACACAGAGACACTGGAGAAGGTTTCTGTCACAGAGGCTATTCACCGCAACCTTGTGGACAATATAACAGGTCAAAGGTTACTGGAAGGTCAGGCCTGCACTGGGGGGATCATTGACCCAAACACAGGAGAGAAATTCTCTCTTGTAGATGCAATGAATAAAGGGCTTGTGGATAAAATCATGGTTGATCGCATCAGTTTAGCCCAAAAGGCCTATAATGGATTTGAAGATCCCAGAACAAAAACCAAAATGTCTGCTGCCCAAGCTCTGAAGAAAGGGTGGCTTTACTACGAAGCCGGACAGCGGTTCCTTGAAGTCCAGTATCTCACTGGTGGGCTGATTGAGCCTGATGCATCTGGCAGAGTCTCTATTGATTACGCTTTGAAGAAGGGCACCTTAGACGCTCGCACAGCCCAGAAGTTACGGGATGTCAGCGCATATTCCAAGTACCTTACCTGCCCCAAAACCAAGCTCAAGATCTCCTACAAAGACGCCATGGAAAGAAGCATGATTGAAGAGGGAACTGGTCTGCGGCTGCTTGAAGCTTCGTCTCAGTCCACTAAAGGCCTTTACAGTCCGTACAGCATCAGTGGTTCTGGATCTGCTACTGGATCCCGGTCTGGATCCAGGACTGGCTCCAGATCAGGTTCACGAAGAGGAAGCTTCGATGCCACTGGGTCAAGTTTCCAAACAACCTTCTCGTCTTCCTCCTACAGCTCGCCAAGTTATAGCCGGCGGTACTGAGACTGAGGAACATTCACCAGATGCCTAATACAAAGAGCTCCTTTATTCTGTCTCTACATGGGGTTCTTTCAACACTTTCAACATATTATTATTTCCATTTCTTGTATATTTTACCCTTAATGTAAAACATACAGTACATCCCAGTATAGCCAATGTCTCACTTTAACATTACGTTGTTTAATATTTTTTTCAAATAAAGCATTTAGTCTTCCGCAAACTAAGAGTAAACTAATTTGATGTACAAACTACCGGTTCTGTACACGTGGATGTTCCTGAAAAGGACAAAAAGCTACTTTGCAGAGCAGAATACGGAGTTTATCAATAGTTTGCTTCAGAATGCCAAGCTTTAAAGTATTCTCTCTTCTGGGCTACACTGAGATTTACTGCAGAATGCATAAACCAAACTTCCTAACCATAAATCTTGAAGGCAGAGCAACAAGTGGAGACTATAAAATGGACAAAACGCAGACCAGACAGAAACCTGGAGACAAACAGCCTCATTTGAATTGGAAGACAAACTCAAGTAAATCCCTGCTTGTCCTGAATGCAAAGAAAGGTAAAAATAATTTAAATTTTTTGGTTTCATACCAGATTGTTGAATCTAATGTTTTTCTGCTCCATGTTGACTTTCTGTGTTTCAGTGTTGCATCAGCTGTTAGTTAACTTTTCACTCTGCACAGAAGTCAGCGTTGAACTCAATTTGGACTCGTCATGGTTTTAAAGGCAACACACTGAAATACACTCACTTCTCTGCTGCTCGCCTCCGTTGCCTCGTAGATATCTGCAGAAGACGACACCTTCACTGCAGGAATAGAAATTGCAGACTTTCAAGTAATGCAAGCCTAAAAAAGAAAGGGTCCCTAAAGCTTTCCAGTCAGTCTACGCAGAGACTTTGATTAACATAATTTACTGACTTTTTATTACCTGGACGACATTCACAGTCAGGATTTATGGTTAGTGAAGACGCTTTTAGAAAGATCTGTCAGCTTTGCTGCTCACCCAGTATTCATATTTAATACTACATGCCCTTGGTTTGATGATTAAGC
This sequence comes from Orestias chungarensis, assembly GCA_032876305.1. NCBI lineage: Eukaryota > Metazoa > Chordata > Actinopteri > Cyprinodontiformes > Cyprinodontidae > Orestias > Orestias chungarensis. The sequence goes on from JAVLVB010000938.1 coordinate 51,205, forward strand.
TTCTTTCTAAAGCAGCACATTAACTCTATGTTATTTTTTTATTTTATATTTCTGCATTGCATGATTTACTAATATAGAAAAGATGCAGGTTATATCCTTAAAAGTAAATTTTTTTGCTGTTTACAGAGGTTTACAGGATGTATCTTAGTAAGGGGTCATCAAGCCTTGTTTGAACCGGTGTATTTATAGTAAAATGGGACAAGGACGTTTATTGTTACACCTTAAGCCTGTAAATAAACACAAACAGTAAAAATCAAAAAAATTGTCTCCTTCATTTTTGGTTCATCTTGTCTGCAGATTGAGAGAAATCACAGCTAAACATAAAAATGCAAGATTTTGTTTTCCTGATAAATTCTACGTTAAAAAATGAAAACATAGTTTCTCCGTTCCTTAAGATCCCGCCTTACAATCCGCCACCAGGTAAGGAGAAGAAACCCAAATCCACTTCAGCTTCTGCTTCATTTCTACGTTTATTCGTACTTCATCCATCCACGCCTGTCGTCTCTCGTCTCTATGACAAACTTATCTGAAGAACTGTTCTGATTATTGGCAGCCAGATAAAACAGCTGCATGGAGGTAGACCTCCTCTGAATCCAAACACTGGAAACAGAATCACTCCCCTAAACTTCCTCCAAACATCAAAATGCAGAATTTAGTCAATTACCAAATAATCACAAAGTACGAGAAATCCAGTTGCTGCTCTTCAGTTAAAGTAAAATAGTTCAAAAGTCATAAATCTGGAGATTAGAAGTGAGAACTGATGACAGGTGACCTTTTCAGGCTCAGTCTGTGGGGAAATGTCAATTTAGTTTTATGTTTTCAATGAAATTACACATTAAAGCAAAGGCTGAAGTCCATGTATAATGATGCTACAAAAAACAAATAGAAAAACAGTTCTGATGAAACTTAACAAGACAGATCATATCTGCCCTGGTTTTGCTTCCCTTCATTGGCTTCAGGTCAAATTTAGAACTGATTTAAGATACTCTTTTGACATATAAAGCCCTCAATAATCTCTTGTCCCTCTGATACTACAGAGCTGAGTAGATTACATGCATCTGTGATGCAAACACCAGCAGCCCAAACAATCCGCCTGTAGGACTCCCTCTGGTGGACAACCTGAGACAGGGGAAAATCCACAAAACCCAGCCACCATCCCATTTTCTGACATCTTCCCACTTAAGGTGATCCGTGAACATCCGGAACTGAAAGTGCTCAGCAGCATGACATGGTATGATGTCTAAAGCTATGTTCAACCTTGCCAAATCTCTGGGATCCTCATACACAAAACCTGGATGATCAGGATGATCGTTTTAGTCCTGCAGACGAACGCTGGGAGGATTTCATCTGATCTATTGATCAAATCAAGCTTTTAAAACTTTTTTATTTTCTTCCTAATTTCACTTCAAATGCTTCTTTCCCTCTTTCCTAATTTCTGCTGCTAAATTATAACTTTTCTAAAGCACTTTCTAATCTTTATACAAAGCAGTTTGTCTTGTACGTGAAATGTGTTAAAGTAGACCAGGGGTGGGCAACTCCCGTCCTCGAGGGCCGGTGTCCTTCTGGTTTTAGATGTGTCTCTGCGTCAACACACCTCAGTCAAGTAATCAGGACTCCAGACAACTTCAATCAATCAATCAGTTTATTTATATAGCGCCAATTTACAACAGGTGTCGTCTCAAGGCACTTCACAGACAATCAATAAAAATCAGAGATACATCATAAACAAATCAATTTGAAAAAGTTTCCAATCTAAGGAACCCCAGCAGATTCATGGAGTCATTGACTTGCAGCATTCACTCCTCTGGAATGAGCAGGCAGAAACAATGGCTTGTGTTGTCGTTGACTTTACAGCAATCCCTCATACTGAGCATGCATGTAGCGACAGTGGAGAGGAAACATGACTTATACTGGGGAGGCCCTTCATCCCTATGATTCAGCTGTGGTGGATCAGGGATCAATTTAAAACTTGAACGACACCGGAAGACTGGAGTTGCTCCCCCCTGTGTTATACTATTAAATTAGCATTACTTACCTTACCTATCAGCACGATTCCTTACATAGAAAACCTTTTAAGCTAATTTAAAAATTAAACTAGACTTGATGGACTGATTGATAACTAGTATGAAGTGGAACGCCCTCAGAGAAATTATTTTCCTTGTGAAGTTCCTGTTGTGAATTATCATTATATAAAAAATATAACAAACTGAATTAACGAAGAAGGCACCATGATTACCATCAACAATATGGGTATGTGCAATATTTATATAGCAAAGGACTGTTTAAGGAGCAATAACATATGCTTCATATATTTCTAGTTTTGTGACTAATATTAAGCCATGATGTTATTGTTGTCATAAATGGCTCATAAACTCTAAACTGAGGCTTTGGAAAGTTTATTCTGATCATTTTAGTTTAACCCTCCAAAATCAAACAAAAAATTCTCTTAATGTAGTTTATTGTTATAAAGTTGATGCACAAAACATCTAAATCTTAATTAGACCGCTTAATTTAATTGTTGTAACATGGGTGCTGCTAGATAGTTTAAAGGTGCATAACTCCTTTGTGTCCACCAGGGGGAGCAGTCGCCAAGTCTGTCCCACAGAGGACTCCTTTAGCTGGATCAGGATTAAATGTGCACATCAGATCAGAACCTCTGACCAGGACCAGCTACATATGAAAAATACGTTAAAGGAGAACATCTAATATCTGTTTACCCAAATTTTGATCTATAGGTTCTAAAAATCAAGAACTAGGATAATTTTTTTGTAATTGGGAATGAAGTGTGTCCTTTAATGATTTCTAGCATAATAATAATAGTAGTCGATTATAAGGTAGCTTTTGAGTTTTATGGAGGAGAACAATCATTCTGCCAGGCATAAAGTTGCTGGCTTATCCTGAAGCTGCAAATTCCTCACAAAAAAGTTCGAGATGAAAGACGTGATTTTACTGCCTTTCATCCTTTCCACAACATCACCCCTTGACCACTGGGTTTTAGAGTTGGTCTGAGGTGTCGGTCATGATAAGCTGTGTCTGGATTCCTCCAGCTGAATTCTGGTCTCTTCCGTCTTAGACGTTCTGCCACCATCTTGTTTCTGGAGACCACAGGCTTCCTCCTTCAATCCCTCCAAGCAGCAATCCTGGTTCATTGCCAGGACCTTTGACCTGTTTGGGGTCTTGTGTTAATGGACTCGGTTCATTTCAGGCTGACTCAGTTCTGGTTTGTGTTCCCTTCTGACATTTGTCACCAGAGTGTTAAAGTCCTAGAGGAGGCGTGTTGTGCATTGTCCAGATTTACATGGTGCCATCAGCAGTTTCAGGATGTTCACCAAGTGGACTGGAAGGAATCAAGGAATTTTATTCGTCATCACATCACATGTGGTACAAAATTCTAATCCCACGGTCCAGTTTACACCCTGATAGCAATTTTAAATAATATAATAAAAATAGAAAGAACTATGCGAGAATAGGATGTGACTACACAGAATTTACAATATGGGACTTGACATAGCAGCAATGAGAATTCGGAGTGCAAAATTTGCTGTAGCAGCATGGATGGTTAATAAAGTGACATTTTAAAGTGAACAGTGCCGGTTAAATGAGAGTTTTTGTTGTTATTTTTTTTCATTTGTAATTGTCCTTGCGTGTGTTTGAGAGTCTCACAGCTTCAGGAATGAAGCTGTTTCTCAGTCTGGTTGTTTTACACTTGATGCTCCGCAGCCTCCTGCCTGAGGGGAGCGGGACAAAAAGTGAGTGTGCTGGGTGTGTGGGGTCCTTCATGATGCCGGAGGCCCTCTTCCTGCATCTGGAGGTGTAGATGTCTGTGATGCTGGGGAGGCTGACTCCAACAGTCCTCTGTGCAGCCTTCACCACCCTCTACAGAGCTTTCCTGTCTGCAGCAGAGCAGCTTCCATGCCACACGTTGATGCTGGAGCACAAGACGCTCTCCACCACACATCTGTAGAAGGAGGTGAGGACTGAGCTCCTGAGTCCAGCTCTTCTCAACCTCCTGAGGAAGTAGAGCCGCTGGTGCGCCTTCCTGACCAGTATGGAAGTGTTGTTGCTCCAGGTGAGGTTGTTAGTCAGGTGTACACCCAAGTACCTGTTGCTGTTGACAACTTCCACCGCAGATCCTCCCATGTGCACGGGGAGGTGGGCATGCTTGCCCCTTCTGAAGTCCACAATCATCTCCTTGGTTTTCCTTACATTAATGCAGAGGTTGTTCTCTCTGCACCAGCCCTCCAGGTGTTCCACCTCCTGCCTGTAGCTGGCCTCATCCCTGTTCGTGATGCATCCAACCACTGCTGTGTCGTCCGCGAACTTCACAGCTTGGATGGATAGGAGAGCAGTCATATGTCAGCAGTGTGAACAGGAGGGGGCTCAGCACACAGCCCTGAGGGGAGCCAGTGCTGAGGGTGATGGTAGGGGAGGAGATGTTGTGAATCCTCACAGACTGAGGAGCGTGAGAAGCCGCTGCACTACTGCGTGCCGCCATCTTGGAACCAGCCTCAACAAGCTCTTGATGCACTGACTTCTGACCATCCGCTATCTTCATGGACAGGTTAGGGTTGCAGTGAAGGCGGGTTCTTGTGTTTAGTGCCGTTGTGTTGGAGGGGGTTTGTGTTACCAGTCCACTGCAGTTTATTATTTGGACCAAGGTGCTTTTAGTTCTCCACAGCCTCAACATCTCTAACTTGGATGTTCAGTGTTGGTTGAGGATGGTTTTGCATAAGGAAGTCTGCAGTAAATATCTGGAGGAAGTTCTGCACCACAAATTCCCTAGAAAACTGTCCACAATCCTCTTCCACCCACATTTGTGGTGACTAGTGCTGGGTCATCAGAGAACTGAAGTAGGCAGTTGGGAAAGTATTCAGTGTAAATGGTGACAAGGAACGGACCAGAACCGTTCCCTGTGGGGCTACCGTACTGCTGTGGTAGGTCTGTGCGGTAGGGTCAGCAAAAAGAACAGATGTGACGGTTTAACATTTACACGAAGGTTTCACCATTGAACTCGTGTTCTGACCCAGCGACAGGTTAGGATGCAAATACTGAACTGAGCTTCTTCTACAGACGTAGTAGGGATGATCTTTGCTTTAGACGCACCGTCACTCACCTGGACGCCTAAGACGTCCTGGACAAGTTCATGGGAACCCAGATTCTGATCAAAGTCATCCCAACCAGAACGTACAAGATGGAGAGAGAAGCTCCCCCAAAGTGACAAAGGTAAGTAAACTGATTACAGTTACAATCTAAGCTTGCATGCAGAGCCCCATGTACTCGCACTGAATACTTTTAGTCATGATCTTACTGTCTAAATTAAACTGCTAAAAGTACCAGTGGATAAGAAGTGCGTTTTAGTTATTACTACTATCAGAGGTGGGTAGAGTAGCCAAAGTCTGTCATTCAGTCCATCCCTAATTCTTTAGTGTGTTTTGATTCAAGTAAAAATGTCCAGAAAAAGAGTCAATAAAACCACAGTCTTTCGTAAAAAAAGTCTTTGTCATTATTATGTTTTTCTTGGTTTGTCAGGCTGAGACTGGAAACATCTCCACCAACAGGACTCACCACCAGAGACAAAAGCTTCTGGGCCTGGTCTGTTTAGCAAAGATAACAACACAATGGAGCTGAGATAAAATTCCAGGTGTGTCTGATCTGACTGCAGGGGAGGGAGTGAAGGTGGGTGAGCTCTGACAGGTCTCTGATTCACGCTCTGCAGCAAACGCTGATAAGAATCTGTCACCTTTCAGTTTGAACCTGTTCCAAGATTTTGAGATTCTGGCCTAGATCCAAGCTTCCATGGGTGTTCGAGAGTGATCCATCACTCCTCCTCCACCATGCATGACAGCTGATGTGAGGAGTTTCTGCTGACTCTCAACAATCAATGTTCCTTCAAGTTAAAGTAGAACACCCATCTAAAAATATGGATGAATTGAACCCTGCAGTCGCTAATCAGGGCGTCGCTGCTGTCTAATCAACTTGTCACAGAGGTGGTGATGACGCCTCTAATCAGCCTGTGCAGTTTCATTGCAGAAAAATTAAATCTTACCATGTATTTCTGTCTACTTTCAGCTGAAACATCTTAGTTCACTTGGAACAAGACTAAACTAACCTGCAATTTATGTTTCAGCACGATCTAGGAGCTTCCTTTGAGTTAGTAATTTTAAAATATTGATACAAAAAAAATGTATACTTTGATAAGCAGATTTCTTCCGGAGAGGAGCCTGATAACTGAAAGATCTGCCTCCCATTGTGCTTTTAGAGATTCTAGGAACCACCAGTAAACCTGCAGTCTGAGAGCGAAGTGCTCTGTTTGGGACATAAGGAGTAATCAAGAATCAGTTTATTTATATAGCGCCAATTTACAACAGGTGTCATCTCAAGGCACTTTACAGAAAATCAATTAAAATCAAAGAAACATCAAAAACAAATCAATTTGAAAAAGTTTCCAGTCTAAGGAACCCCAGCAGATTCATGGAGTCATTGACTTGCAGCATTCACTCCTCTGGAATCAGCAGACAGAAACAATGGCTTGTGTTGTCGTTGACTTTACAGCAATCCCTCATACTGAGCATGCATGTAGCGACAGTGGAGAGGAAAAACTCCCCTTTAACAGGAAGAAA
>JAVLVB010000938.1:62450-74631 GCA_032876305.1 Orestias chungarensis
CAGAGGCACGTTCTCTGCTGAAAGCCAGGGATGCTGCGTTTATGTCTGGTGACTCACAAAGCTCAGGAGGGCAAGAAGAGAGCTGACTGCAGGAGTTAGGAGGGAAAAAGCTGCATATGCTCAGAAAATCCAGGGACACTTTTCCTCCCAGGATCCACAGAGCATGTGGAAGGGCATCAAGTGCATTACAGACTATAAACCTCAAACTGCACAATGCCCCAAAGACCCTTCCCTGCCGGAGGCTCTCAACCAATTCTACGCACGGTTTGAGACCCCTGACACCCTCCCCAGCACCAGAATAACAACTTCACCAGGAGAAGAACCCATCAGTTTGACTCCAGCAGCAGTAAGGAGGACGCTAAGGAGGATCAACCCCCGGAAAGCTGCTGGCCCAGACAACATCCCCGGACTGGTGCTGAGAGAGTGCGCGGACCAGCTCTCAGACGTCCTGGCGGACATCTTCAACGCCTCCCTCATCCAGGCAGCTGTCCCCACCTGCATGAAGACTGCCACCATCATCCCGGTCCCCAAGAGCTCCGCAGTGACAGGTCTGAATGACTATCGGCCAGTAGCTCTCACATCGATAGTCACAAAGTGCCTCGAGAGACTGGTTCAAACCCACATCAAAGCCACCATCAGCGTCACCGTTGATCCACATCAGTATGCATACAGGAAAAATCGATCCACAGAGGACGCCATTTCCTCCGTGGACCACACTGCCCTCACCCACCTGGAGCAGAAAGATTCGTACGTCCGTATGCTGTTTGTGGACTTCACATCTGCCTTCAACACCATGATTCCTCAGACTCTGATTAACAAACTCTCCTCACTTGGACTGAGCTCTTCCATCTGCAACTGGGTCCTGGACTTCCTGACCAACAGGCCGCAGTCTGTGAAGATTCACAACATCTCCTCCCCCACCATCTCCCTCAGCACTGGCTCCCCTCAGGGCTGTATGCTGAGCCCCCTCCTGTTCACACTGCTCACATATGACTGCTCGCCTATCCACCCAGGCTGTCATATTGTGAAGTTTGCGGACGACACAGCAGTGGTTGGATGCATCACGAACCGTGATGAGTCCAGCTCCAGGCAGGAGGTGGAACACCTGGAGGGTTGGTGGAGAGAGAACAAGCTCTGCATTAATGTACAGAAAACCACAGAGATGATTGTGGACTTCAGAAGGGGCAAGCAGGCCCACCTCCCCCTGCACATGGGAGGATCTGCGGTGGAAGTGGTCAACAGCTACAGGTACTTGGGTGTACACCTGAGTAACAACCTCACCTGGAGCAACAACACTTCCATACTGGTCAGGAAGGCGCACCAGCGGCTCTACTTCCTCAAGAGGCTGAGAAGAGCTGGACTCGGGAGCTCAGTCCTCACCTCCTTCTACAGATGTGTGGTGGAGAGCGTCTTGTGCTCCAGCATCAACGTGTGGCATGGAAGCTGCTCTGCTGCAGACAGGAAAGCTCTGAAGATGGTGGTGAAGGCTGCACAGAGGACTGTTGGAGTCAGCCTCCCCAGCACCACAGACATTTACACCTCCAGATGCAGGAAGAGGGCCTCCGGCATCATGAAGGACCCCACACACCCAGCACACTCACTTTTTGTCCCGCTCCCCTCAGGCAGGAGGCTGCGGAGCATCAAGTGTAGAAAAACCAGACTGAGAAACAGCTTCATTCCTGAAGCTGTGAGACTCTCAAACACACGCAAGGACAGTTAGAAATGAAAAACACTTTCTCATTTAACCGGCACTGTTCACTTTAATATTACACTTCAAAATGTCATTTTAAAATGTCAATTAATATGTCACTTGCACTCCAAATTTTGATTGCTGCTATGTCCGAAGTACTATATTGTAGACTCTGGCTCAATATTGTAGATTTTGTGTAGCTCAAATCCTATTTCTCGCATAGTTATTATATTCTTATATTTTATTACATTATTTAAAACTGCCACATGTGATGTGATGACAAATAAAGATTCCTCGATTCCTTCCTTGATTCCTTGAATGAGTCTTGAACTGAACTGAACTGAACACAACATACTGCGACACAAACAGAAGAAAGTCAAACTCGCCGTCTCAGGTCTCTCATCACTCATCTTCTCGCTGGTTCGGCTTATTGCTAAGCCGTCTCTACATTCCTCACAGGCGGCCACGCCTTGCTTTCTCACCTCAACATGTTTTCTGATGAGATCAGATAAGCGTAGGAGAAGAGGTGATTAACCAGGGCAGCTGCCAAAAGAGCCCTGAAGGTTGTAGGTTTAAAACCCGGTCTGGGTTTCAGTAAAGTCAGTTCCAGTGTTTGTTGGCAAGTTCCCTTGGCTAGAAAAAAAAATTATTACTGAGATTTGAATGACAATTATGGTTTCTGTGTTTCCCTGAGGCTGATCACAAGAGTTTTAACACATGTTATTAAGTACTTGATATGATGTGATCTGAACGCTGCGCTCCAGGAAACGGACCAAATTCTTCCCATAATATCAAAGAAACCTGCTCCAACCTGCTGGAATTTAGCCCAGAAACAAGAGTGGAAAAGCTCAGGGGGGGGGGGGGTCATCTGTAGGACGGAAAGTTTAAAAGACAAGTTTGATATTTGAAAGTAAAACTAAAGTGAAAGATTTATTGTTTCATGGAATATTTGGGCCATTAAACAAACATAATATCGACGGTTTGAACCTGAATCAGACGAAAGTGATGAAAATCCAGAGCAGGGACAAAAGTCGAGACTCTAAGTGAGACTTGGAGAAGCCGACATGCCCGAGCAGCGCGTCAGACAAAAGTTTAGATAAGGAAGAGCGCAGGAGAAAGCTTGAATAACCATGTCAGGTTCAGTCAGAGTTTGGAGAGGAAACGTTTCTGCATTAATGGTTAAATATTTCTGCTGCCTCATTCTTGTTCCATGGAGGAAGGATGTCATCTAACTGTAGCTGAATAAATTCAGTATGAAGGTTTTAATAAAGATTATCATATCGTTTCGTAGCTTGACCAATAGGAAATGTGTCCAGAGGACGGGAACAGGACAGCTCAGTTAGTTTAGCCTAAAGAGGACGGGAGACTAAAAACTTCAGATCAGATCAGGTAGTGACCCCGGCTAAAGCTCACTCACATGCTAACAACATCTAAACATGTTATTTAATCTGGTTTTTGGTGTATTTTGGAGGATGGCTTCTTCTGCTCTGAGTGGCCTTTCAGCCCCTGGTGGCGCCTGGTTTCTGTCATCGTCGTCGTTTTCTCCCACCAGTTTCAACAGCTCATCTCGTTCTGGTTAAAATTCAAAGCTTCTCAACAAAATCCGTCCCGAGGTTTATGTCCAGATAGAAGACAGTGGGACAGAAGGTTGGACAGACCTGAAGAGACAAAACACGTTTCAGGGGGAGAACCTTAACTTTCTAGAAATATGTGAAACTGATGAAAGGAAACAAAAATGAGGTTCGAGTCTCAGAGTAGATCAACGTGTGACATCAGAAGTTTCTGCAGACGTGTTAGTATGGCGGTGGTGCCTTCAGGGTCGCTGTGATTCTGCTCTGTCTCAGCGTTTGAACCCTGAATCATGTCGATCCTAGTTTTACCTGCAGAGACAGATGTTCTGTGTAATGCTGCTGGCAAGCCTTACATGATTCTGATCAGAATCCCTCTCCCTGCAACCTGCCAAACCAGAGCGACGCTCTTGCACAACCGCAGACGCCCTGCAGCAGCGCCTGTCCCAGCCGTCTACCACTGAGACAAATCATTGATGGTAAGACCTGAGCGATGCTGACCACCAGATCCTCAGCCTCGGATCTGCAGCTCTGTGCGTTTGCAGGGATTGTTTTGGATCACAATGGTCCAGTTCTGAGGAAACGCGCAGGAATTTGCGGCATCCTGAGCGGATCAGAGGCCGTTACTCCCTGTCAGCTGACTGAGGGCGATCCCAGCAGAGGGAGGAGGAACCTGAGGATAAAAGAGCGGCAGGCAGGGACGCTGGTCTCAGACGCGTCCTCGTCCTCCTGCAGCAGCTTCAGTCTGGACTCTCAGGTAGGAGCTTATCTTATTTAAAACTGCAGAACTGCCTTGATCTGAATTCTCCTGCTTTTACTCGTTTTAAGGAGTTTCCAGTGAGAAGGAGAAAGTTGTAGAAAGAGAGGAAGCTTAGTGGCGGCCCACGCCCTGAGAGAGAAAAAAACAGAGAGCAAACATTCCTCCATGATCACCTTTGACCTCTCTGTTAGTTTAAGGCTTTACAAACACGCAGGTGTTAAACAAGCCTGAACCTGAGAACAGCCGAGTGTTGCTAACGCCACCGTCAGCCTGAGCTGCTCAGGTGGAGCTCCAGAAAAGCTTTAAAGCGCCTCCTGAAGCTCACTGAGCTCCTGCTCAGATCTCTGACTGTCAAGCAGAGGTGTGGCCTTTAATTAGGCCGTTTTAGCACTTTGATTGCTCCCGTCTGTTTAGACACTTGGTTCTAGTTGTGCTGTGTTTGGAGTTGTGGACCGAACCTGAGTTGCTGGACTGTTTATGTTTATTTTGTCTGAAGAGAGGGTCATGAAAAAGGCTAGGTTATGACCTTTAACCTGCTACCTGAGCCTTGTAGAGTTTGAGGATTCTGGTCATTTCTCTCAGCTTCCCGCTCTGGGGTGACCTTTGACCCTGATTGATAAGCATCTGTATTGTGAAGATGATCAGGTGAGCTGCAGCACTTTCCCTCGTTAATGTTTGAATGTCAGGAAGCAGAGGAGGAAGTTTTATCTCCTTAAGCTCGGCTATTGAGGCGCAGCTCAAATATTTGCTTTATTACATCAGAAGCAAACGTTCACAAACAGCACTTCCAGGTTTTAGAGCAAACATATTAGTTGAGTAGAAACAAAACTAAAGTAACTTACAGAAATCACTTGTCAAAAACAACAAGTTGAAAGTCTAAACAGAACCGCCTTCTTTCAGGCGCTCTGACATGTTTGCATTAGCGACTCGACAGAAACAAACACGCTAAGAGTTCATATTGTCATGAGCTCGGCTGTAAAAACACCTGAAGATCATCTGAAACGTTTGGGAGCAGAAATCTGCAGCATCTAAAGGGCGTGAATACTTTTCTGCTCGGATCTATTACGTTTTGTCTGATAAATGTGACGGAACGAATGAGGGAAATGTTTTATTTAGTTGTTCTTTATTTGATTTCCCTTTGGGATAAATAAAATATTTGATTGATTTAGTCCGACCGTCTGAACGAATCAGACTTGTGTCCTTTTCTACGCTCGGCTCGTATGAATCATCGCCATTAAGGATTCAGTCAGCAGATGAGAAAGACCATAGACTCGTTAAGGGAAACAAACCCATGACGGTGCAGTGAAGGTTTCTGCTCGTTTATTCTGAAACTTTGTTTCCATCATTTTTATTTTATAATCAGTTTAAGTTCGGCTGAAAACAAAAAGGAGTTTTTAATCAATGATTTCATTCAAGACCCCGAGCCCAGAATAAAGCAGCTGATAACTTCACTGTCACTCTGTGACCTTTGACCCGCCTTGTTAAGCTGCTGTAACTCGCACTCGTGTCGCTCCTGCTCCTCCAGATGTTTCGAGGATCTTCTGGGTTTGGTTTGATAAATCCGAGACGGGTCTTTGTGTAGTTTCGGGTCAGCAGAGGTTCTGGTTTTGGCCGTCGTTGAGTGAGCTGACCCTGCAGCGCCTCAGACGGTCACGATCAGGGCAGATCGTGCTGGTTACTTTATTTCTGGTCTCTTTTTACATTTTTCCAGAGTTTGGAACATGAAGTGTTTTTATGACTTGATAGGAGGTGATCAAAGCGTGTTGTAAAAATACCCACCAAGAGAAATTAGCCTTCTGCTCTGTAATCCTGATTGTAATGAAACTCTAAAGTAAGGTTTGTCTTTTTCAAGTCGCTTCACTGCCGTCTGTCCGTCTACGAGAGAAGACGCCTGACATCAGCCGCTTCCTCCCCAGGTAGGGTCCTTCCTCATCCTCATCATCTGCTCGGTGTTCTTGTTTAAACAACAGCTGATGATATTTAAATGAAATAAGATTAAATCAAAGCAGTTAGACTTATTACTTTTTATTTAACTTGTGATTTGTCTGAATTCAGATCAGACTTTTACTAACAACACAAACAGTTTAAACTATTTTAAATTTCAGCAATTAGACAGTCTGACCTTATTTTAACATCAAAGTGTCTTTATACCTGCTGTAAATTTATTAGTCCTACAATCATTTGAAGGTTTGCGTTTACATAAGAAGACTCGATGTACAGGAAAGGATTCGGGTTTCACAAACTACTTTAGAGGGTCTGTGTCTGATATTAATGCTGCTATTATCAGCAGTTATGTGTGAATACAGAAAGAACAGGAAGCTTTACGGGCTGCACCAAATTGTCCATCATCTGTCTTCATGATGGCAAAGATGTTTATATTATCCTTGGTTTGGGTTGTGGAAGTCTACAGCGTGTCTTAATGATCAGAAAACCCCAGAAAAGAGAAATCAACAAACTTTTAGATGACCAAATATGGGCATCAGCAACCATCTCCAAGTACTGTTAGCAAAGAATCTAACTTAATAAAGTTTATAACTGAAGTTTTAATCTTACATTTATACAATAATGAGGAAGGATCTTCTTTCCTGATGTAAAAAAAATCATGTGCCAGGGAAAAACAGCCAATAAACATCTGGCTCACCAACAACGGCGACAGTCATCAGCAGATCTGTAGCGTTTATGCTAGCAGCACAAACTTTCACGGCTTTGGATTCTTCCTCATTTTGAACACAAGAAGATTTTATAGTCACTCGCATCACATGTGGGAACATGAGCTCGAACAAAAATACAGACAAACATCACAGTAGATCCATGAGGAGACAGGGGGCCGAGGCTCTCCAGTCGTTTGTAGATTTACATCAGCAGGAAGACGTACTTCAAACTTTACCCTGATCCATCGGTTTGTTCATTTCTGAGCAGCTTCACAGAGAAACGGGGAAGGAGGGGTGCAGAGAAGAAGAAGAAGATAGATGACCATCAAAGAGACTCTCAGTTTTCCGTCTGCCTTCAGTCTCTGTAGCTGGATCGACCCGATGGTGAAAATCCAACCCTGAGAGAAAAATGTCCTCCAAGATTTTTCCCATTTCTCAGAGGACAGGAAACAGACAAAGCATCCCTGAGAAAAATCCCAGTAGTTTCATAATTTATGGGTAAAAAGTGTTTCTATTATTGTAAGTATGCTGGTCTAAGTTTATTACATAACCTGTAGATGAAGCGTGTAAATGAACAGATTTGAGGAGAAACTCATCAGCTTTGTTTCTTCTCATTAGAAACATTTGAAACTCTATTGGATGATTTGTAATGATATGAATTATTAACACGTGTATAAATACTTCGTATTAAACATCTATAAATGTGACTTTATTGTAATATGCAAACTACTTATTTATTCGTTTTTTCCCTGCATTTTGAATTAAAAGAAAACCATTTTTCTCCTTAATTGCTCCATTAATGGCCCTGCTGGTCTTGATTTTAGCTCCTCCTCATCATCACTGAAATGAAGGAAAGTCCAGTTGGTTGTTTTTAAAAAGTCAAAAGTACATGTTGGTTGAAATTAGTTGATTTGTTAAGCAGATACTTACAAGGACTGTCTGTCTCCTGAAGGCCTTCATCATTTAATCATTCATTCATTCATTCATGTGTGGGAGCTCCTTGTTTAGCCCGTTGGTTTTATATTCTAATGTATTTCTAAGCTAGTGATTATCTACTTTAGAATTCAACACAATGTCTTGGAAAAGGTGTTTATACCACAGGTGTTTCCCTGCTTCCTGTTGATACAAGACGGATCTGGTTATTCCAGTTCTCACACAAAACGTTCCAACCTGTTCAGAAAAACAAGAGCCGGCCCTAGAAAACTGCTGGGTGTGTAGTGACCCCTTACTGACCCCTGCACCCACCCACACACACAAGTAAAAACAGCTAGTTAGATCCAACTAAATACTAAGAACACAAACATTGTTTAAATTAAATACCACAAAATAAGAGCAAATAAAGTAATGCTAGTAGCTGCCCTATAAATCCACAGAGCCACAGTCACGGCTGGCTCTGTAAAAGAATAAGTGGTCATGTACACACATTTGTAGAGGACTTAAAATACTAAAAACACACAAGATAAAACCAAATTTAGCAAAAGTTTTATTATCTTACGGATAAAATGGTAAAATATATAATGCTTTTTATTTTTTGTCTTTTTTTCCTAGGAGCATACTTTTGAATTTCAGCAGCTCTGCCTCTGAATCTTGTTCAATTTTCCTGAGCAACCGGAGCAGCTGAGCATCTATTCCTACTCTCAGAGTCATAAAGAAGGTAAGTTAGACATCCACCAGGAGAACAAACTGTAGCACGTGGAAGTACTGGTCCAATCTGAATGTAGAGTAAAGTAAAGCCATGACAGATCCTGCGGGAACACCACTAGCCAAAACAACAACAACAACAACAACAGAAAAGGTAAAGCAGGGCAAAAGACAAAAACAAAACTTCTGGAATAAATTAGGGCTGAACGATTTTAAGAAAAAGTTAAAATTGCGATGTTTTTTCTGGCAGAGATTGCAGTTTCGATTTCAATCACGATTTATTTTCTTTAAATCAAGTATCAATGAATTCCGTTAAGATATTGCAAGAATGTGAAAACTGCTGGCAACAGATTTCAAATGCAAGATGCTTTATTAACATTGAGCACCTGAGAAACAACAGTTATAGTAACCAAACAATTCAAATAAAAAGAGAGCCCCTCTTCCTAGGTAAACTTTAGCTGCTTTTACATTTCCCATTAAGAAAATATTCAGCATTAAACAGATAAATGGCTCAGCAGCATCAAAATAATTGCACTTATGTAAAATAACGTAGGCGACATAAAAAATTACACAGTGGAGCAAAAAAATGTATCTTACCTTAAAAGTTGTGCAAAATGGCTCAAAGGAGCTACTGTAGCTTATGAGCATCAACAAGAAACCTGTACTTCTTCTTCAAATTAAATTGCCAGAGGAAGTGAAATAATAATTTAAAAAAGTATATATATATATATATATATATATATATATATATATAATTGTCGTCGGCTCCGCCGGTCACATGACCAAGCTTTCTGATTGGTAGCTGATACGGAGCCTTTCTACACTGGTGATGGGCATGCATGTGAAATTATTGACAAAATTATTATTATTATTATTATCATTGACGAAATTATTGGAGCACAGAGAAAAAACACAGCTTTGACTATCCCAAAATCTTGTTGTCTGAGATCGTGATTTTCGATTAAAAACGATAGATCGTTGGCCTTAAAATAAAGGGTCTCATATAATGGTCTAGTAAATACCCTCTCTGTCTGCTCACCTTTATTTAGTATTCTGACCTCTGGAGCTTTTGTTAAGACTATGATAATACTGTTACCTTAACCTGTGCCTGTTTTGGCTATGCCAGCTACTTAGAAATTAAAGCATTGCCATTTCCACTGCTGGTTTGCATTTGGACCAAATTACCTTCAATTAAGACAATTTCTTCAGGGTTCCTAAATGGGTCTGTTTCACTAAAATAAAAGATACTAACAGAATCAACTAATTTAAAAACTGTTTGTGTTTTACCCCTGGTGTTTAGGTCAAGATGGAGTCGATTACTTCAAGGATTGCAATACAGGAAAACGGAGGCAAGGTCCATGAACCCGTGGGAGGTATAATTCTGGAAGAGACAGGGGAGAAAATGACCATTTATCAGGCCATGAAAAAACATTTGCTAAAACCAGGGACTGCTTTGGCTCTGCTTGAAGCTCAGGCTGCCACAGAGGGCATCATAGACCCAATAGGCAACCGTAAACTTCCTGTTGTAGAGGCTGTTAAACAAGGAATTGTCGGTTCAGAAATGAAAGATAAACTCCTTACTGCAGAGAAAGCCATTAGTGGGTACATAGATCCCTATACAAATCAAATTATATCTGTATACCAGGCTATGCAAAAAGATGTAGTCCCCAGAGATTATGGTTTGAGGGTACTGGAAGCACAGATAGCCACCAAGGGCATCTTTGACCCTGTGGAAAAGATGAGCATCTCAACCGATGCTGCAATCCAAAAGGGTCTTTATGAAAAGGCTTTACTCAGTGACCAAATTTCAGGGCTAAATGTGTTTTACAATCCAAGCACACAAGAATGTCTCAACTACCGAGACCTTATGGAAACATGCACTGTGGATCCAGAAACTGGCTTGTTGCTCCTTCCTGTCTGCATAGCCTTCAAAGGCCTGCGTAAAGGCATTTCCTCTAGTGAACTATTTGAATCAAAGATCATTGACAAAGAAACGTATGAAGACTTGCAAAAGGGAAAGACCACAACACAGGATGTGATGTTGATGGAAACTGTAAAAGAATACCTGGAAGGCAAAGGCAGCATAGCAGGCATTTCTGATCTCTCCACCAACCAGAGATTGAGCATTTATCAAGCCATGAAGAAAGGAATATTGATGCCAGGTACAGCTCTTGTTCTGCTGGAAGCCCAAGCAGCGACTGGGTTTATGATTGACCCGGTAAAAAACAAACAGTACACAGTAGATGAAGCTGTTAACCACAAGCTTGTTGGGCCAGAATGTCATTTGAAGCTGCTTTCAGCTGAGCGAGCTGTGACAGGATACAAAGATCCTTATTCAGGAGAGACCATTTCCTTATTTGAAGCAATGTCAAAAGAACTTATTGTCAAGGAACATGGGATCCGCCTATTGGAGGCACAAATCGCCACAGGTGGAATAATTGATCCAATTAACAGCCACAGACTTCCAACGCAAGTGGCCTTTAAGAGAGGCTATTTTGATGCAGAAATTAATAAGATACTTGAGGATGAAGGAGATGATACAAAAGCGTTTTTTGACCCAAACACAGAAGAGAATCTAACATACCTTCAGCTGATTGAAAGATGCGTCACAGATACTGGCACTGGATTGTGCCTTCTTCCTCTACATGGTAAATCAGGCAAAATGAATTCTAGCTTTATTGACTACAAAACAAAAACTGTCTTCAAAACTGAAAAGCTCAAAGTGACATGTGGAAAGTACATGGGAATGACAGTGTCTTTATGGGAACTACTGATGTCAGAGTACTTCAATGAAGGTCAAAGGCAAGATATATTTCAGAGCTACAAGGAAGGCAAATTAAGTATCACAGCCATAATTGAAACGGTTTTGATAACTATACAGACATCTGTAAAAACAACAAAAACTGTCTTTGAGGGCATTAGGGAAACTGTTACAGCCAAGCAGCTAGCCGAAGCAGATATAATCAGTGAGGAAGTGCTGGAGGATCTGGAAAAGGGAAAACGGTCAATAAAGGACGTAAGGACGTTCTACTTCTTTGTTGATGAGGCCACTAAGCTCATTCTAAAGTCCACAACAACAACAAAAGCTGAAGGCAAATACAAAGGGACCACAGTTTCTCTGTGGGATTTGCTCTACTCAAAATACGTCACAGAGGAAAAGAGAAGAGACCTTGTCCAACAGTTTAAAGCTGGTACACTCACCATCGAACGCTTTTTGGAAATCATACTGACCATGATTCAGCAGCACACCACCACCACCACAATATCATCAACAACAACAACTGTCACCAAGACTAATATGAAAGAGACCACTGAAGACAAAACTTTTAAGGGAATTAGAAAAGATGTCAATTTGTCTGAGCTCGTTGAATCACAAATCATCGATGACAAACTCTACAACAATCTTATTACTGGAAACGTCACAGTGGCTGAAGTGAGTGAAATGGACACTGTACGTAAATACCTTGAAGGAACCAACAGCATTGCAGGAGTATACATCCAGTCCACAAAGGAGACTCTGAGTATTTATGAGGCCAAAGGTCGAGGTTTACTAACACCAGGTACCTCTCTGGTTCTGCTGGAAGCCCAAGCAGCTACTGGGTTTGTCATTGACCCCGTAAACAACAAGAAACTTTCCGTAGAGGAAGCTGTGGCTAAAAGACTTGTAGGCAAAGAGTGGAAGGACAAATTGCTCTCAGCAGAAAGAGCGGTTACGGGATATAAAGATCCCTACACTGGAAACACAATTTCTTTGTTCCAGGCCTTGAAGAAAGATCTAATTGTGAAGGACCATGGAATTCGTCTCCTTGAAGCACAGATCGCAACTGGAGGAATAATTGATCCAGTGCACAGTCACAGAGTACCAGTACAA
>JAVLVB010000939.1:0-14128 GCA_032876305.1 Orestias chungarensis
TATATTCCTATTTTATTTATTTTACTTACTTTACTTCGATTTTATTTATTTTAATTTTATTTTATTTTTTAACTTATTTTATCTATTTTAATATTAGCTCTTGGGTGGAATAGTACCGTGAGTACATAATTTCGTTCCACTTCATGTACCATCATGTATGTTGAATGACAATAAAGAATCCTTGAATCCTTGAATCCTTATGGGCTGCAGGTCAGACTTGCATGTCCGTGATCACTTCTTCGAACTTCATGGTGTTAACAGCACACCTCCCTATCTGCCTGGTGCCCTCTTCCCTGTGTGCTGTCTCATCACCACCAAAAAGAAAAACAACCACAAAAACACTTTATTCAAATACATCAGTCCGACGGACTGGATGCGACGCATCCAAGATTGATGAATATCTTCAGTGGATTCAGTCATTCACATTTCACTGTAAAGGCAGTTATGGGTTTGGAATGTGCTCTAACAATTGTCAGATCCTGGAGCACATGGCAGTGGTGTCCATGCCGGTAAGTTACAGTGTCTTAAAAAGTCTGTAACCTCTAAACTTTTATTAGGACCATGATGGATAATTTTCATGCATGCATTGTATCTTGTCTATGAGTAGCTGCATCCTTTTCCCGTGTAAAATAAGCCAACCAGCTTCCTCCTTCCTCCAGTTGTGTTAGAGGAACTGGTCAAAAGATGATATGTAACTCCTTCCCTTGGTCAAGAATGATAGCCCCGATGGAATGTACTCCCTATGCAGTCCCCATCTACTCACTGATAATCAAAATGTATAAATGTGTCTTTTTCCTCTCACTCTGCTTCTCTGACTTTTTGAACGACAGAGACTTCAAGCGCTTTATGCCTTTGAATAATCTTGTAAAGGCAAAGATGCATCCTTCTCTGTTTCACTGAGTTGTGTTCTCTCCATCGTTGTTCAAGAAAAATCCACAACAGGAGTTTATGCAAATCCAACACAAAACAGAATAACTGTGGGAAAAATTAATTATATATGGGCTTCAAAATATTTATCAAAAATATTACCCTGAAAATCCGGAAATCCCTAGAATTCAGTGCAATTAGTCTTAATAAAATCCATTGATATTTGGGGTTGTATCATGATAAACTGTGAAAAAAGGTCAACAGGTATTAATAGTTTAGTGATACACTGAAAGGAATACATGCCAAACAATTGTAAAACCAATTATTTGCATCAACTTCAACTTTCCACCCAAAATAATGAAAGAATACTTCAGGTCTTCTCAAAGTACTTGAGAAATGTTTCTCCTCTTTCCGTTTCTTAAGGGGCTGGGTGATGGATCTGATAAGCTCCTTATCATAGCTCGAGCGTATAAAACTGCAGAGCCACTGCTGTGCAGAACTCTATCTCAGCCATGGCCGTGGACAAACTGGTCGCTGTGCTGGTTCTGCTCCAATGCTCTGCAGGTGAGAGACAATCTCATTCCATGTGCTGACTTTTACTTCATATTCCTAAAATTTTGCAATTTTGCAATTATTAAGATATTGCTGACCATCTTACTGTAATTGCTTCTTGTGTTACTTTAATATTCCTATTAGCTTTGGGTGCATACCAACTGTCTGCTCCATATGGGAGGTGACCGTTACTAGTCGCTTTAAACAGACAATACATACGTATTGAAACACTGCTGTATATTTGTCCTTCGTGTTTTTAGGGTTAAGGGGAGCTGGCGTGAGAAGCTCCATCATTGGTGGGCAGAATGCTCCAAAGGGAAGGTGGCCATGGTTGGTCTACCTAGATATCAAGACAGATGATGGAAAGAAAAAGTGGCACTGCAGTGGCACAATTCTGAATGAAAAGTGGGTCTTGACTGCTGGGCGCTGCTGGGATGAGTAAGTTTTTAAAGACTGTACTGTAAATTTTCACATCATCAGTTTTAAAAACTGCTAGTGGACATGTCAATAGAGTTTTAACGCTTTACATGGAGTTGATCCGAGGGTTTGGATTAGATTTCAATCTTTTGAAGAAGTTGATTAGATAAGGTTGAAAAACAAAACTGTCTACAAGACTTTAAGATGATGAGCTTCTTATAGAATATTTTGTTCAAACAATATGTTTGAGTGATTAAGGTGTACAAGTTAGAATATGTAGTAGTTAAAAAGGTTATGTATTCATGGAAACAACCAATTGATATTCAGTTGGGATTATTTCTACATTGTATAATATGCAGACACTTCAAATGTTGTGTCCGTGTCACCTTGCAACTTGTTACACAAGCAGTAACATCATGTAGTTTGGAGTCTTATGTAACATTAGTTATGTACACACAAGGTGAGTCTGGTTTCTATGTCCTGCCCGATATTTGGTAGAATTGCAATGAGATTGACTCCTTTTAGCTTAACCTACTTCCGGTGGCATGTCTGGGTATATCGTTTGAGAGTAAGAATACAGGGAAATACAAAATAGGCACTAATATGATCTATTTTTCTGTTTTATACGTGTGTTGCAGTGAACTGTGGTCTAGATGGGATCGAACAGGAGTGTGGGTCGGCACATATGAGCTGAAAATGCCTTCCAAACGATACATGTTTGTAGACCGCATTGTCCGTCCGAATGACTTTAGACAGGATAACATTGGCTTCAACAATGACCTCGCTCTGATTATGTTAAAAAAAACGTTAAATTTATCTGATATTGGTGAACCAGTCAACTTGCCCAGAGAGGATGAAAACTTTGATTCTTCCTCGGAGTGTTGGATCGCAGGCTGGGGTGATGTTGGCGAAGGTAGCTTTTTTTCACTTGTGAAACTATAACATGCACATACACATAAGTATTGTAAAAAGTAAAAAATATTAATATGCTTTTGTCATATTTTACAGTGAATTATGTCATGGTACTTAAAGCAGTAAGTAAACTTTAACACAGAAACTTTAAGACTTCTATTTGTGTGTCCATCTAGTCCCTCTTGCAGATCCAGGAATTCTTCAGATGGCAAAGGTTTCAATCTTGCCTCAGAAAGATTGTAAAGCCATGTATCCATCCATGACTGATAAGATGCTGTGTGCTGGTGACCCTGTTGGGGGAAAGGATGCATGCCATGTAAGTTCTGCATTTATATGGACTGGGAAAATCTTCTTTTATTCTCAGGACCATTCTTTCTTGATTTTGTGGTAGAAACGTCTTATGTCTTTCTGCCTTCAAGAGAACAAGAGCAATTATTTCCAGTATTTGTATTTATTTCTACAATTTAGCCTTAACCTAAACAAAGCCAAACTCAATTTACGCCTCAGGCCTAATCCTAACACTTAACTCAAAAACAGCTATTCTTCTTTTGTGGCCCTGATTGTCATTGGTTGTTGTTGGAATAGAAACATATCTTTTATGTGAAATATCTGTTTCCACAGGGGGACTTTGGTGACCCACTTGTCTGCCGCACGTCCAGAGGCTTTGTGCAGGTGGGAATCATGAGTTTTGGGAGTCCTAAGGGTTGTGGCCAAGGCTTTCCTAGCATCTACACAAAAGTCACCAATTATGTTGGCTACATCAATGCGTACATCAATCAAGCCACTGAAGAATTAGCTTCAGCTTGATAATCCAAGAAACCAAAGAAATATAATCTGAAGCCTTTTCTTACAGTGCAGTTTCTGCCTCATTCTGAAACCCGCCTTTCTCTGCTTATCTCTTTATTCCAATCGGCCCTAACTGATGATTTACTCTGTCAAATATATAATCACAACGCATTAAAGCTTTGAAGCATCCCTTGTGGTCTATGTTTTTTTATTTATTTCATGAATTTTTAGTATCATATTTTGCTGAATAAAAATAAACATTTTAAATGAGGTATTTTAAGATTATTAAGACATAAGATTTTTTTACGATTTCTTTTTAATATATAACTGCTTTGACTTTGGTTAGGCCCTCTGCAGCTATCACATTTATTTAAATTCTCTGGAGTGCCTCTGAAAGTAGTATTCACTTTCCTAGCACTTTGTTATGGTACAACCTTATTGCAAGATATTGCATTAAATAGATCTTTTTCCTAACAATTACACACACGAAACCCCAACAGGACAATGTGGAAAACGGTTTTTGTCATGATTTTTTTTGTGATTATCTGACAAACATGAAAGATATTCTCAGGAAACAAAGGGGGTTCTCAGGTTTAAAAAATATGAACTTCAAATGTGAAGATTATCCAGGAGTGTTTCTGGAACAACAGTGACCATGACGGGAGGCGGCCGGTTAAGGAGGCGGTTTCTTTTACAGGGTTGACTATTTGTATTCAGTCACCTCCCTGTCTGAGGTCGTTCTTCCTCCGTCGCTCAGTTTAGATGGCAGACCAGCTCAGAAAGTGGTTGGTGCTTGGTATCTGACATTGTACCCTCAACTGTGGGACTTTCAGGAAGCTGGGTTTTGGATTTGTGTGCATGTTTTTTCGATTACAATTCTCTCAGGAACCTCCAGGAGAAGCCAGGTGCCGTCCAGCTCCTGGCTTCCCCTTTTATATCAGCTCTTTGTTTTTTCGGCTTCTTTCATTCATCCGTCGCCCAGGTATTTCTGATAGCCCCTTCAACAATAGCTCAGCTCAACCTCTTCAGCTCACCAACCACCACACAGACCCTAACCTTGGATTCCACTCGTCCTCCCTAGCTCATCATCATCTTCAAAACCTTTACACATTTTAATAATTGGATATTTGTTTGTAGAATTTGTAGGAAAACAATATGTAAAATTTGCAATTAGTCTGACAATATTTATGAGAGCTGCTCATGTCTTAAACAAGTAATACAAACTATCACTGGGTATTGTGGTTTCCAATAATAATATACTTGATCTGGGTTAAGATGTAAAGGTTTCCTGTGTAATTACAATATACATTCAGGTTGTGGCTGGGTTCTGTTTTACTGCACGTCCAAGTCCGTCCATCAGATGGGGCCCAGCCGAGGTCCTCTTTGGTTTTCCTGCTGCACTTGTGTTTCTGCACAGGTGCTCATCTATCAGCCCTGTAGCATAAAAGAAGTCTCAGTTTCTCTCTCCAATCATCCCCGACTCCCGCGATTTGACCTGACAATCAGCCGCAATTTATAACATATCACTGTCAAATCAACGCTTTGTCGGGAGGATCAGCATTGAAGAGGAGCTACTGCACATGTACAACTTTTAACGTGTCTATGGGCAAAGATTTTCTTAATCAAGGTAATTGGGGGGGACTGGGGCGGCGCCCTTGCACACTATTGACTAGCTGCCACTGGTGACTATAAAACTGTTGCCCATACATCACATCAACCTAGCCCAAGAGCTGATGGTGTAGTTCTACACAGCCATCATAGAGTCCATCATCACCACATCCATCACAGTGTGGGGCAGTGCTCTCACAAAACACGACACCAAGAGACTGCAGCGCATTATCAAGTCTGCAGAGAGGACCATCGGTGTAAAGCTGCCCGCACTGCTGGACCTGCATGCCTCCAGAACAAGGAAGCGTGCAGAGAAAATCATCACCGACCCGTCTCACCCTGGCCGTCACCTGTTTCGGTGCCTTCCATCAGGCCGACGCTTCAGCCACATGAAGACCCGTACGACCAGCTACAGAGAAGCTTTTTTCCAACTTCCATTATTCTCATGAACAATTGAACAATTCATTTATATATTTTTATTACTTCTATAGTCTTTATACTGGACAAAGCTGCACTTTTGTTTTTACAATATAAATTCCACATGCTAAATGTTACAAATGTTTCTTACTGTATTTTTCGTGCACTGCAAGCATCTGTGTAACCAAAAACAAATTCCTTGTATGTGTGAGTATATTTGGCCAATAAAGCCTGATTCTGGTTCTGATGTCTCTTATATTAGTCCAGCATAGACAGTAAGCAAAAGCCTTTTAGGGCCTATTGCAGAATGCTTATGCTCGTATGGTTTAAATGGAGAAAAGCATCCTAAATGTACCGTAACAAACCCATAATCTGAATCTTAATCTTGACAAAGCAGGCAAGACTATGGCCATCACTTTCCCAATTCATTTTAGAAAATACCGGAACAGTGTGACTATGTAAGAAACCGTTGAACATACAAGTGGATGCAACAAAAAATAAAAAATAAAAAATCAGCTGGACTGATAACTATCTATCAAACAAACGTATATTTTTGAGACTAAAGTACTGTGCTCCTGACCCCAAGTTTGTCATGGTTTTTCTAGCTGTACTGACCCACTGCAGGAAATCAACTCAATGCAGTTTTGATGATTGTCTTTGGTAGTTCTTTGCCTCATCAGAGGTAGAGTGGAATCCAGAGAGGTTATGGTCATGGAGAGAATCCAGAGTCTTGAGTACCTGAGATGAAAGACGAGGAGAGTTACTAAGGACACGGAGGAGGAACTGCAAAACGCAGGTAAGCATCAGAAAAACACTAGAGAAACAATGGAGGGCTTGTTGTTCTTCATTATCTTTTCTCATACAATTAAAAGCTGTTTTAAAAGAACAAATGACACTGTGGAAGAGATTAGAGTGTTTTATTTTTAGTTGTTGGATGTTTTGGGCGGTTTCTTCTCCGCTGTTACTGATGAGGACCTGTCCTGTTAAACAGACCAGACAAGTTGATAAAATAACAACAATGTCACTAATCTTTAAAATTGTTTCCCAGTGTGTTGAGCAAATGACTTACCTCTGTTTTCCTTTGTAGGGTTTTCAGGTTAAAAGAGTCCCCGGGGGCCTGAGCACCTTTTAAAGGTTCTGGAAGAGACCATTGTAAATTAAAGGAGAGGAATAAACTGTGTTCAGCTTAGTGTTTAGTGGTTAAAAAGTTAAACCTAAGTACAGATGTGATTTTAGGACTTTTTAGTTATGTCTGTTAATTAAAGTGAGATTTTAGTTATTTTGTATGTGTGTTAGTGTATGTTTGTTTTCTCTATCATGGTAGCTCTGTTAATGGGAGGGGCTATAAAAGAGGGCCACTTCCACAACTGAGAGAGCTGTTGCTGTAGCTGTGACCATCTGCACCTTTCTCTGCGTCAAGCCTCCTGCTTAAACAAGCCGCTAAGGCCCTTCTAACATATACCATGGGAGGTAAAACTCAGGCAATGAGTAACTGCTTAGCCGCTCCCTTAATACTCCAACAGCTTGTCAGGAGAATTGGCAGAACCTGGGAACCAACTTCAACACTGCCAGCTTGCAGGAAAACGTCTACTGGTGAGACCACATGGGAAACACAACCACAGCCAGCCAAAACCCTCCAATTCCTGACAAAGTTACTGTACTCTCACCATCACTTTTACTCTGAGCACCTCAGATTTTCAGAACAAGTTGGATCCTCAGTCATCTGCAACCATACTTATAGGTATAGAGAGAACCAATAGACTTCTCTTGACATTATGTGGAAACAACCACCTCTTCCTCAGTCTTAAGAATAACAGGGATGTGTCAAACACTATTTGTTTCATGATAAAAGGAGACGGGGTTGAGAATTAACAACTTGGTATTCACCTAGACAACAGACAGGACTGGATACCTACAAGTAGTGAGACAACTGGGTGGTAAAATCCTTCTTCAGATTCGTGTCAACACATACTATTACTGGAGAAACATTCTGCCTATCTATTATCAGATCTAAAGACTCTGATGAATATTTAAAAATAAGCTTCTGGAATTTATTAAGTATGAAGTAAGGATTTTAGTTAAACGAGAAGCTAAAATATCCTCACAATGATTATAGAAACTAATATTTTCATAGAGATGATAATTACTTTATTTCTTAATTGGCAAGGATGGTACCATTAATTATGGGATGGACTTCTTAAAATCACAGGGTAATCAAGCCTGTAAACTGGTGCTTTTCTGCTACTGTCCTGGTGCTAACCTGCTATATCCTTCCCTGAATTCTGCCGACACATAACGTACCTTCCTGGTCCTAAGCTCCTGTCATCATCCTTGCAAGTCTGTTTGGCTCTCTCTGAGGCTTCCTCTTTGCTTAATGTCACTGCATGGCAAAAGGAGACAGAATTTCAACTGACACAGCTTAGATAATTTAAGCAAGGACTTATTTTAAAAAATGCAAAAGTCACAAAACCCAAAAGTCAAACAAAAAATAAAAATAGAGGGGCTCCTATCTGTATCTATCTACACCAGCACTCTTGGCCTTCACAACCTCGGACTACACTCCTCCTCCAACCTAACCCCATTTCATTCATCTTTGGTACCCGAGTGTTCAATTTAGTAAATAAACTCCAGGGATTGTGAACAGACAGGCTGATAAAAATTGACACTAATTTATAAAAAAAACGAATAAGTAAAAGGAGTTGTAGGCAGTCCTTGACGGGGTAAGTCAATAAACAAGTCTGAAACATGGACTCCCAGTCCTTTTGGCTCGGTCCGACTGATCCTCCGGTCCCCAGCAAACCTCGGCAGCGATCCAGCCACTCCCACTCCTACAGCCGGCCGCCCGCTATGGGTGGTGCTCCCTGGTAACCAATCCTCCCATCTCTAGCCCTCCTTGTACTTGTTCTGGTTCTTCATTACGTACAGGGTAATAGAGCATTAAAGGCAGTTCATGCGTTTCGGCGCCAGGTTGTGTTCTCAATGTGTCGGTGGAAGGAGCAATACAAGTCTTCAGAGCATTTATTTGCAAGGTTTGCTCTTTCCCACCCTTCTCTGGCCTAACACGGTAAACCAGGCATGTGTCCCCAA
The DNA here is from genome assembly GCA_032876305.1 of Orestias chungarensis. Classification (NCBI taxonomy): domain Eukaryota; kingdom Metazoa; phylum Chordata; class Actinopteri; order Cyprinodontiformes; family Cyprinodontidae; genus Orestias; species Orestias chungarensis. Next base: position 8,647 of record JAVLVB010000939.1, read on the forward strand.
CAAGATCCACAACTAAAAATGGTTCTGGATTCCACCAACTGTGTAGTTTCCCCTGTCGCTGTCTATTCCTATCACGGACCCATACGCGTTCGCCGGGGAGAAATCCACTGGATTTGGCTTTTTTGTCATAACACAATTTTTCATTGTTTGCTGCCCTAGTCATCTTACTCCAGGCTACCTCATAAGCATGGGACAACTTCTGACGGTGCTCTAAGACCCATCCCTGCAAATCTCGGTGGGGTTGTGTGTCTAACACCCCCAAACTGAAATTGACCGTGAGTCTAAGATGACAACCAGACATGAGGTAAGATGGGGCAAAACCAGTAGCACTGTGGACTGCTCTGGTCACCTACTCTGTTTATCAACCTCGACTGTGCGAAGCATGTTTAATAATGTCTGATTCATCCTTTCTACCCTTCCATTACCTGCTGGGTGGTATGGGGTAGTGCGACTTTTAGAAACTCCATACAAGCTACATAGCTCTTTCATAAGTTCTGATTCAGAATTTGGTCCCTGGTCAGAATTAAACCCGCTCGACACGGATGGATAACATGGGATCAAATTGCATAAACAGTAGTTTGAGCAATTTGATCACATGTAGGAACAGCCCATGAGTAAAGGGTGAACATATAAGTCATTACTAAAATATTTTGATAAGTGTCACTCGGCTGTCACAAGGAGAGAGAATCAAGAGCTACTACCTCTAAAGGGTAAGACACTGCTATCGGCTTAAGAGGTGCTTGTGGTCTTTTTGTAGACTACAGACAACACACCCATTCTGGAAACACTTTACCCCCTTTTCCATGCTTGGCCATAAGAAAAGGCGCCTTAGTGAGTGAGGGTCTTCTCCATCCTGCGTGGGCTGTAGCTTCATAACATTTCCTCCAGGCCTCCTGACGCTTACAATCTGGGCACACAATCTGCTCACATACTTAACTCACATACATAAGAGTCAAACACGTGTCTGCAGAGAATCCTTATGTGTATGCATGCGTCTTTTCCAATGTTTAGCAGCTTTTTGGCCGGTTCACTTAGAACTGCCTGCTCAGTCTTATTTGTGGCTCTCCTCTTTTCCACATACACTCGTACTTGGTGTATGTCTGGATCCGCCCCTTGTAGGGCCTGCCAGTCCTCCCCCAGCTCAAGTGAAGCCATATCTTCTGTATCTGCATCTGTTACAGCTACCACAGTGCAGCTAATGTTGGTGGTAGCTTTGGGGAACCTAGACAATGCATCTGCATTCACATTCTTTTTCCAGCTTGATACTTCACCTCAAAATTAAAGGAGGCCAAGTGAGCAACCCATCTTTGTTCCACAGCCCGAAAATTGTCAGTTTGTAGATGAGTAACTGGATTACTATCAGTAAACACTGTGAAGTTGGCACCAGTTAAATAGTCCTTAAATTTTTAAGTAATTGCCCATTTCAGTGCCAAGAGCTCCAATTTAAATTAGCTGTAGTTTGCATCATTTCACTCTGTAGAATGTAAACTGCGAGTGGCGTAATTGATTACTCGCTCTTCTCTTCACAGGCTGAAGGGCTGGGTGTAATCTGCATGGGCTAGTATTGGTGCTTAAGTTAATGCCTCTTTTAATGCCTCAAACGCAGTTTGACAAACTAAAATGCCGAGTCAGGTCTAGAGTGGAAACCCACTCTGCCTTGGAAGGGGGGGTTAGAGTCTCTTCAATCCTAGGGAGAGGGAATCATCCTTGTGAGTAACAGAGTTCATTTTCTGTAGTCAACACAGAACCTCCAACTCTCATCTTTTTTCTTGACCATAACAATGGGTGCAGCCCAGGGGCTGGAACTCTCAGTTATCACACCAAATGTCCAACATGTCTGCTAGTAGGGACCTCATTTCTTTATACATGAGTGGTGGCAGTGGTCTCTACTTTGCTAGGCATGCATCTCCCGTTGGAATGATGTGCTTGACGACATCCTTCAGACAAAAGTCCTCATCATGTTTAGAAAACACTTTCTCCCATTTTTTGCAGTAGGGTGGTCAGCTTACCAGCTTCGGCTGGTGTTAAACCTGGTTGTTCCACTAGCCTTTGTAGGCTGAAGCTTTGGCTCTCCTCTAAGAAATCCACTGCCTCCACCAGGCCGACCTGTACCACGCCACTGTCATCAACAGCCAGGTCAACATCTCGACCTCCATGGACAACCACGTCGTCGACTTGGTAACGTCGTACGATCTTTTGGTAGCGTCCTAGGTTAACTGGAAAATTATTGAAATTTTTCAGACGAACAAGGAGCCTCCCATTTCTGATAGCAAGTGTGCGGGCCACTGAGACAGTGTTGAGCTCCCCCAGGGCTTCCACCAGGCCACAGTAGTCTCTCCCTGTTGGTCCTGCTCGAGCTCGTCCCCAGATCACCATCTCACTTCTTGCTGGAATCTTGACCCCTCATTGCTGAGCTGGCCAGATATATCCTTTGAACTCCCGCCACGCCCGCTGGGACCTCGGGCTCTGGCAGCAAAAGGACAAAGGCTTCCCAGGGTTATGGAAAACCCCATTCTAACAAGGTCTGATTATATTCATCCCAATGATGAAGGGATTGGTGGAACATTCATCAGTCACTACAAAAACACCTTTCTGGTTAATATCAACACCCTCAATCTTAAAGTCCATTAGTGCATAGCCTATCCAGGGGATCTTAAGGACATTTGACGCCTTAAGCTGGATGTAAATGGGAACATTATTAACATTGCAGTCAGGAAAGTGTTTTAGGAATAGGCTTTGTTGCATCAGTGTCACTTCCAAGCCAGTATACAAAAGTCCCTCTAACTTAATGAACACATCCACATAGGGGCACTTCCCCACTAATTTAGTAGTGGCCCTTCGATCTTGTTGACCTAACCCCACTGCATGGGCCTCCACAGTAGGGTGTGCTAGTTTAAAGCGTGTTGGTTTACAGAGGATTCTCTGCAAAATCGGGATTTACGACCCGGTTCTTTGTATATAATTCATCCAAAACTGAAAATTTTGTCACCTTATCACGTTCATCATCACATAGCACATTGATTTGGCATCTGGGTAAACCAGACAAGGCCCCAATCAAAATATTTACTTTGTGTGATTCAGATAGGGGGGTGGGGGGGTCCTCTACTGCTCCCAGTCCTTTTGGCTCGGTCCGACTGATCCTCCAGTCCCCAGCGAACCTCGGCAGCGATCCAGCCACTCCCGCTCCTACAGCCGGCCACCCGGTCCTCGGCGATGATCAGATGGGTGGTGCTCCCTGGGAACCAGTCATCCCGTCTCTAGCCCTCCGGTCCGGCTCCACCGTTCTGCAACTCCAACACCCGTAACAAGCAAGCAAAACAATCTTTTACTAATTACCGCTTGTTTCTGAGTGCTTTTCCATTCTAGAGGAATCCTGTTGAACCTAGACAGGAATTAACTGTTGTATTTAAAACAGTTTTATCTTCATTAGAGAACGGTTGTCAATCAATGTATTGACCACCCTTAGAATAATCGTCGGTATCTTTTTAGCACAGCTGCCAAACTTCTGGCTTCATTGAGGATGGCTGCCTGCTAGAGTAGCTTGTGTCATCCTTTCATTGTCCTACTTTTGTTAACTTGTATTTAGCTTATTTTTTGTTATTAGTCTTTCTCAGTCTTCTTAATTTAACAGTCTACTTTTTTCAGCTAATTATGTGGCTCAATTTGTTTTTGGTCACATTTCTGTTGACTGGAGTACTTTTTCCAGAGTAGCCATAGCTCTGTGAGAGCAGTGCTAAGTTCATATTGTTTATACACGGGACTAATTGATAGAGCACTCGAGAAGCAAATTAAACAGAAAGAGACAAGAGATCCCCACAAAATGGCAGGGAAAGTGCTGTGGCTGATGAACCGGAGGGAGACTGGGGCTGAGGAGATGTTGGCCTTTTCTCCCGTCAGTTATCATTGGAAACATTAGATCTCTGGTGAGTAAGATGGTCGAATTAACAGCGACAGGGTTTTTCGTGAGGGATCGATACTGTGCTTCACAGAGACATGCCTGCACGACAGCATACCCGACTCTGTGGTGACTCTTCCTGGCTCTCAGTTGGTGCGAGGGGACAGGTGTAGCGCTGACAGCAGCAAGAAGAAAGGAGGGGAAGTCACTGTCAATGTCAACTACAAGTGGTGCCACCTGGGAAATGTTACTGTGAAGAAGCATATGTGTAGCCCGGACAACGAACTACGTCTGTTTTATATGATGTGTGAGTTTTCCCATGCCATCGTCATCGTTGTTTACATCCCACCGGCTGCAGATGTGTCGCAGGCGTGTGACATCATAGCAACTGTGACCGCCAGACTGGAGAACCTGCCCTCCAGCCCTTTTATCGGTGGGGATTTTACCCATGTCACTCTTACTTCAACTGTACCCACTTTCAAGCAGTTTGTGGACTGTAGAACCAGAGGCAATAACACCATTGATCTGTTGTATGCTAATGTTAAGGATGCATACAGTACATACAGCTCTACCTCCACTGGGCAGAGCTGACCACAACATTCTGTACCTGATACCACTCTACATCGCTGCAGTCCAGGGGTAACCTGTGGTTTCCAGAACTGTGTGGTAGTGGTCACTGGAGAATCGGGAGACCCTCCAGAGATGCTTTGAGGTAACAGACTGGGATGTTTTATGTGGCACAGGGAGGGGGCATTGAAAACCTCACAGACTGCATCACACATTACATCAACTTCTGCACCAACACAAGCATCCCCACCAAGACCATGCACTGTCACCCTAACAACAAACCCTGGGTGACCAAGGACATCAAGGAGCAAGGAAGAACAGGAAGATGGCTGCGTTCAGCAGTGGAGACAGAGAGGACCTGAGGAGAGTGCAGAGGGAACTGAAGTTGAAGATTGAGGAGAAGGACAGCTATAGGAGGAAGCTGTAAGGCAAGCTTCAGTAGAACAACATGAGGAAGGTATGGAGTTGGATGAGCACCATCACCAACAGGAATGGTGACCAGGTGATGGAATTAGACCTACAGGAGCTCAATCAGCTAAACTAGTTTTTCAACAGGGTTGATGAGGCAGTCTCTGCCCACCCATCCGCTAGCTCATACAACAATGCTTTTAGCACCTCAACGACCACGGTCTCTTGCAGCTCCTCGTTATAAAAGGCATACGCCAATCTATAAGGGTATGTGCCTGGTATTGTTGGATGACAACTTTCTTACCGCAGCCACTAAACTAGAGAATGCTCTCAAAAGAAAACTGCACACTTACAGCATGAAGGGAATTACTTAGACGATATTAGAACATGCGTTCCGAGTACCTTTTCAAAACATACGTTTAAGCGGGTGTTGAAACTTGTTTTTCATGAAGGACTTGTTTCTATAACAGTGTATTTTATTGGTCTGATGCAATACTCTGGCCCAATTCTATTTACTATATACATGCTCCCTATTGGTAAAATCATCAGACAGCATGGTGTTAATTTCCACTGTTATGCTGATGATACACAACTGTATTTATCTATAAATCC
>JAVLVB010000939.1:22352-53309 GCA_032876305.1 Orestias chungarensis
CTCCACTGTCGCTACATGCATGCTCAGTATGAGGGATTGCTGTAAAGTCAACGACAACACAAGCCATTGTTTCTGCCTGCTGATTCCAGAGGAGTGAATGCTGCAAGTCAATGACTCCATGAATCTGCTGGGGTTCCTTAGATTGGAAACTTTTTCAAATTGATTTGTTTATGATGTATCTTTGATTTTAATTGATTTTGTTGTAAAGAGCCTTGAGACGACACCTGTGGTAAATTGGCGCTATATAAATAAACTGAGTCTTGATTCTTAAAAGGAGCAGTAAACTTTAAACTTACATTACAGAAATCAAATAGCACTTTTTATGTTTACCAACACTCACCCATCTTCTCCAGTAACTCCCATTCATCTTGCAGGAAAACTCCATAATGTCCTTAAAAAATAAAAACACGTCTTTTTTTATTATTATTTGACAAAAGTGATCTTTGTATTTACCAGGTTTCTAAAATAAGAACCTCATTCTGTGTTAGTGTGCATGTACCTCTCTTGGCTATCATCTGTGGACAGCCCAGATTGAGATCAATAGCGTCGCAGTAGTCCTGAGCCAGGAGAGCAGCCTGGAGGAACACCTCCGGGTCATTGGCACAAAACTGCAGCAAACATGGTGGGAACGTCATTTACAATATTCCCTATATACGGTTTATAGATTAACAGATTAAGGTGTTTAAAGGGAAGCCCCCCCTACTACAACTGTTTTCTTTCAATTTTTCAGTCTTTCCAATATCAGCATGAATAATAAATACTTTTATAACTTTTGTAGAGTTTATTGGAACTTTAACTACCTCATTTATGGCAGAATAATTGCTGTTTTGGACAACTATTGTGGTTTTGAATGCTGTTCGGCTGCAGGGGTCTTTTTTTGTCGCTTTTAGACATTTGCTACGATGCATGACCGTTCAAAAAAAGTTAAAACCTTCCACTGCTGCCATTAATCTCAGATCGGTTCAGCTAAAATGAAGAGTACCGACAACTCAGAGCGTCGTCTTCATCAGACCGTCTTACAGCAACACGAGGATCAACATCTACGACAAATCTCTGAACAAACTCAGATAATATAAAACTATAACAGTATTTCATTTCCCTCTATGATTAATTAAGTATTTCTCAATGACCAATCACAACACTGCACATTATCCTCTGACTTCAAAGCATTTCTAAATAGAAGCTCATTAATTGGAGCAAGATAATTGATCTCGGTTTAGATAAAAAATATTGTGTAAATGTTTTAAATGTATTTGGGTTTTAAGAAGTTGTGATGCTCATGTAACTTTATGTAATATTAAATCTAACCTAAAGTACACATTCTAATCTTTTACACAAATTCGGACGGAAAACTAAAATAATTTAAACATACTCCCTGTAATGCTCTATGCACCTTTCTTTACAAGGTATTCTTTATCTAAAACATTAGAAAAAAAACTATTTGTGGAATAAATCTAGTATAAAAACTGTGATTAATAAGTCAAATTCCCTTATTTCTACGCATCAGCCAGACTCCCACCTGCTCAGCTTTAGTTTGTACTCTGTGTGCGCGCTCACCTGAGTTATGAGAGGTCTGTCTTCCTCACAGACTTCGTTGTAAAGGTTTTCTCTTCTGTAGTTGGCATCCCGCACAAACACCTGGGCATGCAGCATTGGGGTGTAGCAGAGCTGGGCGCCGTGCCTCCTGCTCAGCAGACGCCAGGCCAGCTCGCTCTGGTCAACCATAGGAGCCACCACAAAGCGTGCCTCCTTCAGGGTCTTCCTCCAAAATTCAAAGCCCTGAAGCTTGGCCATCACAGCTGGATTCAAGAGACGGCAAAGAGCAGCATTAAATGCTACTTTGGCTTGATGACTGCAAACATCGAGTGTTAAAAACCTGGGTGTGTTAAAGACATCCCTGCAACTGTAGATGGAACAATTAGAGATCAGACTAACCTGACTCTCCCTGGCTCTAAACATCCATTAAAACATCATACAATGGAGGATTTCCTTATTCTTAAAACATCAAAAATAAGAATTCCCCAAATGTTTGGTCCATAAACTAAAACATCAGCAGAATGAGCTTAATCTAAAACCCTCAGATAAACTGCAGGCATGTGATCAGATCTGTAAATTAGGTTAGTCTATAACAACCAAACCCATCAAACATTCATGTGTGAGCGAACAGCCTCAGTTATAGTTTGTATTTATGCTTCTGCTGTTTTACTACAGACAGAAGAAACTTTCCACCTTCATGCGAGGACAGCAGGTCTGTTTCATCAACACTTCCGCTCAGATCACAACGATGGGTCAGAACCATTAAATAAAAGATAAATAAAATATAATAATTAAATAAAAGATAATAAATAAATAAAAGATGAATAAAAGATAATAAATAAATAAAAGATAAATAAAAGATAACAAATAAATAAAAGATAATTAATAAATAAATAAGATAAATAAAAGATAAAAGATAATAAATAAATAAAAGATAAATAAAAGATAACAAATAAATAAATTAAAGATAAATAAAAGATAATAAATAAATAAAAGATAAATAAAAGATAATAAATAAATAAAAGATGAATAAAAGATAATAAATAAAAGATAAGTAAAAGATAATAAATAAATAAAAGATAACAAATAAATAAAAGATAACAAATAAATAAATACTAGATCAATAAAAGATAATAAATAAATAAAAGATAATAAATAAATAAAAGATAAATAAAAGATAACATATAAATAAAATATAAATAAAAGATAATAAATAAATAAAAGATAACAAATAAATAAATACTAGATCAATAAAAGATAATAAATAAATAAAAGATAAATAAAAGATAACATATAAATAAAAGATAAATAAAAGATAATAAATAAATAAAAGATGAATAAATAAATAAAAGATGAATAAAAGATAATAAATAAATAAAAGATAATAAATAAATAAATAAAAGATAACAAATAAATAAAAGATAAATAAAAGATAACAAATAAATAAAACATCTCGTTGAAACTTTAAGGACTGTCTGTGTTGGACTCGCTAGCTTACACTGTTCACATTAGCCCCATTCGCCGCCTCCCGCTAACAGTTAGCCGAGCTAACAGTTAGCCGAGCTAGCTGTTAGCTCGACTAACTGTTAGCTCGGCTATGTCACAGTTTCCCGCACCGCTGTGAGGCCAGATAGAAGCTGGAGCTCCATGTGTTTGGAAGCTCACGCTGAACCTTCACCTGGCTCACGGTGACACCTGGAGACAGATCCTCACGCGGTTCTTTCCACCATGTGCAGCAGCTTTCATAACTCGTTCTTCTTCTACCATTTATTGGCGGTTGGCATAAGCGTTAGGTGAGCATTACCGCCACCTACTGGTATGGAGTGTGAACCACATGACCAAAAAAACAACAATAAACTATTAAAATATAACTATTATACAACTTAATCTGTTTAACAAAATCTAATATACCTGATATCCTCTGAGTCCTTTTGCAGTAAATCAACAATATCAAATGTCATTTTCATATTACTGAGGTTTCTTATTAACTTTATTAACAGATAATTCCTACAACTTAAAATAACATGTTCCAATGTCTCATCTTCCCCACAGTCACATTTCCCTGTCTGATGTTCCCCTATCAAAATAGAGATCTATTCAATCCAGTGTGTCCATTTCTAAGTGGTGAAATAATTATCTCTTCTCTCTGTTTCTTTATGTTCTTCTCATTTGTCCAATTCTCTTTTGGATTTTATAAAAACACCTTTCTTTCTTTTCCTCCACCCATAATTTTTGCCACCTCTCTTTTGTTTTCTGTTTAATTATACCCTTTATTCCTGTTATACTAAAACTAACAATAATATTTAACCTTACCTGATTGGTCCTCTCCTCAGCCATCCTGTCTGCCATTTCATTTCCCTTAATCCCGTGATGTGCTGGAACCCATACAAAATTTAGCCCCATCATATTGTTTCTGTAAAGTGTTTTTTGTATTTCAATTAATATATCTGGGCTACTTTCTGACTGATTACTTTGCAAACGGACTAATGAAGAACTAGAATGTGAGCAAATGCTAGATCTATATGGTCTGACCTCTTCCACCCATTGAACTGCATTTCTCCTGTATACACAGAGACTCCATCACTGATCCTTTTCCCTGCCTTCATTTGAAACTGTGGCACAATAAATGCTACCCCATCAGCTGTATTTTTAGACGCATCTGTGTATATTTGTATATAGTTATAATATTTATTTAAGTAGTCTTGTACTTTGTATTTATTCATAATGTAAAATTGATCTTTGTTCTTCTTTTATAGTAGTGAAGAATCAACTTCAGCATCAGGAAGTATCCAAGGTGGTACTGCAGGTAAGGGAAATGTCTGACCTATATATAACTGATTTAAACAAATTTCATTAACTTTAGAGTTTATTTGCCATCCAAAGCTCTTTAATTGTTTCTTTTCCTTTTCCCATCATGGTTTAAGCTCCTCTAATGTTGGATGATCATTTCTTTGTCCCTGTAAATTTGACCCGTAGTTTAAAGATAATTGATCCCTTCTAAGTTTAAGAGGCGTTTCTCCCATTTCAACCTGTAATGCTGCTGTTGAAGATATTTTAAAAGCACCAGCACATATTCTTAAAACCTGATGTTGGATCATATTTAACTTATGCAGGTTTGTATCCGCTGCTGAGTTATAAACTATACTTCCATAATCCAAAACTGACCTAATTAACCCAGTATAAATTGCTTTTAATGAATTTCTATCTGCTCCAACTAAACAACTCATTATATTTAATACTTGTAATTTATCGATTATTTTGTTAATGTGCACAACCCATGTCATTCTTTCATCAAACCACATCCCAAGAAAGTGAAATTGTTTAACTCTTTCCAAATCCTGACCATATAATTTTAACTTATTTTTTCCATCAACTCTTTTCCTTGTAAAAAACATTATTTTAGTTTTCTCTACAGAAAATGTAAAACCTCATTTACATGACCATTTTTCTACAACTGAAATGCTCCCTAAAGCTTCTTTACAATGAAGTCTAAATGTCTTCCTCTTTTCCACATTGCTCCATCATCAGCAAAAAGTGAAAATCCCATTCCACCCTCTACTTCTTTAAACATATCATTAAAAATCACTGAAAATAATAACGGACTTACTATATTCAATGTGGTGTCCCATTGTCTATGTTCAACTCTCAGAATAATCAGAGTAATAATAATAATCCATAATAATAATATAATCTCAGAATAATCCTTCCCTATCCTCACTTGTATTTGTCTTTCTTCTAAAAATGTTTTAATCCATCTAAACATCCGACTATTTAAACCCATTCTTCTAATTTTAATTAATAACCCTTCCCTCCACATCATATCATTTGCTCTCTCAATATCAGAAAATATTGCCACCACTCTCTTTATTCACGTGAGCCTTTCTAATTTCATGCTCTAAACTTAAAACTCGATCCATTGTACGTCTCCCTCTCCTGAAACCACTCTGATAAGACGATATAAGTCCCTTATTTTTCATATAATATATTAATCTTTCATTTATCATTCTCTCCATTATTTTATATAAATTGGATGTTAACGCTATCGGACGATAATTTTCTGGTTTTGACTCTTTCCCTGGTTTTTGGATTGGAATAATCACTTCTTCCTTCCAACTCTTTGGCAATTCCCCAACCTCCCATATCCGATTATACATTTCTAATAGAATATTTTTATAAGACTCACTTAAATTACTGACTAAAACATAACAAATCTGATGTTTTCCTGGAGCTGATAACTGATATTTTTTAAGTGCCCTATTCAGTTCTGTTTTTGTAAACAACACATTCAATGGATCATTTGTATCTTCATGCTGTAATAAATCCTTGTTCTTGTTTCTCTTCCTTTTTTCCCTCACTAATATTTTTAGAACTATGAATTTTAATAAAAGTATTTACCAACATTTTTGCCTTTTCTCTATGCGTGACTGCTGTTATTCCTCCATAATTTAATATTTGATATCCACTCACTTGTTTAATCCCTTATAAATATCTGTCTCCCTCTCTACTCAATTACAAAAACTTCTCCAATAATCCCATTTTGCATTTTTAACAATTCTTCTTACATTTACTTGCAATTTCTTATGTTCATTCAGATTCTGAAAGTTGTGATTTCTTTTTAATAATTTAAAAGCTTTATTTTATTTCTTGATCACTTCAGTACATTCTGATGTCCACCAGGGCACCAACCTTCTTTTCCTCCCCTCACCTTTCTTCCTTATAGCCTGATACATAGATAGTATTACATATAGAAGCATTTAAATCATCTATGCTACTACTCATATCCACTTTTAACATTTTTATTTCACTACTGTTCCTAAATGTTTCCAATCTGCAGACCTAAAACACCATTTCTCTATCCCTTGTATGCAATAACTCTCTATATTTAAGTTTATTTCAGTCATAATAGCATAATGATCACTTCCTATAGTTGTTTTATTGATTACTTGCCATAAACAAACAGCTGCTAAAGAATTTAAAACTAATGTTAAATCTATTGCTGACTCTGTGTTATCTCTTACATTAATTCTTGTTCCACTCCCATCATTTAAAACTACTAAATTTTTATTATCCATTATTTCTTTAATTATTTACCCATTTGGATCATTATGATTGCTCCATAAAGAACCATGTCCATTAAAATCACCAAACCAATTTACTTTACCCTCTAAAGGCTTTCCTACTTCCTCCCTTAACTCTAATGTAAATCTTTTACATGGGTTATAAAAATTTATTATTTTGACTTTCCCATTTACTGTCCATATTTCAATAATAATAATATATTCTAACTCTCGTCCTTTAGCTGTAACTCTATATTGAATCCCCTTTTTTATAAATATTATACACCCTCCTCCTGATCCTCCCTCTTTATCTCTTCTAACACTTTCATTTCCTTTAATAAAAAAATCAGGATTTGGTTTAAGCCAAGTTTCTTGAATACAAATAATATCAATATCTTCCTTAAAATCTTTAATAAATCCCTTAAACTCTTTTCCATTAGCAATCAGGCTTCTAGCATTCCACTGTAAGATAATCAAGTTGTTCTCTCTTCCTGTCTTCCTACCTTCCCTTCTTCCATTAATTTCTTATTTATTTGCTCCCTGGATATATTCTTTATACCATAAAACCTTTCTGCTCCTTTCACCATTATTTTGATGTTTAACTTGATCTACATAAGCAATGAACAACATAATCTTCTCATCTGTCACCTCTGTGTCTGTTTTAGTCCGTCTTTGCTCTGGAGTTTGACTCATTTGAAGGTTTGCTGTCACATCGTTTGGCTTCTTCTCTCTTTGTTGCTCCTGCATAATTTATATTATTCTTGACTTTTACTTGTTAGATTTTTTCCTACTTCACATCCTCCATAAGTCACCATGTGTTGTCCTCCACAGTCACATGTATCCTTTCCATTTTTGCATTCATCATATCCATGTTGCTCTCCATACTTTGGACATCTTTGTTTCCCTTATATACTGCTGCTATGTGTCCATATCTCTGGCATTTGTAACATCGTAGTGGAGGAGGGACATATGTCCTGACAGGAAAACACATACATCTACTTTTATTCTTTCTGGAAGAACCGCAGCTTGAAACTCCAACTTCACTGAAAGACTTTCCATTCTTTTACCTTCAGCTGTTCTCAGGTCTGGTCTTTTCATTTCTCTCACTTCACCCCCATTTATGCTGCATCTGAACTTTTCCAGATCTTCACCGACCAGAATACCTGAAACAACTCCTCGAACTACGGCAGAATCTCCCAAAATCTATCTTTCTTTCACCATCTTCTTACAAATGCTCTGAGTGTTCATCACTTTATTCTTCTGCTCGTCCGACTATAATCAATAGATTTCCATCTCTAAGAACTTTAGCAAGTCTCAGCTCTCCAAACTTTTTATTTAACTCTTGAGAGCTAATGCGTTAAATTGAACCCTTTCCTCCTCATTTCTAAATTTAACAATCATTTGTACTCCTGTCTAACAATCCTTTTACTAGTAGCAGTGTTTTCATCAGAGCCAGTTTCTTCCAGGCGTCTTTTACTGCTTTGCGTCCCTTTCACTAAATCTTCTTTTTTACTTCCCTCTTTTCTCGACCCTTTACCCTCCGCACAGGAGTCCAATCCCCAAAATCCACCACATCATCTCCCTCAGCGTTAAATAAAGCAGTTATTACGGTGCTTCATAAAAAAGGTAAAGACCTGGAGGAGGTGACTTCTTACAGACCTATTTCTTTATTAAATTCAGACCAAGAAATCCTGGCTAAAATACTAGAAAACCAACTGAGCACAGTGATGAGTAAATAATCTTAGGCGTTTAATCAATGTCATTTACTCCTCTAAGATAAAACAGGATTTAATATTTGTTAGTTTAGATGCCGAAAAGGCATTTGACTAAGTTGAATGACCATATCTGTTTGCGGTTTTAGAAAAGTTACTGGGACAAGATTTTATCTCGTGGTTAAAGTTATTGTATATGAATCCCACTGCCAGAACAGTTACAAATCCGACACCATCCATCCAGTTTTATGTTTCTACGCCCATTTCTATTTCCCCTGGCAGAGACCCTCCACACCCACCCTGACATTCATGGCTATGACACAAAATACGCTGTTGATACTATATCACTTCATGCTGACGACATTTTATTGTATGTAACTCAACAACAAACCTCTGGCCCAGCAAAACTTTCGGTTATTGATAAGTTTGGAACCTTCGCAGATTACAGGATAAACTGGGGAAAAGTAAAGTATTACACATTAAATTAGAAACGTATGAGTGGCTTGCATCTTTCCTATTTAAAGTGACTTATTTCGGCATTATGATAACAAAAAGTATATAGTGGTCTTATGAAAGAAAATTACAAATCACACAGAATAAAAAAAAGAACATCTCTATAAACATGGATCTCTTGTAGGCTTGATGTTACCTAATTGTATGTATTAGCATTGGGCCACAAATCTAAGAATAATTTCTCTCTTGCTAGATGATACAGCGGTGCTCCCTAAAGGACTACAGATGGAGCGGGAGGATTGCTACCCTTAGTCTATTGGTGCAGTAATACTTTCACCCACTCCTTTGACAAGGGCTCACTTTAACAATAACCCAGAGATCCACAGGACTGTGCGACTTTGGAATCAAATAATTAAACAATTTAAACTTAAAACCATAATTTTGTTTGTATAATTTCATCAAACCCTTCTTTTCTCCCATCATCTGATGATGGGGCTTTTAATCTGTGGAGCGAATATGGAATTTGTAAACTGACAGAGCTTTTATTTAAATGACGCCTTCATGTCGTTTCAACAGTTACATGAAAAATACGCATTGCCAAATAATAATTTTTTAGATACATCCAATCACAAAATTATATGCGTTAATTTCTGCCACAATACCTGATACTTCAGACAAACGGTTAAGTGAATGTCCTGAGACTGAACAAAGAACTTCGTTATTCTATAGTTCACTACAGGAGATGAGAAACCTTCCACTGTCTCAATTAAAGAAAAGTGGAAACGGAACTTGAAACTTTGCTGTCTGGAGAAATTTGGCTGAATGCTCCACATATATAAATACAGTCTCTATTAATGCCCGGCATTTCCTGATTCAATAAAAAGTTGTTCTTAGGTTACACTATTCAAGAGAGAAAATTGATAACATTTATCTAGATTGCTCACATCTTTGTGAAAAATGTATGGTCAACGTTGCAGTTTGTTACATAGTTTTGTACTTTGTCCAAAACTTCAGGGTTTTTGTTTATGATGTTTTTGTCTGTCTGTCTAATGTTCTAAAAGTTAAGATTAACTCTAGTCCAACAGTAATTATTTTAGGGGTTTACAATGAAACAAAAGGCTCAAAAAAGCTTTATATCATACTCAATAATTGTTGCAAAGGAACTTATCCTGCAGCTTTGGAGGGTAAAGACACTCCTGTACTACAGAGGAGGCTCACAGAGCTCACTAACACACTTCACCTTGAAAAGATAAGATTTACCATCAGTAATATGAATGATCTTAAACAAATATGGCAGCCTTTACTCACATATCTTGAGGATACTTAAGTTAGCAATCAGGAGTTAGAGCAGCTAGTTGTTGGGAGGGTATTAGATTATTATTTATTTATTTATTTGCGTGTTGACATTTTGGTTCTAAGACAGCTATTGTTTATTTTCTTATTTACTTTGTGTTTTTGTATTGTTAATACAGGATGTATTCAATGGCCCAACATCGAGTATCCGAGGGCTCCTGGATCTAAACATCTGCTTAGTTCTATCCTAAAATAATATAATTACATTCTAATATAAATGAAGTATATTTTAATAGGAGTTGAACCTTTGGTGTTCACTTCAGGGTAAGTGTAAATGTTAGTCTGTGTAAACATAAACCTCTTTAAAGATTTACCAGTACATCTAAAAAGGAATATTGCAAAAATAAAAAAAAGTGTAATATGGTTTTTCCAGTCACTTCAAAAAATGAAATTTGTATTATTATTATTACTGCGGTTAACAGAGAGTGAAAACACAAAATAAAAGCAGAATACTGTGAAAAAAGGTTATTATTGTATAAAATATCTCTCAATTTGGGTCTGTTGATTATTGTTGAGTAATCCAGGCCAGGTTGGAAGTGTTTTGTAGTTTTTAAGATACACCAGTTTTACTGTGATGCAGATATTTAAAAAGTGCTGAATGGTGCCTTTAGTTAAATTTCACAAATCAGTGAAAGGGTTAAAAAAATCCCAAACCTTATTTGAAATATTCTAAAACTAGTTTAGAATAATCTAGTCTAAATTAAACTGTCTATGTTTCGTTTTTATTTTTATCTGATGCAAATTAAAAGTGCAGAAAGTTGCAAAAAATTGTGAAAAATCTACATCTAAAACATCCTCCTGTCCATCTACCAGTACCATCTGCCTTCTGACGGTGTTTGTAACATCACTGTAACATGTACAGAAGTCACACATGCTCAAATCTGCTGTTAGTCATCAGTTTTATCTCCTACCACTTCCACCATCCAAGAGTTTAAAACGCATAACTATGGATTCTATTTAACCAAAATATACATTTTAATTCTTGTTGCACTTGATTTATTGATTTGGAAAGTAGCCTGCAGGTTACATTTGCTGTTCGACAATATAAAATGTTTTATACACCAACTGTTATTCATCAGCTGAAAAGTAAGGCGTCACCATGGATACTGACAGATCCATTACTCAACCAGCTGCTGTGTGCTTTGCCTCATGGTGCCTGAATGTCATGGTGCTCAGATTACAAGCAACAACCTGATCAGTTGAGCTGACAGTCAAAGACAATATCTCTGAACATTACTTTTCAAAAGGACTGCTTTTGGGATTCACTCCAACCATGTATTACTGTGCTGTCATTGTTCTTAACGGTACACCACAGCTTTCAATAATTTTAGTTTTATTTGGAAGATGTCATAATTGTGTCTGGTTCAGGAATCGTGGGATTTTATATTTGGGTGTTTTAATGGGGCTCTATTGAGGTTTTGAAGCCATGATCTGTAGTGCATCCTGTAGCATAGTCAAGTGATCAGATCTTAATCCTTGTTCAAAATAGAAAAAAATTGTTTAACTACAGGTAAAGCCCAAAGAATAAAATGTTATAGATATAACTGTTCGATAAATGGAATATATGAATAAAAATGTGTGTTTTAATTTTAAAAAGTTAGAATACCTTTTCCTTGAGTAACAATGTTTTCCCTGCTTTGTCTAAAATGAGTGAGACACTTCTTCTTGTCATCTCTAAAATTGGGCAATGGACATTTTGTTCCCTTCCCCACCCAGCAACATAAATCTAAGAAAAACATCACATTTGTAATTAACAAAGCTGACCAGGTGAAGCTGCTGCAAAGCATTTTATATAACCTATAAAACAGCATTATTCAGAAAGTCCTTGGTTTTGATCTACATTCTCTTTGACAAATCAACCTACCTTAGACATTAGACTTGTTCAGTCTGTTTTTGATTGTTCAAGTGTGCTTTTATCTTAACATTAACAAGATCCTGCTCTGGATCATATAATGAAATCTTAGTTTGTTTGTTTTTTCAACAAAGATATCTATATCTCTTAACGTTATGAGTCTATTTGGGCTACCCTTTATTCTATGATCTGTTTGCCATAGGTGAACCTACCAGGGACATGAACCCCCTGAAAACTTAGCTGCTAGGATCACTGGGATGCTCAAACCCCTCCACTAGGAGATGATTGTCCGAGGCAGCGAAGTTATCCATGGGTTGGGCGCTGATAGTGTTGTCGACGCTGGAGCGAGCAGACTGAGCATAGCTTACTGAGGAGCGGGAACCAGTTGACAGGAATCTAGGTAAGTGATATAGTGTCTCTGAGGGATCTCGGATTGGTTGACCTTGGTTGAGCACACAGAAGGTTAGAGGCTGACTGAGGCAATGAGGAAAAAGCACTGAGAAAGATTGTGAGCACTTGGAAGCAACGTGGAACATGAAAAACAACGTAGAGAAAACACTGGCAATGAGGGGACTATGTTACCGCTGAGTAACTAACACTCAGGCAGAGTGTGTCTGGTCCACCTCTACCTTTAAGCAGCACTGGTAACCAGCAAATGGAACACACCTGTGCGGCAGCAAGCTGTTCAGGAGCGTTCCAGCAGAGACATCCCGGCACCCCTGCCTGGACAACCTGGAGAACTACATGGAACACCCTCAATCCTTGTGCTAAGAGCACATTCGGACACCCCTATGCTGTAACATGGTGTTTTTTTTATGGACAATCAATAATGTCAACAGTAGTCCAATAACAGAACTATATTTGTGATTCAGACTTGGGGGCCATAAGTCCCTCCAGGTCTCACTGTCATTGCCAACATGAATATTGGAGTCCCCTTGCAGAACAAGAGAATCCCCATTAGGAGCACTTTGCAGTACCTCCTCTAAGGACTCCAAAAATTGTAGGGATAATGAACTGCATAAGCATAAGAGAGTCAGGACCCATCCCCCAACACAAGATTGTTTATCATTGTCATTTGCACGTAACACCTAGGCAATGAAATGCTTTGGAGTACATAAACCATTCAGGTATTTGTACAAAAAATAAAAATATAACAATACGAGAAATGTAAAAATATGAAAAATATGAGATATTTACAAGGGGCGCAAGAAATACAGTAAAAGTGTACATATGTAAAAATAATATATACATATTTAATAGTTCAGGTAGAATAAATAAAATACTATTGACAGGTTGGAATGTTATTTGTAATTGCACATAGTATTATTGCACAGAGTATATTGCAAAGATATCATAGCACTGACAAAGGTTATGAGGTAAGGTGTTGACATACATGATACAGTCACATTGACACATTGAGCAGCAGTAGTAAACATCTTAGGCATCACAAGTGTCCTTGAGTCCTTAAATTGTTTTATGCGTGCTGACAGGCTGCTGTATGTTCTGCCAGAAGGTAACAGGTGGAACAGTCCTATTGCAGGTTGAGTCCGACTCTTTACGCTGGTGCCGTAAAGGTGGTAAATGTCCTGGATGGGGGGAGGGGACTGCTGCCAGTGAGGTCTTCTGCAGTGCTTTTCTGCTCTGACTGGTGCTGCTCCCGTACCACATTGTGATGCAGCGCGTCAGCACACTCTCAATGATGCACCTGTGGAAGTTTGTGAGGATGTAAGTGTTCGTACCAAACTTCTTCAGCCTTCTCAGGAAGTAGAGTCTCTGTCAGGCTTTCTTGAGAACATTGTCAGCGTACAATGTCCAGGATAAGTCCTCCGTGATGTGAATGCAGAGGAACTTGAACTTTCCCACCTGCTACACCTCAGCGTCATTAATGTAGATAGGGCGAATGTTGGGTACCGCGCTATTCCTTGAAGTCCATTAACATCTCCTAAGTTTTGCTAACGTTCAGTGAGAGGGTACCTTCCTGACAGCAACTGGTCAGTTATTGTTCCTCATCTCTGTATGCACCCTCGTTGTTGTCTGTGATGAGGCTCAAGATGGTGATGTCATCAGCAAACTTCTAGATCATGGTTAACCCTTGCCTGGCAGTACAGTTATGTCTGAAGAGTGAGTAGGGGAATGGACTAAGAACACAGCCCTGAGGAACACCTATGCTGAGAACAAGTGTGGAGGAAATCTGTCTGCCAATTCTGGTCTGTATCAAGGTTGCCCTTTGTTTATCTCTAACATAGGAACTAACTATCTAGAGGTTTATTAATGCATGTGTTTGGCTATATGACCATAATAGTTATAATTATTTTTTTATGGAGGGGAGAGAGAACATAAAATAAACTGTGAGACCACGACACTGTTGTCCTCTAATGGCAAGGCCCTAGCCGCTTGGGGCTAAACCAAGTCTGTAGATACACAAGCGGGATAAAAAAGGGTTAGATGAACAAAGAAATTCTCTCATTTAGAGATGACCATGCGATGACCATGTACTTTACCCTTTTGAGATGGAAAATGTGTAAAGTACCTTATACGGGCCGTGGGTAAAGTCCTGTCCCAGCTTAAAGAATTTGTTCAAGAATGAGTGGTAGAATGATTGGCAGATTGGAGCATTGTCTGCAGTGATGCAAGTGCTGTACCTTCTGCAGTGGTAAACATACAGCCAATCCAAAAGGCAAATCCCTCGATTTACTGGTTACCCCTATCTATGGTTACGAGCTTTGGGCAGGGACCAAAAGAGCAAGATCAAGCGACCAAAAATGGTTTCCGCCACGGGGTGCCTGGGCTCTCACTTAGAGATGGGCTGAAAAGCTCTGTCATCTTAGAGGGGATCAGAGTAGAGCTTCCTCTCCTCTGCAAGGAGAGGAGCTAGATGGCATGGCTCGGCTGCTCCTGGATTCATCCATGGTTACGTGTTATGGGCACTGGTAGAATGGCTGGTGGAAGGACATGGTGAGGGACTATGTCTCTCGACTGGCCCGGGAGTGCCTCGGGATTCCTCAGTCCTTCGCCTAAGCTTCTACCCCCACAACCCCACCATGAATTAGCAAAAGATTATGGATGGATCTTTTACTATCTTGCACTGAAAGGGAACAGAACATGGAACTGGCGGAAGAGGAACAGAGAATTCAGCAAGGACAAAGAAAGACGGTGAGCTAAAGAGCTAAAGCATTGTCCACACATAGCCAGGTAGTCAAGAAAAGGAATATTTACCAAAAATTGTTCTACAAAGACCACAGGGGAGTGTTTTTCAGAAATGTTTTCATCCACACAAATGTGCACAAATAGTGACGGTAGTTTTAAACATGCCAAACACATTGGTATGTATAGAATGTACAACAAAAGCAAAACCTATTTCAGCTTACCCAAAAATGAAACATGGTGGATAAACAATTGTTATTTTCCTCAGATACTCATCTACTTATGGATAAGGCATGACGCAGGGGTAGAAAATGACAAATGAACCACATGAACAAACCAGAGGAGATGTAGTGCAGCTGTAAATTGTCTAGAATGTGCGCCCAGATTGGCTTTATGGGTAAAAATACCCAAAATAAACACAAATCTAGAGCAAAAACATTTTTATTGAAACACTTACAAACGGTACAGACAATAAGAAAAACATCTAAAGGAACTGGAGTTTTTAACATTATCCATAAAGAAATTTAATTACAATTACTTTGTTAAAATATATTTAGAATATCTCTCTTTTTACTCCACAAACAGTAAGCCTTGTTGCAGACAGACACACTTCCATAGAAAGCTATTGCATCACCTCTGAGGACATCTTAGGTTGTGAGGCTATGAGTGCTGAGTACTTTTAAGAGGAAGTATGATGTAGTCAACTAAAACAAGCTCACAGTAACAGGTATCCACAATCACATACACGTCTGTTTTGGACAGCAAATGAAGAAGCGTATACCTTCTGTTTCAGAGGGAACTACTTCTCTCTCTTGTGAATATCACAGTAAGGATGGAAAACAATTAACCACCCCACCTCGAACTCAGGGAGGAAATACAGAGCAAATATTTAAGCAGCAGCAGCTTTTGAACAGCTGCAACACTGCGACTTAATGAAGCCACTAGTTAGTATCACATCTGGCTGATAGATAACTGGTTTTATCTTTAAAATCACAAATTGAGAGGGAAGCCATTTTCTGCCTTATAATTCATAAGTGATGAGTATTAAGATATTAAAACCCACATTTCCAGACTGGATTTCAAGCCTTTCACAGAGATGCGTTTCTGGTTACACAGACACAAAAAGCTTTTCCAACACTTTATAGTGCATAACAACAGAAAGCAGTTTCTTATTACTCAAAGGATAAGGCTGACATTATTCTGCACCTCTTTTAATTGTTACAAAAACTAAAATATATCTAAAAAGTATATATTATGTGATTTGTTTTATTTTGTATTTTACATGAGGCACTCCATTGTATTATTTTATAAATCTATTTTAGAACTTTCTTTCCTTTCTTTTAAATAATTTGACATGAAACATTTTCAGCCCCTTTACAATAACAGGAGCAAAACCAGATACAATGTTTTCCAGTTACATCTGGGCTAAAAAAATAAAAAAAATAAAAACCTTTATAATGACAAATATGGGGTGAGGGTCTTTGGTTGCTTTGCTTCATGATGATCAACACAACAGGTGCAGTTAAGGAAACTACAACTTAAATCAAACAATGGATTTGGTGTGGCCAAATCAAACGGAGATCATATTGTGTGACCTTAAACGGGTTATACATAGTGAAAAACATTCTGCAAAGAAGATGGGGGTACATGACTTTCTCACAAGCGGTCAGGTCGGTTTGGATAGGAATTTTACTCTAACAAATAAAATCTTCTCATCAACATTGCGTTTTTTTATTTACTCGGGTTATCTTCAATATCAAAACATGGTTGCTTGTTAAAAACATTTTTACTTTGACAAAAGAAGATGGAAAAAGGAAATCTGTAAGGAGAATTGTGATTTATTTTTCACCACAAGAGAAATACTTTGATTTGATACGGGTCCAAAAATAAAAAAAGGGCAATTCCTCCTGGAAGTGGTGATTATTTTAATGGTCTGCAAACTTTGGAACAGAGTCATTATTAATCTGAATACATTTTATGTAGTTTAGGCCTTCCTTTATAATTTAGGGAAGCTTATATTTGTCTTTCTATGATCTGACTACAAACTATTTCAGTTTTCTTTTTAATTTTCCCTCTAAATAAATATAATAAATTACCTTTCCTCATTTGGTGCATATGTATGATGTAACCTGTAAGTATCTGGCATTTCTAGAACCTCACCAGAGGACAGCACAGGCACTATGAGCGGAATGACAGTGTTAGAAGTAGATGAGAGAATGCCAGGCAGTCATTAAGAACTGAGTGGTCAGCGACTGAAATGCTTAACTGTAGAATTAAACATAACAATTAAACTGCATCAACAGGAACAAGGGTATGAAGGCGGAGTCATTTTGAGCTTGAAAGTGGTCAGGTATTTATATTCTGCAAGTGCTCAGCACATGCAAATTGGGTTTCACAAACCCCAGTACAACAGGTATCATTTGTTCACTGTTGCAACAAATGTCATCCGAATCACATCCTGGTCCATCTTATTTCCTAATGTTTTCTTATCCGATAAGTCTGTGCTAATGCTTTTTTTTAATGTTATTTGTTAGTGCTAAAAATGCAGAATTTTGACAAAACTATCCCTTAATTTAATTTGCTGGTGACAACATCAATTAACAGTAACTTCAGCATTCGATAAAAACTGTTTACACATGGCAGTTTTCCTATGTAGCAAACTTTAAAACACCCAAGTGTTGAGATGCTAGCAGTAGTACACAGCTACTTCAACTGACAGAAACACAGACAGAAACAGATTGCTTAAGCATTTAAATATGGGCGAAGCGTGGGATTGGGAATGCTGCTAACTAGTACGTCTCACTGAGCTGTTTAATGAATATTTCCATCACTGCTTACAGACAGGTTTCAGAACAAGCAGCCATGTCACCATTTGGCTGCGGGTCTTTTAAGAACCTCTCCACCTCCTGTGAGTCCACCGTTACACTCTTCGGTCGGACAACATCTATTCCCTCATTGTCCTCGTCCTTCGACTCATCGATCCCCTTCTCTTGCTCCTCTCTCTCCCCTTTTTCCTCATCATTATTCCCATCTTCCTTGTGGCTACACAGTTTTGTATTACAATCATCTGTCAGTGTGATGCTTTCAGGATTCTCTGCTGGGGCAGCTGGCTTATTCTTGATAAAGAAGAAGTTGCAAGTAGCCAGAACCACGGCTGAGAGCACCACCTCACATCCTGCCAGCAGGAAGACGTACATGTAGTTCTTGGTAGCGTCAAGAAGTCGACCTGAGAAAAAGTAGAGACAAATCAGTAAATGGATGAGATGAATAAATGTGTTTGTGTCACACAGTATATGCTGTGGCTTGTGTTAACCAATTAAATTTAGATGGGGTGTAATATTGTGTTATCACAGCCTATAATGATTTAACTGATTTGTAAAAGTATTCAAACTGTGTGAACTTTTTACATTTTGTACCACCACAATAATAACTTTATTAGCAATGGTTTTATAGAAATAAAGTCACCAACAGTTGTAAAATAAAAGGAAAAACTGTCAACAGGGTTTTTTTTTATGTCTCTAGGACTATAGACATCTACAGAACAAAATCTGTATATTTGTTTTATTAAAACAGCAGAAGTTTAAATGGAGATGGCTTTCAATGCAGATTTTCAAATAATACAAAGGATTTTCATGAGGAGTTAACAATGCCTGTTAAGAGTTGATGTCCTGATGAAAGGTCAAACTCTACTCTACTTTCCTTTCCCGTTTCTGATAAAGAAAAGTATCCCCACATCTGAAACCACCAGTTTCAGGGACGAGAGTATTGTGTGTTTTCAGTAATGTGTACTGCTAGCTTTCCACCCAGCATGTTACAAGGTGATTGCATCTGACCATATCTCCTGACAAAACATTCTTGCTTTTACCCTACACGTCTTGTGGCAAACAGAACTTTTTATTTTGTTATTTTTCAACAATAGTTATGTTGCAAGGAACTCAGGATGTGACTGAAGGACCCAGAATTTTAGCAGAGAGAACTAGGATGTATTAAATGAAGATTTATTTAGAAAAATAATAAAATGCAGTGCCTAGTGAACAGAAACAGGGTTAACACTGTAAAGACGGACGCAACAAACAAAACCAGGGGGTGGGCATAAAAAGAAGCAAAAAGAAAACTGAAGCAGGGTCTGTGTGCAGAGCATCTTCAGCAGGCAAGGTACTCGACAAGGGAAAGACAAGACTGGGAAATAAAAAAGTGCTTGGAGTCCAGCATCTGATGATGAGACAGTATGCTATCTGATGGTCTTGAGGACCAATATTTCAAAGATTTAAGGTAATGGGTCTTAGGGGGTCTTTGATGATCTTCTATGGAGAACAATGGATGTGTGACTGAAGCTTGTCATCACACTTCCTGCTGAGAGGCTGCAGCTTGGTCTTAGCCGCAGAGACTTCCGGTTAGGATCCAGAGACTTGCATGGACACAGCTTGCGGTAAGGAGAATTTTGGGGTCACATCTTTGGATTTTGAGCATTGTGGAGCCGTGGGTTAAGATCAGGTCTTAACCAGTAGTGTATTTGATTAATAACGTCACGGTGAGGCTCAGAAAGTATGGACAAATGACAAAGCTCGGGATTAGACTGATGAAAGTCAACCTTGACCATCTCAGCAGATACAGGAACCACAGACAGATCACCCACAATAATGTGTGCGGATACAGGAACCGACAGAATATTGTCCTTAAACTAAATCTTGATTCAGAGGCAGGCTGTCTACCACCACCTTGGCGGACACAGGAGGCAGACAATTAGATGGGTCACCCTGAACCGCCCCCCAAAGAACTCAGGAACAAGAGGTTGAGACGGTTCACACTGGACCAACCTCAGATAATTCAGGAACAGAAGGTAGAGGCGGATAATGATTAATCTCCACAGATAAACTTGTATTGACCGGAACTGGACTACATGACTCTGGAGCAGATTGAATGTGACAAAATTCAGGATCAGGAGGGACATGAAGAAGACTTGGGGCAGGAGAAAGCTCAGGAGGGGACTAAAGTCCTCCTCTTACTCCTCCATGAGTTCAGTTTCGGAGATCTGAGAGGAAACGTTCATGACATTTACATTGACTTCAGAAAGAACATCTGAGGCAGCTCAGTTTTGGACCACTCATACCCCTTTTCCACCAAGGGTTGGTTCCGTGCTGGTGCTAGAGCCGGTTCGCGGCTGGTTCCAAAACATGAACCGAAAAAGAACCGTTTATTTTTCCACACACCAGTGCTCGCTGATTTTGCGCTCCATGCGTATGTCACCATTACCCAGTAGATTTAGCACCAAATCCAACCACCACAAGACCACAACAACACTTTTTAAGCTTGTTAATAATTTGCTCACCATTGAGAGAGCAGAAATCCGGTAAGATTTTTTAACAACGGAATACAGAGAATTGGCAGACAATGGTGGAACTGCATTGGTGACAGGGTATGAACTGATGGCTTTACTGGTGACAGCTGGCAGCGACAAAGTCAACGTGTGAACAGTGACTGACGTAAGTGTCGAGATGTCGTCTACAGACTGTGGTGTGAGCTTGGTTCAATGGCGCCATCTTCCATGATGGTGGTAGCGGATTAAACTCAGCAGTGGTGATGGCAGACAGGAGTGAAAATTCCATCTGAAGATGAGGCAGAAGCAGAATGCTGACGTAAGACAACGGAACACTGTGATGAAAAAGACTGAGGTATCTGCCGCTGAGAGAGCAGGAGGCGAGAAAACAGTCACAGTGGCAGGCAGCAACAAAGCAGGCGGTGGTGGAGAACCTGTGGTAACAGACTGAGACTAAGGTGCAGCAATGCCGATGGACCGTGGTGGGACAGCAACAGACTGAGAGCCAAGTACGGCTTCATGACCCTGTCTCTCGTGAGGTGAAGAAGAGGAAGGAGTCATAAGAGATAAAGAAGCTTGCCTCTCATGCCATTCTGGCCCGACTACTAGAAGACAGTATGTCAATCTAGAACCCAACAGGGACTGCTTATATGATCCAAAAGCTGGAACCGGGTGTCCTCAATGCCATCATGAAGCAGCAACTGATCGCGGGGATGAAGCGATGGACACACTCTCCACCTAGAGACTTGACCTAGAGAATCCCAAAAGACTGAGAGCTCATCCTCAGTCACAGGGGGCATCATCTCCAGAACACATGAAGGTGGGTCAGTGGTAGGAATGTCCCTATGTCCCCAATAAACTGCTGTGTCGGCGAGGGGCCCATTATGTTGGCTGGATTATTTTGTTAGGAACCCTATGGAACTAGGGTTATTATATCTGTTAGGACCAAGACTTTTAGCCAACACAGCTAAGATATATCAAATGAGGATGTATGAAAATCCAAAAATAAAGGGCCTAAGCAGAACTCATGTTCAATGAACAGAAATAGGGTCGATACCACTAAGATTGAGGCAACAAACAAATCAAGGGGTTAGGCATAAACAGAAGACCAAAAAACAGAAGCAGGCTCAGTGTCCATAATATCTTTGGCACTCTGGGTATCCAACAAGGACAAGACATGACAGGGAAATCAAAAATCAGAGACAGAATCATGAACAAGGAACAAGGCATAAACGCTGGAGACTATTCACACGAATGCTTTCAATAAAAAGGCAGAGGAAAAGGCGGAATAATGAACACCAATGGGAGCGGGCATGGTCAGCAAGGAAAACAGGAGCAGAACCAACGAGCTTCTTTGTCAGAATCATAACACATATATAAAATAGAACTCTTGGAAGTTTGGTATATAGTTTTAGAAACTAACCTTGTACTTCTCCACAACATTCTCCCTGACCTGTCTAATATTTTCCTTGGTCTCCTGGTTGTTCATTCATTTTCTCTAACAAGCCTCCATGGCAAGAAACAAAACAGCTGTATTTAAACTCTAAATATTTTACAGAAAGCTTGATTTTGTTACCACCTAAAGAACGCTGGTTGAATTGGGTTTATTTTTGTTAGTACCTATTCACATATTTTCTTTGGCAAAACACTTGTTAAACCTTTTACAGTTACGTACTGATTTATTTTGATCAATCAAATAAAACCTCAACAAAATAAATTTATATTATGGTTGACAAAAAAAATTAAAAGATGTGAATACAATGTAAAACACTATAGGGGAACAATTGTTGGCACTCTTTAACACAACTTAACTACATACATTACAAACAGAAACTTCATTGACAAATGTAATGCCTACTAACCTGCACCTGGTGGTCCCACCAGTACAGCAAAAGCCTCCATTAGTAGGACAAGACCAATTGCACTGGGAAATTTTTCAGTGCCAACTATTGTCATCAGCACCTCAAACTGTAGTGCGCCCACCATGCCGTAGGAGATGCCGAAGAAGATGCAGAAAACTACCAGAGATGAATAGTCCTTAGACTGCAAGGCATTCAGAAAATAAATTACTTACATAGAGTAAAAGTTACATGTCAGTAAGCATGATTTGTTTTGTAGATCATAACAAACAAGTCTTCACAAACCTGTGAACCAATCAGGTCAGTGATTCCATTGAAGAGCATCGCAAAGCTGAAAAAGTAGACACATCGGGGCCGAACCCATTTCAGTCCAGCAATCACACCACAGGTTGGTCGAGCAAAAATATCAATGAGGCCCAGGATGGTGAGAAGCAGTGCAGACTTTGTGTCCTCATTTCCCAGCTCCTTTGCATAACTCACAACAAACACTGGTGGAACAAACAAGCCTAGAACCATAATGGATGCTGCTAAAGTGTAGATGACAAACCCCCTATCTTTAAATACCGAAAAGTCCAGCCAGTTAGACTTGGCTGCCTTTTTCTTCTTGTCCTCCATCCCTTCTAATTCTTTGTCGCATCCCTCTTTCAGGTCCTTTGTCTTAGGAGCAACCAGAGGCTTCATAAGGGCCCCACACACACAGCAGTTCAGTAAGATCCCACCAAGGATGAGGAAGCCTCCCCTCCATCCATAATGGTCCTGAAGGTGCTGACCCAGAGGCGAGAGGCAGCAGAGGGCCACAGGGCTCCCGGCAGCTGACAGGCCGTTGGCAAGAGGACGCTTCTCACTGAAGTAACGATTGAGCATGATCAGAGATGGCTGAAAGTTCAGAGCTAATCCAAGACCTTCAGCAAAGACAAAAAAAATCAATACAAATTATGGAATGACAGTTTATTTATATAGCTACAATTCATAACAAACCATCTCAAGACACTTTATTACAAATGTGATTTCAATCATTAAGTACTGTTTTTTCTTTATTTTAATTAAATTAAAACCATTTTAATTATGTAGCAACAACTCACGACACAATAACACTCATTAGCAATTTCTCATGTAGTGGCAGTGAAGAGAAAAAACATCCACCAGAACCACAGCCTGGCTCAGTGCGAGCAACAATTGCCACAGTAAAAAGCCATCAGCATCAAGATTTTTATTGCTTTGGTAAGAACAGGACTTGTTCAAATCCATCTTGTCCATCTGCTTATGTGTGTCTTATTTGCCAGACAGTCAGCTCAATGAATCCAGTAATAAATTTGTTTTCTCTGAGCATTTTTGTTTCCATAGATACTACACCTAGCCTGGGGTTCTATTAACTGTGATGATACTGCCAGCAACACAACATTATTCATCTCATGCTATTACATTTTTAGTTTTGTTTAACACAAAGAATACATCTTGATCACCTTATCTAACTCTTTTTCGTGTTTTCTGTCTTCTCAAACCTCACAAGTCGGTTGGGGCAGATGGCTGCTTGTACTGAGCCAGGATTAGCTGTTGGTTTCTTCCTGTTAAAGGGGAGTTATTCCTCTCCACTGTTACTACATGCATGCTCAGTGAGAGTAATTGCTGTTAAGTCAGTAACACAACGCCAGCGAGTGCAAACGGTATCTCCATTTTGCAGGATGTAATGCTGAAGTTAATGACTCAATGTGACCGCTTTGTTTCCTCAGAGTGAAAGCTTTTTTAAACATATTTGAAAGATAAACTGAACAGCATGCACACTATCTTAAGTAGGATCAATTGGAATTACTGTGTCGTGAGTTGGCGCTACATAATTAAAATGGTTTTAATTTAATTAAAATAAAGAAAAAACAGTACTTAATGATTTAGAGCAAACTGAATCATGCCTTGTTATTCTCGTGATATGGTTTTGTTTTACCAACCAATAAATGGAAACCCTTAAAGAGTTTTCAATAAAACTACATTCCTGCTTTTGAATTCTGTGGTAGATATCCTGCTCAAATGAAAATTAAAAAAAGTATAAAAACAGCCCAAAAAACCTGTAACGACTCCAGTAGAGAGGTAGATATGGATGATGCTGGTGGAGAAGGAAGCCAGGATCATTCCCAAAGACGCGAAGAGGCCTCCCACCATCATCACAGGACGACAGCCGAAACGGTTAACCAGCACGCTGCACAGAGGACCTGGATAAAGGGAACATTGACTGAATTTGTGGGCACTGTAACACTGTAACCCATTCTTTTTAGGTAATACAAAAAAAATATATATACATAATACATTAAATTGTAATGCAACAAGGCATGGCAGAAGGACCCAGAGATTAAGCCAACAAATCTTGAATGATTTAAGTGATTTAATGGAAGATCCAAAAATGTATCATTACTGTGAAGGTGCGTGTTTGCAGACCTGACATCAAACTGTTAGCAGTCAGTCTACGTCCATAGTATCTGCCACATGAGGTTTCCCATGCCATCTTCATCATTGTTTACATCCCAACGGTTGCAGATGCTTCACGAGCGTTTGATGTCATTGCATCTGCCACTGCCAGGCTTCAGAACCTGCCCCCCAGCGCTTTCATCGCCATCTCTGGGGATTTTATCTATGTCACTCTTTCTTCAACTGTACCCACTTTCAAGCAGTTTGTGGATTGTAGAACCAGAGACAATAACACCATTGATCTGTTGTATGCTAATGTTAAGGATGCAGACAGTGCCACAGCTCTTCCTCCACTGGGAAGAGCTGACCACAACATTCTGGACCTGATACCACTCTACATCCCTGCAGTTCAGCGGCAACTTGTTGTTTCCAGAATTGTTCAGCAGTTGTCATCGCAGGATGAGGAGACCCTCCAGGGATGCTTTGAGGTAATAGACTGGGATGTTCTCTGTGGCACAGGGAGGGGGCATTGAAAACCTCACAGACTGCATCACAGATTACATCAACTTCTGCACCATCACCATCATCCCCACCAAGACTGTGCCCTGTCACCCTAACAACAAACCTTGGGTGACCAAGGAAAAAGGAAGAACAGGAAGAAGGCTGCATTCAGCAGTGAAGACAGAGAGGACCTGAGGAGAGTGCAGTGGGAACTGAGGGTGAAGATTGAGGAAGGGAAGGACAGCTATAGGAGGAAGCTGGAGAGAAAGCTCCAGCACAACAACATGAGGGAGGTGTGGAGTGGGATGAGCGCCATCACTGGTCACAACAGGAAGGGTGGCCAGCTGATGTGAGGAGACCTACAGGAGCTCAATTAGCTCAATAAAATTGTGTTTCAACAGGTTTGATGAGATAGTCTCTGCCCATCCATCCCCTAGCTCCTCCAACGATGCTTTTAGCACCTCATATACCCCTTTTCCACCAAGGGCTGGTTCCGTGCTGGTACTAGGGCCGGTTCGCACAAGCAATTCCAGTGTTGTTAAAATTACTGCCGCCCAGTCCCTTACGTCATCACGTTGAACCGGTTCTTTCCTCTGGCCCCAGAAAGAGTTGGTGCCAGCTAAGCACCAGTTTGGTCAGTGGAAACACAAAGAACCGATGCTAACTCTGGCTCTAGCACAGAACCAGCACTGGAACCAGTTTGGTGGATAAGGGGTAATAGACCACACCAGTCTCCCCTGCACCCTCCACACACCACCATCTCTCCTCAATGGCTTCACTATCAACACAGCCATCCCACCGCTCTTTGTCTGTGGGATTCTCCCCCACGCCAACCAACAGCCGATCACCTTCACTGCAGAAGATGTGAGGCAAGAGTTAATCGTCTGTTTCTGTGAATGGCAGCTGGTCCTGACGGCCTAAGCCCCAAGGTGATGAAATGATGTGCCACTCACTTATGGGGGATCTTCCACCAAAGCTTCACCTTCAGCCAGAGGATTGTCCCAGAGCGTTAGAAAACTTAGTGTCTGGTTCCTGTGCCCAAGAAGAGTACCCCACCACACACAGTGCCTACAGGATGTTGGCCCTGACATCATATTTCATGATGTCATTAGAGTGGCTCGTCCTGAAGCACTTGCATACCGTTGCCGGACCACCGCTGGGGCCCCTGCAGTTCTCGTACCAGCCCTGGACGGGAGTGGAGGATGCCATCATCTGCCTACTGCAACGAGTTTACTCGCACATGGATGAGGCAGGCAGCACGGTGACATTCATTTTTTTTTACTTCTCTAATACGTTGTAAACCATCCGACCATCTCTCCTCAGCAACAAACTCCTACACATGCAAGAGGACACTCCGCTTAGATCAACAACTACCTCACCAGCCACCCACAGTACATGAGATTGCTGGACAACACATCAGACATCATCCAGAGCAGTATGGGGGTCCCAAAGAGGACGATGATGTATCCATTCCTGTTCACGCTCTACAGCTCGGGCTTCAGGTTCTGCACACAGTCCTGCCACCTGTTGAAGTTCTCAGAGGATTCTGCCATCGTGGGCTGTATCAACAGGGACCAGTTGTGTTGTTGACAGGTTTGTTAAGTGATGTTGACTGAACCATCTGCAGGTCAATGTCGGAAAAGACAAAGGAGCTGGTGGTGGATTTCAGGAAACAGAGGAACCGTCCAGACCCTGTCACCATCAACAGCTCAACAGTGACACCAACAGACTAAACAAGCTTGTCAGGGGAGCTGCCTCAGTCCTGAGACTGGAGCTGGAGTCTGTTGGGGAGCGTTGAAGAGGAGGATGCGTGGGAAGCTGCTCAGCATCAGGGACAACACCTCCCACCCCCTGCATGCTACGCTGATGGCTTGTAAGAGCACCTTCTGTCAGAGACTGAGACCACAGAGTCACCTTTAAGAAGGACACATAGTCATTTTAACAATAAGATGTTCACGCCCTATTGAAGATTCCTCCACTATCGCTAAACTGTGTTTATTTACTTACTGGACTATGTCAAGACTTGTGCTTTGTATTATAATACTCTGGTACTTTGAGTAGTTGAACTCAGTACTTTGTACTTTCTTCAATAAAGTCCATCTTATCTTATCTCTTCAAAATCCTAAATATAAGTTTTAAGGGTTGGTGAAAGACAAAATCAAAGGCTTCCAGGTTTTACCAGGTTTGTTAAAAGAGGCCAGCAATTATATTTTATCGTAAGACATTTCCCTTGTTTTGTTGGTGATGTCACAACCTGGTGGTGTCCGTGCACGGCAGCCTGGACTGCTTTAGATAGCTGTGGTAGAAGGTAGCTCACCACCATCAGTATGTGAATGTGTGTGTGAATGGCTAAATTATTAAATGTATTGGAAAGTGTCATGGAGTAAACAAAGTGCTGTAAAGACCATGAACTGTTTTTACCACAGACAATGTTGTTTTTCGGTAAATGGTAACCCAGGATCAATGTTCCCTCTAATTTTTCATATGTCTGGGCAAACACACAAGCTCTCTGAGTACACTGATGACCACTGTGAGCAACATCAGGTGTGCGCACTATGGCCACACACCTGTGTTACACCTGTTATAAATGTGGGATCATGGAAAGTTACATGGGTTATTAAAAGAATCAGATTACAGCGGCAACCATTAGTTTGCTTTTAATATAAGTGATTTGCCCCACTTAAAATGTTGCTTGAATCAAACGTTTCATGAATGTTTACTACATTAATTCATTAAATGAGAGAAAACAGCCACTTCCAGCTGTACACATGTTTCAACACAAATGGTTCATGTTCCTCTTCAGAGTGTGCAGCCATGCTGAGCTCCTCTCCTGGTTTCCTCCTCAGCCTTTCCAACCTGCTCCTCTTCTACAGCCTCTGCTACTCCTGGGTTTTCATTATCTATCTCTTCTGGGGTAAATAATGAAAACACAGTCTCTGTAGCTTGCTCCCCCATCATGGTCTTGCTGTATCGCCTATTTAATTGCCGCATGTCGGCCCGATGTTGTGGCGATGATGTGACCCATATTCATCTCGCCGCAGATACCCAGGACATTCGTCTCCTTTTCGTTAGCTCCGATAGCTTAGCTCCGATAGCTTAGCTCTGCTAGCTTAACCTCCTCGCGTTGTTTACAGGCAGGAAAACAGTGAATGGAAAGTCCGTCTTCCATCTTTTTACCGTTTTGGTCGTGTGATCGGACATCACACACAATAACGCAGCAACTTTGAACCATTGCTAAATTATTATGAGTAACTTGCATTCCAAAATTCAAAATATCTGTGAGACAGTCGTTTCTCGGTTATGTTTATGGCTCTATAGCATGCGATGATTGGCTGCGTAGCGTAAGCGAACCGTATCTTATCATTGGCTGGACAGCTGTGACTCAACGAGGTAGATCGTTATACGTCATTGGTTCATAGTCAAGATTGATGTCTGACCTCAATGTATAGTTCACGTTGGATTTTATTTTATGCGCTTCATAGATTTTGTTGTGCGCTGAGAATGTGCGAGCAGTGCGCGATTGCGCAAGCGCGCAGCTTAGACAGAACGTTGCCCAGAATATTGTTGCTCAGTTCCAGCAAGTTTTTGCTAATTTCCGCTGCTGCTAGTGGGAAGGAGGCGTCGAGCAAGAGGGCCCCTTGGAATGGGAGCTCGGCTGGAGAGTGTAGCTCCAAGGCGAAGCTTTTGGGGAAATAGATGGCATATTGCAGAAGCAAGTGAGAAATTTAAGGATTACTCAAACAAGCACGAGTCAAAGCAACTCTCCATGATTCTCCCAATAAGAAAACAACATTATAAAAGTCTATTTTGCATAGATCCCCATCCTTAAAATGCAGTTTGAAGAAACTTTTGCCTAAATCTAGGATTGCATTTTCAAACGTCTCAATTTTTATTAAATGTTAAAAAGGAACCTGATACATAATCATAAAAACAAATTTTACACAATATGGAAGTCCTGGACATGTACATCCATCTAGTTTTAGCATACAGGACCACATTTGATATGTTGAACAGATGTATAGTTACTTAACCAACAACCCAGAACAGGTTGGAATCGTCTACACAGACAGAGGCATGTAAGAAACAGATGAGGTGGATGGATTTGGTCCCATCCACTAAACAGTCTCTGGGTGTGAAAGGAAACAGTTGATAGTAGGGACAAAGTTCATGCAACTGATAGAACAGCTGCTAGCCTTGTAAACAGAATATTTGTTTGAAATTGAGTTATTTTACCATGTTTCCACCACATGTCTTATCTTAGTAAAAATATCTGCTACAGATGGCGGAAAGCCCAAAAATATAAAACAAAAAAGTGCAATACTTACCCCTCTATGCGAGTCTTCCTTTCACTTTTTCTCTTGGGATAATTAGTTGTAACACAGTTATTTATTTCTCTCTGTCTAAAGTAGCACAGGGTGAAGACAGATAAACTTCCCTTTTTTTCCCACCATCACATGTATAGCATTAGCTTTCAAAGTGTTTATGGTTGAGCGAAACATTTAGAAGCTAAGCCCCAGATTTATGCTCACCGTTTGCCAGGGCAACAATACAAACAGCTTGACCATCTTCTGTCTGAAAGCCAGTTAATATATAGAGGTTTGTTGCATAAAACAGTTTTTCAAGCTGCCTTGCAGTGGTTCCCAAAGATATGGTGGAGATTCCACTGTGGGGGAATAAAACATGAGCTGGGGCTATACAGCTGAATAGCTGCATGGCTCCCCAGCTTTAACGATGAATGCATACACATAATAAAATGGTAAAATTACATGCATTAGTATGATCTATGCATGTTGTTGAATTTGCATTTCAACACTCAGAAAATTACATAGTGATTTCTTTTGTTTTTTGGCTCACTGATCACAAAGTCTGATGACGAGCATAAGTAACATGTTTGCAACCAAACATGTACTCACAATCCACTCTGGTATTTCTGCCTCAATAGGCCTGAATGTCTTCAATAAACCTACAGTACAGTCTTTAGCCACCTGAGGAGCTGCTATATCCCTCTGAATACAGTAGGGGTGTTGTATTGTGGGTCATGATTTTTTATAGCCCAACCCTGATCCTAACTTTAAACCCTAAACATTTCCAGTGCATGCCTAACTCTAAATCTACCTACATCTCAATTTACACCATGGTCATCCCCTAACCCCAAAACAGCGTTTGTCCTCGTTGGGAGACGGCTTTGATAGGGTTTTTGTATTTTTGATTTAATCTCCACAATAAAGCAAGAACGAGGACACACACACATGTCTATCATTGAGTTTTACTATGTTTCTCATTCATTTCAACAGCATAAAACTTAATCTTTACTCAATTCACACTTACCTAAACTAAAGTTAACACCTAACACAAAATCAGCTCACTGGTTTAATGGAGCTTTAAATGGAGCAGGGGGTCCTCACAATAGATTAATGTGGGAAAAAAGGATCCTTACAACAATATAAATACTACAATACACACACACAACCTCAAGGGAAACTAAGCCACAGGGAGAAGGCTCAAAATCCACCCAGAAAGACTCCACCAAGGGATTTGAACCCAGGACCTTCTTGCTGTAAGGCAGGGGTGCCCAATACCTCATTAGAGACCGCATCCATCCATCCTTCTGTTTATTTTTTTATTAACATATGGGGCAGCAATCTATCCATCTATCTATCTATCTATCTATCTATCTATCTATCTATCTATCTATCTATCTATCTATCTATCTATCTATCTATCTATCTATCTATCTATCTATCTATCTATCTATCTATCTATCTATCTATCTATC
>JAVLVB010000939.1:65657-76595 GCA_032876305.1 Orestias chungarensis
GAGCTCAGTCCTCACCTCCTTCTACAGATGTGTGGTGGAGAGCGTCTTGTGCTCCAGCATCAACGTGTGGCATGGAAGCTGCTCTGCTGCAGACAGGAAAGCTCTGCAGAGGGTGGTGAAGGCTGCACAGAGAACTGTTGGAGTCAGCCTCCCCAGCACCACAGACATTTACACCTCCAGATGCAGGAAGAGGGCCTCCTGCATCATAAAGGACCCCACACACCCAGCACACTCACTTTTTGTCCCGCTCCCCTCAGGTTGCGGAGCATCAAGTGTAAAACAACCAGACTGAGAAACAGCTTCATTCCTGAAGCTGAGACTCTCAAACACACGCAAGGACAATTAGAAATGAAAAACACTTTCTCATTTAACCAGCGCTGTTCACTTTAATATCACACTTTAAAATGTCACTTATTAACCATCCATGCTGCTACAGCAAATGTTGCACTCTGAATTCTCATTGCTGTTATGTCCGAAGTCCCATATTGTAGATTCGGTGTCCATATGTAGATTCTGTGTAGTCAAAATCCTATTTCTCTTATATTTCTTTATAATTTATTACATTATTCTTATTTTGTAGCTATTTTAAAATTGCTATCAGGGTGTAAAACTGGACCATGGGATTAAAATTTCGTCCCACCTCATGTACCACATGTGATGTGATGACAAATAAAATTCCTTGATTCCTTGACATAGATTATCCTTTAATCCTACAATTTTAGTCACATGGGGGAGTTTAAAATTCATACTACACAAAAAAAACACCCACACATACAAGTACTTTTTAATTTATTTACACAATTTTAAAATACACAAATACAGTGGCATTACAACTGAGGAGCAAAAGTATTGACATGGGAGTGAAAGGAAAAGAAAGAATAATCCCAAGAATCCACAGATTAAGATGATTAATCCAGTTCACACCTACCAAGCTTTCTTGGACAGGTGGTGAGGACATGAGAAAGTTCCCGCCAGATAGGAAACCCGCGGTCCATGGAACTGAACTTTAATCATCGCCATCATCAGTGAGACGTACAAGTTATTTACTCAGTTCTTATTCAAGTCCACAAGTGAAATATATATTCAAAGAAAAAACAAAAAGGTTCCTCAGCAGGAACGATCATGGAGTGAAGCATTCCCAGTCCCAGCAGCCGACAGCAAGCAGCTCATTAGGACGCACCCTAAACACAACAACAGACGGTCGGGAACACGTACAGCTTACAAACTACATCCCCATCCCCGCATCCACTACAGAAAATGGCCTACAAATACTCTGCATTGCATCTATCACATCAAGTAATTCCTACGTTAAAAATCTGCCGTATTCGGATCAGATCACCGGGAGGCGCCACAGAGGTGGTGAGCTGCCGTCGGAGGGGCGGCACGCGGCTGCAGCCAGCATTTCACTAAGCAACCATCAAGCCACAGCTTCTAAAACCCTGCCTTGCTTCCATGACGCTGCGGGGTTTCTTTTTTGAAGAAAACCTTTCCATTTTCTACGTAAACAGGAGAGTGTGAGCGGTGAGCTGCGGTCGGCGGGTCCTACAGAGCTGAAGAGAAAATAGAAAGCACCACAGCACCTTTAAATGTGATGAAACTATAAAAAAAGAACTGTTTAACCAGCAGTTTAAACAGTTCTTTCTTTCTTATGAGGTTTATCTAGAAAATGAACAGGTTGTGCTTTGGAGAAATTAGTTTTCCGTTGTTTTGACTCGGAGTCTAAGCAGAGAATTGAGATCTGAGGATCAGGATGCAGATGCTGTGGACTTGAAAGCTTACAAAAATGTTTACTTTTATATATTTCTATAAAAAATGAACATGTTTATCCCCATCTGTGAGCATGGATCACCCCCCCCTAAGACACAACCACACAAAAACACACTAAAGCCACATCACTATGCACCGAGTTGAAAAGAAAACAAGAGTTTGGTGTGGACAGACTGAGCTCTGGACTCAATCTTCCTTTCACAGCTTTTTCCCACCACAGTCACAACCTGAAGACGGACAAACTAAATGTGCTGCATGTTTACGAAAACCTCCCCGAGGACAGGGACAAAAAGACGACAGGCTCCGTGTCTCAAGGTACTCTACCTAAATCTCTGGAAAGATCGTGAAGAGAACAAAACACCAGAGGCGTGGACTGCAGGGTTTAAGTTTTTACAGAACACACAGACGTGAGGCACTGGGCTCCAACACGGTCAGGACGGAGGAGTCCTCCATCACGACTGCGACCAAATAAACCTCTTAACAAAACGCAGCATTCTCCAGTATCATGCTAATCAGCTGGTGTCGTTTATCCGCTAAAAAAGATTAAAAACTAGTAAAATCAAAAGCTGGGAGAGGAGAAAACGACCAAACAAGTCAGAGAGACGTGAACCAATGGCTTCATCAACAGCAGGGAGGAGTTTTCACATCTTCCACGAGTGAAGAAGAAATGGCTGCTGTGGTTTTTACGTTGCCAAGACGGTTGTTAAGGCAACCAAACAGGTCTCCAGCTGCCCGCCTCTCCGTGTCTCTCACACACGATCTGCTGACTGTGCATCTCTTCTCCCGTTTACAGTGAACAGATGCGCAGGCAGAGCCGGGTGCATTGGTGAGCAGTTCTGTGTCATCAGAGGAGTCCTGGTGAAGCGAATGTGTGTGTGTGTGTGTGTGTGTGAGAGTGTGTGTGAGAGTGTGTGTGCTGCAGGTCCTCAGTAGACGTCCAGAGATTTCATCGAGGCGCTGCAGACTGGAGGCCGCTTGGTGTAACCCTGGAGAGAGCCTGGAAAAAAATGGACAATTTAATCAGGACTAACAGGAGCTAAGCTACAATATTTTAATGTTTATTTTATTAAAAGCACCCAGTATGTTCACTTCTCTGAGCAGATATCTACAGTGGAGGAGATTATACCAGAGTTCATTACCAGAACAATCAAAGCGCTTTATTTACTAAGCAGAAGGAAAATTACTTTCCATACTTTTTGTCTGCAAATGAATAATTCAAGCTGACAAGAGAAAATAATCTAAAGATTAACAAAAAACTGAGAAAATGTTATATTTTAGGTTTTAAGTGAAGGTTTTGTTACGAAGAATCTTCACTTAAAAAAAGAAACACTTCTTATCCTTCATATAAACAGTAGATGTTTCTATTTTACTACAAAAATAGATCGAAGAACATTTTGAAATCAGAATAATCCCAATTTTACTCGTTAATGACCTGATTAGTACTTTTATAGTTTGTGAAACATGGAAATCTGTTTCTGCTGAGGTTGGAAATATATTCATACACAAATTAATTTAAACTAATTACACTTTATAACATCAACAGAGAAACAAAACACAGAAGGGCCGACCAGCCAATAATGCAAACCTACAAAGACATTTTACAAACAGAGCAGCAGCTAAATCCACGGAGGAGGAAGAGAAACAGCAGCCCAGTGTTAGCGCTCACTTCCTCTTCACTGCACAAAGGGATCTACCATTTAGAGCTGCACCATCACGACTGAAATAATAATCACGATTATTTTCTAACCCCGCATCAACTGCAATGACGATTTTTTTTGTAAGAGAAATGAAACTTTAAATAGGTGATAAATAATGAAAAAAAAGTACCAGACACTCTTTCTGATTAAACATGTTATTGTAGTCAAATCTGAAAGTGAAACTTGAACGAAAATGTAAAATTATCAGAGCTCATAGAGAAAAGAGCAGCGTCTGTCTACATTAGTGTTGCTGTAATGATTGTCCGGGGATTTAGTGAGTTAGCATTAGCTTTAGCCTTCATGTATTTACGCCTGTGATGTTTCTTCAGGTGGTTTAATAAGTTATTTTTGTTTTGTTCTTGTTCTTGTTTAACTTCTTTTTGCTCTAAATCAGAAACTAGTCCAGATGATGGATGTGGAGCCGTTTGGAGGCACAAGCTCCTCACATGCAGCCGTAATGTAAATAATGTAAATATCGAGTTCATTTAATTGTGGCCAACAAAACCGTGATCACGATTAAAACATGATTAATTGTGCAGCCCAACTATGATTCATCTGATACTGACTAACGAACGAATCTGTCCAACCTCATTTAAAATGAATCGATAGCGAGGCACGAAAACTTCCCCTCCCCCTCCCCGAGCGTTGTACCTGCGAAGTGGACATGCGAGACGTGTCCTGACGTCCCGTCAGGTCTGAGGAGGAGATGTTGACCGGCGCTCCGCGATGAAGACGCATGCTAACCTTCCTCTCCTTCTCCATACCTGGAAAGAAAAACACAGGAAGTTGTCAGTCATTTAGGGGAATCCCTCTGAAGCTGCGTCACTGGAAAGCTTTTTGAAGCGTCTGGAATCAAAACAAATGATCCGCTGACCTGTTTGTGACGCAGGGTTGAGGGGGGAGGGCGCCGCGGCGTCCTGAGCTGCTCTCGCTCTGCCTGAAGCAGAAGCCATGCCTCTGGCCCCGGGGTTCCTGCTGTGTCTCAGTCTCTCCTCCCGCTCTCGGCGCTCCCTCTCTGCGTCCTCCACGGCCCTGTTGGCCCCCTGACACACACACACACATACGTTAGGTTCAGGTCAGCGTAGTCGTTTTTACAGCAAACAGACTGTGACAGCCAGAGGTAGCATGTTTTAAACCTGGGATAAGTTTATGTAACTTCGCTAATTTACTCTGGTTAAACATATTCAATATTCAGACACTTCAATAACAATAACAATGACCCTTGTTTTGGTGCATTATGGGGCTCTAGCTACGTCCACTTACAAATTTCAGCATGTTCCAATCAAAGACGTAGTCGTAGGAGAAGCCCTGTCTGTGGAAGAGGTTCCTGAACAGCTGGCGGAGGTAGGAGTAGTCCGGTTTATCATCGAAGCGCAGCGAGCGGCAGAAATTCAGGTACGTCGCAAACTCGGCTGAAGCGGTGAAGGGATTAGGAAGAATAAAGAACATGAGGGATGAGTGCAAAGGTTGGTCTGTGGTTTTAATGTTAGAGAAGCATTTTAGGGCTCAGATTAGCGGCGACGCTTACAGGGGTAGCCTTTACACAGGACCTCAATGGGGGTGGACATTTTCTTCTCGCTGATGCGTTCGTACTTCTGCCTCTTGGTGGCAGCTTTCAGGCCTTGCCAGGGGAGGGAGCCCAGGTTGAAGTACATCAGGACGTAGCCCAGCGACTCCAGGTCATCCCGTCTGGATTGTTCTGTGTGGCGACAGCGAGGCTCAGGAAGCTGCTGAAACGTTAGAACCTTCGAGGAAAGTGGTGGATGCAAACTCACCGATGCCAAGGTGTGTGTTTATGGAGGCATAGCGGGCCGTGCCGGTCAGGTTCTTGTTCTCACGGTAGGGAATGTGCTGGTGCGTGCGAGCGTCGCGGTATTTCTTAGCCAGACCAAAGTCGATGATGTAGACCAGGTTGCCCTTCTTCCCGAGTCCCATCAGAAAGTTGTCTGGCTTCACGTCTCGGTGGATGAAGTTCTTGGAGTGGATGTACTCGATCCGGCTGATCTGGAGACAGAAAGTCAGACAAACGTTGGACACGCCTGAGTCGAGTCTGCAGCAGGTTTTACATTAAAGCTGAGGTCAGACATTAATGTGACATAAAAGTCCATCTACCCAACAAACTACAAGGCCTGCTCAGATTCAGAACATGGCCCTCACCATCTGATCTGCGAGCAGAAGCACCGTCTTCAGACTGAACTTCCGGGAGCAGAAGTTGAACAGGTCCTCCAGACTGGGCCCCAGCAGCTCCATCACCATCACGTTGTAGTCTCCCTCGGCCCCGCACCACTTTATCGTTGGAATCCCCACTGAAAGTCACGGGTTAGAGTGTCACGGGTGGCCGGTATGAAACAAGGGGGTTCAGTCGAAGGGTTGGGAAAACAATCAAAGGTTTATAGTATAGAGCAAACTGTGCTTCAGCGACAAGGGGACAGAGTAAGAAAGGTGTGTGCACAACTAACATTCATCACTTTAAGTTGTGTCCAAAATTCTTGTTTTTATGAGAATCTAAAAGCTGTGAGTACAAAGTCGTATGAATACAACTCTACAAACTCTTCCTTTCTCTCTAGACACCAATTCAACTTCAAAAATTACTGTCCTCCATGTAAATGTTGTATAATAAACCAATAGAGAAACTTTCATGTCAACAACAAACAGAGAACGTCACCTTTTTGGTTTGCAGTAAACAAGCTGAGTCAGAGGATCTGTAGTACTATAATAATCAGCTAAACACTAAACTGGCCTACTCAGTCTGACAAGGTGATACTTTCTTTATAAACCACTGAAGGTTAGTGTGTGATGGATATTGAGTGATGTGTTTGATTTCACAGTCCAATACCTCCTCCTTGCATCATCTTGTAGATTTTGCTTTCAATGTGGAGCTGCGGATGTTTCGTCTTCACACATTCCAGTTTGATGGCCACCTCTTCTCCCACTGAGATATCGGTACCTGAACAGACACAGACAGTTTAGCGTGACGCCAGCAGAAACTAATCGGAGAGAATTAAGAATGAAACCAGTAATCTTGTGCTGCGTTCACACCAAAAGCGTCTGGAGCATCAAGAGCGTCCAGTTTGCGTGGAAAGTAGATTTAAACGTCTTGGAGCGTTAAAAAGTCTCGTGGATTTAGTGTCGACCAATCAGAGAGCTCCTTATATGTGACGTAGTGATGGAAGATCCTGAAGTGATAATGGAGGATAGATTTATTGTGGCTGTTTTCTCTAACTCCAGTGAAACTAGCGCTGAAATCGACCCTCGTCAGCGTTAAGCTCCTGGAGGAGAAAATCACCAAACTCTGAACGCTGCTGGATTTTCCCCCTAGTTACAGATATGGAGCCGAGGCAGCCGACAACCAGGCTCTCTTGGGTTATTAGATAAAGACGAGCCGCTCTCTAGGTTTATTAAAGAAAGACGAGCCGCTCTCTTGGTTTATTAAAGAAAGACCAGCCGCTCTCTCAGTTTAGTCCTCCATTGTACAAAAAGACTCAAGAGACAGGAAGTCCGACCAGATAAGACAGGAAGTGGTGACGATTGACGTGCGTTCAAGCGTCAGACGTGTTCGGTGTGAACGCAGCATTAGTGAAAAACTTGCTATGTCAAAGATTAGGTCACAAATGCTCGCTTATAAACATGTTTACAGTAAAATCTGAGCATAAAACAGAAGCCCTTTAAAAGTTGTTTAATGTGTGCAGAGAGAATTATTATCAGTCCAGCATGTCCCACTAAGCATACAGTGCAGCGCTAACTGTGTGTCCGGCCCTGTTTTATTACAGGCATAAATAGGTTTTTATCTGTTTTGCTCACACATCGAAGGATTCTGGAAAATTGCTCAAAAAGTTGAGCACCGATGTTGCGCTCCTCCTAAACATAGTAATGGGGTCCGGTTAA
This sequence comes from Orestias chungarensis, assembly GCA_032876305.1. NCBI lineage: Eukaryota > Metazoa > Chordata > Actinopteri > Cyprinodontiformes > Cyprinodontidae > Orestias > Orestias chungarensis. The sequence goes on from JAVLVB010000939.1 coordinate 73,007, forward strand.
TTCTCCACGCACAGAAAAAACCTGAGACCGCGTTACGTAATCCCATTACTCCAGCTCACATGGGAGCACACGGCCTGGCTGCAGAAACCTGTTAACTGTGAGAGGCTCAGACAGCTCTGATGGAACATCATTGATTTCTCTGCACGTCATCTGGCCACCATCAGCCAGGCAGGGTTGGGCCAACAGTTACCAGCACAGCCGCCTAAATGGAGACTTTTAAAAGGATGGGGACGCTTCAGCAAACTGGCATGAAGGGGGGGGGGGTCTGTTTCAGAATGACATACATGATGGGAACACCACAAACTCACGATCAGATTTAATATGCAAGGTGTGAATTAAAATGCTGCGTGCAAACTTACATAACACTCACTGAGCTGTAGGTGTCAGCAAGGTTAAATTTCTTTCAGCAAAGTAAAAGTTCTGTATCAAATAAACGGGATTAAAAAGGTAAAACGTGAGCAGAAGTACTTTAACAATCCAAGCAACTCAGTGTTTTCCTTCGTTTGCTCTCTTATGTCAGAGGAACGGGATTTGTCTGGACACATTTTTCTGGGAAATGCAACACTCCCTCCCTCATTCTCACATGGAGGACTGCATGCGTGTTCCCGATATGCCAAAGTTTTAGGTTTTCCGCCTGCTATGACGTCAAACCAACCACAAACATGGCAACAGACTATCAGCAAAAACGAAAGAAAGAAATGTTGACAACTGAATCACCAACAACGTTTAGGGTGAGCAATTCTAAGTGCGTGTTAAGTTAGCTGTTAAATTTGCCCCTCCCTGTTAGCATACGTGTCTGCAGCGCTCTCATTTGACTATGATATCAGCAACAGTATCTGTTAAACAAGTCCTTGTTTTCTGGTTTGACGAGTAACAGCTTCGAGCAGCAGCTCTTCACCACATCACAAATATCCTTTAGTCAGTTACATCAATTATGAGACACAAGCAGTTTAATGACTAATAATTCAACACTAAACATCGGCAAAAACAACCTTTTCTGACTTAATGTGCTACCATTTATTTGGCTTTTAAAATAAAATCTGTTATTAACAACAAATGACTGCCAGCCTCAGCTGCTAAAAGCTAACAGTTTGGTGTCAAATGATCAGAAAAGGCTCCTGTTAAGATTTGAGACGGAGCAGAAACCAGCTTAGTAGAAGCACTCAGTGCTCTGACTCATTTACAAGGTTACAACACATTAGTCATCAGTCATTCAACGGAATAGAGCGACACAAACACTGAGATTACACAAGACACTGGCAGCTATCAGGCTTTACAGCATGCCATGTGGAAGAAAGGCCAGATCCGGTAAATGCATATTAGCTGTCCAGGATTCAGAAACACTACACGGGAATATTTAATCCAGCTCTGAATTTTTAGTTGTACGAAACAAGTACTACAAGAGTTTGAGTTAATATTAATAATGATAATTACAAATAATAAACTGTAACAGCGTTAATTATAGCCAAGGTGATTGCAGGTGATATTAGACCATAATATTCAGGTTAAAAACAGAACATCCATTAGTATTAACAGTTTAATGCAACATTTAAACCGTTTGGTCAATCAAAATAGTTGCATATTGATGAAAACACTTTGGAACAAATGCAAAATAACAAACTATAATTTATTTTCTTTTGGCAGAATTAAAAAAGGGTTATTATAGTTGGAAACATTAATAATATCACCTCCGTGCTTATATCTTAACACAGTAAAAAGACACAGACGGACTAATCTACAAAACCGAAACTAATCCAACAGGTCCAGATCTGTGACAGAAGGCAGCTGAATTATAGTGGGGTTCATATTTACATAATAAAGAGGCCTTGGACAGTGATAATGTCCTGTTATTGGAGACAACAGAGACGTTTCAGAACCAGAAATGTTACCAAAACGTACAAAGCTTCAACCTAACCAATGAAGTTACATTAAGGTTGGTGTTAACCTAATGAACACTACAAAGATGGTTCACTTCCTGATTGAATTTGGGTTTTATCTGGCTCCGCACCCATCTTCTTTCACTCTCACGACCCTTTTTGTAACAATAATGATCATTTTATCGCTAAAAGCCAGATTAGACTGATTAAACCCAGCAGTTTAATCAGTAGATGGTCAACAGGCTCATTGGAGATGGCATATAGTCACCCAGTAGAGATGGAGCTATATTTATACCCGTCTGTGACAGCTTGTTCTTAAAAGGGATATGTAGCATTCCTGACAAAAACAACCATTGGGGCTAATCTTTAAAATAAGTGATAATTTGGCTACGATTTACATAATATAAAATAAGACACTGACAAGCGACCATAGATCTGATGGAGATTTCAGGTCAGCTGAAACCTTAGATGTGCTTAACACAACTAAAACACTGGTTCTCTTTATTCAACCATCAACCATCTTCATGTTTAGGACTGGTGGATCATTCTGATCGTACACTACATGTTTAAAACATATAAAAACAAATAGAAAAGACAAAAGATCAGATATTGCATCGCTAACTGCGGACAGAAACACTCTTCTAACTCGAACCCTTTATTTAAACACTTCACCTAACAACTAAGCACACATTCATACACCAGAACCAGTCAAAATGCATCGTTTAAAGATGACTTTTTCGTTTTAAGTCACAAGCTAGCTTACCTGCTACAGAAACTACTAGCCTAGCGGCTAATGCTAACGCAGTACACAACAGCTGATCGCCGACCGTCAGCTTCTTGTGAAGCTCTCAAAGGAGCCAGCTCACCAACTTCTTCACAGTTTCCTTGTTAATGTTCACACAAGAGTCCCGTGAAAGTCTTAGTACCAGAAACCTACCCAAGTAGATGTCTCCAAACGATCCGCTTCCAATTTTTCTGCCCAGTCTATATCGGTTTCCGACTCTTAACTCCATCCTAATAAATCGGTCGTCGGCTAGCAAGCACGCTCGCTAGCTCCAAAATATTCAAAAATCTGGTCAGCTGTAGAGTTTAAGCTTGTTTACAAGCAAGAAAAATCGACCAGTCGACACCGGAGATCTGCCCGGGGACCGATTCCGTTCGACGGTTTGCCGTTTCCGGATGAAACCGCCTTCTCGACGATCTGTCGCCTCTTGTTTTAAAATGTTAAAAACGTCATATTGCAACAATATGACGTTTTTAGGAAAGATAAACCTCTGCACTTGATGCTCTTGTTGTTTTTAGAGCAGGTACGCCTTGGATTTCCACGGATGAAGACGGATTTTGAGAGGGTTCCGTCGGCTGTCTGGCTCCGTATCTCTGGTAAACTGCTCTCTGCCGGAAGCTCGCTCAGCAATCTGCTGGATCTGTGACGCAACTTCCTGTTTGGACGACGCGACCAGAGAGCCTGTTGATGTGAAGACTGTCCAACAGACACAGAGAGCCTGTTGATGTGAAGACTGTCCAACAGACCAAAGAGCCTGTTGATGTGAAGACTGTCCAACAGACACAAAGAGCCTGTTGATGTGAAGACTGTCCAACAGACCAAAGAGCCTGTTGATGTGAAGACTGTCCAACAGACCAAAGAGCCTGTTGATGTGAAGACTGTCCAACAGACACAAAGAGCCTGTTGATGTGAAGACTGTCCAACAGAC
>JAVLVB010000940.1:0-29136 GCA_032876305.1 Orestias chungarensis
GTTACCGCCTTTTTGTAAATAAAAGAACCCAGAGCGGAGCGGAGACTTCAGACCTGAGGATATACGACAGGGGTTTGTCTGTCAGGTCTCCCTCTTGCAACAGGTGAAACATGGTATTACAGCTTTGGTGTCCTTATTGAATCTCTCTAATATTTACAGGTCCGAACTCGGTGAGAAGTCTGAGAGACTTTCTCAACAGAGTTTACAGACGAGCATTCGGACTCCGAAGAACTTCTGACAATCAGGGCTGTGAATGATTTTCGCATTGGGCGCAATAGGGAGGAAGATGATAATATCAAGACTATGCAGGTGCAGCCTGTCTTAGACTCAGTGTGTGTGTTGGACGTTATTCTGTCTAGGGTATATAACAGGTGTCATTTTAACTGGAGTCTGCTTTTGCCTGCTAAATTTAACTGGTTTTGAGATTTTAGCGACCTTCCAATTCATTAGAAATCTCTTCATTGTATTTTGATAAACTTAGGGGCCCCAAAAACAGCATCTCTCACAGGGGCCCATTAAAGCCAGATATGCCCCCACAAGGAAAAAAAAGACAAAAATCTCCTGAAAACCACTATTCCTCTTTATTTTAAGAAATGATCATTGTTTGGCAGCATGTGATGCCTTAAGGGACCATCGGACAAACAACTGCAAGCATTTTCTGCTACAATCTCTCAATTGTTTTCATTACTCTCACTAAAAGGTAAATTAAACACTACATATTCACATAATCGTCACAGATCAGGTTCGTTTAGTTCAGCTTTCTGTCCATGTTTTATTGCAAACAACACAGTTAGGGCTTTTCGAAATAATTCCTACACTTGAGAGGAACCTGAACGCATCTTGAGGTCTGCGTTTATAACCAGGGAACAACAGCAGCTCAGTTTGGCTGGATTTATTTCGAGTCTCTGCGCCTTTAAAGGTGTTTTGTTGGACTATTTTTGGGGGTCTCGTTTTTTGTTTTTTTTACATATATCACGAATCAAACTTGTTTTTCGACTGAAGGCAGATGGCTGAAGCAGAGGTAGTGAAAGCTTTATTTATTTATTTATTTATTTAAATAACAGCTTGAAGGTTTTATGAGACCAAACCTAAAACTTTAGGACACAACAGCTGTTCAATCCGTGGTCAAAAACTAAAAAAGGTGCTTTGAAATAATACCAAACAAACAGAAAATAGCTCAAACTTTGTGTGTTAAGAATAAAACTCCAGCTGAACGTTGTTGGCAATATGAGCTGAAAAAATGGAGGACACAAAAACAACATAAAAATGAAGTAAACAGATACTTCTTTACATCAGAGGATGCAGGTTTAATCAAATTAACATCATTTAGAAACGTTTTAGTCAGGATTATGATAAAACAAAAAGTCTCAAACTTTACAAACAGAATTGTTTATGTTTGGCTAAGATAATAAACAGCAGCCAATTTTTTTTAAATGTGCAACAAAACACAACAGTTTATTTAGTTCTAGATGCAGCAACATGTATATATCCAAATATGTGATTTAGTTGCCAAGGATTTGTCCCTGTAATACTTCTATGCAAGTCTGACTTCTTTAAGTTCTTTTTTTATTAACTTTCTTATTGTCTAAAAGTTGTATCCATCTTTCTATACATCTAAATTTCTGCCGATAACTCAAAGTTTTGTTTTGTTTTTCTGCCAAAATGTAATTAGTTTTAGTAAACGCATTTATTTATTTCAGTGGATTGTCATTTATTTCAATGTCCAAACATAACATGACCTTTACAGGTATAAAAATCTCATCTATTGTTAAATATAATCCTGTGTTTGCTTCTGCTTTCAGGAGTTGGAGCAGATTATGAGATGGTTGACCGACGAGGGTCTTGCTCCTGAGTCCTCCAGAGAGACTCAGCTGTGTTTTCTCTGGGGTTCCTTCCTTCAGGGTCAAAGCTGTCTGGATCGTGCGACTTCGGATCTGGAAACCAGCCGCTTGCAACATTTTGCAGAGATGGCAGAGGTAGAACCTCCCTGCTCAGCTAATCAACACTGTCAGGGATAATTATGAGAAAGTTTGGGGGTTTTTTCCTGCAAGGTACGCAAGTCGTTGGAGCAAATCAGAATCTTCACAGAGCAAAAAGACGTTTTGGCTCAAGAGATACAAAACGAGAACGAAGAGCTCAGAAAGCAGCTGGAGCAATTTGTGTCTCTGCAAGGTAGGAGGACCTTTACCCGCACATGTAAAACTTTTAGTACTTATAGACGATAAACAAAATGTCCAGAACTAGCGTTTCTATGACTAAACCAAGATTTTGCCTTGTTTGTTATACAAAAAAGGAAATTACTTGAAATGTTTCTGACTGGTCCCATTTGTCTCTCTTTTTATTTTATTTTCACTTGAATATGTACAAATTCTAGCGTTACCCTGTATTTAATCACTGTGTTTGATTTCTGCCATCTAAGAACTCATATTTTGTACTTATATCTCGATAACGATAAAGTAATTATAGCACAAAAAACACACTAGTTTAAAAAGACGCTTCTTTATCAGACAGGTTATATCAATAGAAGACATTCAAATCTGTAATATGCACACAGTAACTGCATTTAATCATATTTTATGAATTTATTGTGATTTTGAAATATAACTTATCACAGCTTATCATTATCTCCTATCATATTAAGAAGTTTATCGCGATAACGATAAACGATATGATAATGTACAAACCTGCCGCCTTGATGTAACACTCGAACACGATCAGCCACAAAAATCTTTTTGCCTCACAGCTTCCACGTTTCCGCCTTTGTCCCAGATGCCCAGATGAACGAGGTGGCTAAAATGTTGTACCAGCAGGGTCTGACTGAGCTGATTCCCAGCAGCGCCAGTGAGCAGGTGGCGTATCTCCTGGTTGAGAGGGCTTCGCTGCTGGAGACGAATCAGGATCCTGCTGAGCGGACCGGTGTGGGAGAACAAGAGAGTCATCCGAGGACGCTGGCAGAACCACAGAACCCCAGCTTGACTTCGGTCGGTAGAAGAGGAGTGCAAAAAACTTCAGCAAAAGATAGAAAAAGGAATAAAAATGTATAAAAACTGTCATTTATTTGCATGTTATTATCTTCTCGGTTCCTTTTCTCAAAGTAAAATAAAAGCTTGCAAACTTAGAATAATTTTTTTTTTGACATATAATTGATACCATAAATATTTTATATAAATAATGAATTTGGTTTCCTCAGTTCTGCATTCAAATGACACATATTTGCTCTGTAATTCTTATATACACAATATAGTCTTGATTCCTTTTGTTGACCTTCTTTAAAGCTCTTTTAATTCGATTAATAGAATATATTCTGGTACTCTTAATTTTCTTGAACAAAAACTATTGTTTTATTTTTTTTTGTACTTTTATTGTAAACTGTTTTATTTTTCATTGTAATTTTGCAGTCTACCCACAAGAGGTCCCCACGACATTCACAAAGCTCATGGAAGAAGATGTTTGGCCTCCATAAGACTTTTCAAAGCAAGCATACCTTTGTAGCTGTATGTATAAAAATCTATTCAGTTCAATTTTATTTATATTGCACCAAATCATATATAACAGCTTAATATAATCTTTGTTCTTCTTTCTTCCATATTGATATTTAAGAAAAAAAAGTTTAACATAAAGAGAAATTTAAATACAAAAATCAGTTTTGAAAAGATGATTTCAATTGTAATCGGTAAAAGCTATCCAAGCCAAGCCTGTGCTATATTAAACAATAACTCCCTATTAACCATCATCATCTTAGTGTGACAGGAAAAAGTGAAACTGGATGAAATCTGTCCTGAAACGATACCTTTTTTAAAAGCACCGTCAGAACTGAACAGCTGCATATTCTGGACGAGCTGAATCTACTTTACTACCATTTAGATGACAAAGCTGGCTATTTTGTTAAATTTACTAACTTTAACTGACTTTTTTTTTTTTGTTCCAGCGACATTAATCTTGGTTTCCAGCATCAGATTGAAAACTTTGCATGATGCAACACATTCAAGCTCCTGCTCGGCTGATGCTTGTTGTGCCACAGCACTACTCAAGGTGTTTTCTCTGTCTCTGCATGTTTTTCTAATATTGTTGCTCACAGTCTTTATTTTGCGAAAAAAACAACAAAAAAAACATTGAAATCGCTTTAGACTTCTCAATTTTTCTAATCAAACGTCTCCACATCCTTCCAGAGTCGGGAGGCATGTGTGGCTGGTCAGCCAAGAGGTCTGGAGAAGCGGTGTTCCCGTTTAGAGCAGGATGTGGAAGAGGGCTCACGCAGGCTGGCCATGGCTCACAAGGAGATTCGCCGTTTGAAAGATGAGCTGGAGTCTGCTCACTGTTTTCAGAAGGAATATGGTAAAACATATTCAGCGAAGGTTTACCAATGTTCCACGTTTTCTTAATTTGCATATAATATTTCTAACATTGGTCTTCCTGGAAAAAGCCCCACTACTAATATGTGTCAAAAACTTTTCAGTGCTTTAAGTTGTGACGTTATGTCCTTTGGTTAGATATTATGTCCTTGCTTCATGTTGTTAGACAGTTTTTATTTGTGATTTATTGATACTAAACCGACTGTAATCAGGTCTGGATGTGGCTAGTTAAACCGACCTTATCCTTCTAAAAATTTGGGTTAATCAGAGTTTTTTTTTTTAGGATCTGTCAATTACAAAAAAAATACTTTTTCACAGAGGACAAGGTTCGTTTTGATAGTTTTGCTCCCTGAAAGCTACATTATTTTCATTTTTAATTAGTTTATGATTGCCTGATGTAAAACTGTGATGATCTGAGGAGTGTGACAAAAAAACAAAGATAGAGGATCTGTCATATCCTTTAAAAGGATATGAGAGAGAAAGAATCGATGCAAGCTATTTTTCTGGGTTCAAAAGACATCAGACTTTGCCATCCATTGTCTTTAAAGGAGCTTTTGTGATATTTACTTATGTAGCATTTCTGCTGTGTTTCAGAGCCTGAGCTGCAGTCAGCACAGGAAGAGGTGGAGAAGCTCAAGAAGGAAGTAGAAAAACTAAAACGATACGGTACATCGACTGTTCTTTAAAACGATACCTTTATTACATGTACAACGTTGAACAGTAAACATGCAACAATGTAAACCAGCTGAATATTCTCTAAGAATAATTTAGTTGCAATCATTTTGTAATTGCAGCTTATCAAATATATGGTGACTGTCCTAAACATTCATTCAGTGTAACCACACGTGATAATATTTAATGATTTTTCTGTTTCGTTGTGTATTTTTGTGGAATAAGCAGCAAAAGCTCAACAGACGGTGTCAGTGATTGAACAACTGCCCAGTCAGTGTCTTTGAGCCTTAGCTGCAAAAGACACAATATAGGATTTCAGTAGTGCCAGTATTTCCTGAAAAGCCACCATCATCAAAATCTTTGGTGATTCAGTTCATGGAGGACCCAAAGGAAGAGCCTTGTGTGGCTGTACCAGAACCCTAAAAAAATGGATGGCATGTAAAAGGAGAATACAACAGAGAATGAAAAAAAAAAAACTAGAGACTAAAAACCTGAGGAGTGTGATTGCTGACATGAGACACGTTATTACAAACTGAGTGCAGCTGTGACTTTTAAACTGAGGCAGAGAGACTAATTATCACAAAACAGCTTAATCAAGAGGAATCCGTGTAAAAAAACAAAACAAAACAGTGATTAAAGAGCAATAAATCTGACTAAAGATGAGAGCATAAGAATAAAGTTGTATTGAAAAACATAAATGCTAATCATGAACACAGACGGATGAACTAAGACCGGCAAGACCTGGAGCCAACGTTGACATTGTGGTTCCAAGGGAGCGGAAAAACTCCACAGTGGGATCTTCCTGTAGTCCACAACCCTCTCCACTCTCTTTAGAGGATCGAGCGCAAGGTTGTTTTGGCTGCACCCGGTCAACAGATGGTCACCATCAGAGATGAGCCCGATGAGGGTCGTGTCGTCCATCCTTATGAGCATAAACGTACTTCAAAGAAATAGCCAAAAAACAAACACACAAAAATCTCTAAGCACTCCAGAAACATGATGTTTATAAGGTGTTTCATTAATCTAAATCATACATACGTTTCAGTCTTTTTTTCTTCTCATTTATTTTTATGCAGCTTTATTATGTTAGATTGAGCAACAGGTGGAATTGAACCTACTAATCGTTTTCAAAAGAAAAAAAATCACCATAATTTGTGACTATTTGTTGTTCATAATCGAATGAGTCCACAACTTACCTCTTCTGTTTTTTTTGTTTTTGTTTTTATAAAGAAATGGTCGAACTGCGAAAGGCCAAAGAGTACAACGACCGCCTTGATCTTGAGATCAGGGCCTTGAGAAACCGAGTCCGCTGCCTGGACCCTGAGAAAAATTGTCGGAAGAAGACGGTAAGAGTGGTTCTGAGACAAGATAATTCGCACAAAAGGCAGATATTGAGCACCCAAAACTAGCTGCTGCTGGTATTGTAGACACCAGGTCAAACAGAACAACGAGAGATGGACTATATGTACATTTCAATACTTAGCAAGTAAACGACAGTTCCCGCTAGCAGTGTATTTACCTTCACCATGTGAATCTGAATTTCTTCTAGATTGCTTTTAATCCACATCGCATCAGAGTGGATTCAAACTTATATCCCCATTGATATTTGGATAAATATCCATGAATAAAGCTCAGATATCCTGAGTGTCGTAGCTTAATTATGCTTAATTATAATTCACTGCATTCATTAAACACAGTTTCTAGATTTATAAAGTAAAATATAATAAAATTAAAAAAAGAATACCCAGTTGTTGTTAAGCTTTTGGTTAAGGTACCAAATAATCCTTCTCCAACATGGTCAGCAAAGTAGATTCTCTGCATGATGCTACCACTACCTTGCTCAACAGTTGGAGGGTTTTTAGATTTAAAACCCTTATCTGGGTTTATAACTTTGACTGCTTGTCTGACCAAAGAGCATTCGGGTCATCAATGTGTGTAGCAGCAGGCTTCATTGACATTTAGGGGTCAATTTTAGAGGAGGTACATTTTTTTTTTTTTTTTATATTTGGCGTTTATCAGCATCTGCACAGACCAGCTATAGAGAAACACTCTTCTCAAAAGTAATACTTAAGTTCATTTTCTTATGTCAAACAATGCTTCAGACATGATAACTTATAGGCCAAAATTAGAGGTCAACATAACAAACCTTAACTGTTGTAACGCAAGGGATGCAAACTGACTGAACAAACAAAACCTGAAGGAAACTTAAACGGCCGCTGATCAGATTGACACAAAAGCGTAAATACTGTACCAACAAATGAACTGAGAAACAAATTATGGTGGGAATAATACTAGCAATGAACCTCTACATAAAACATAAACACTATTGAGTCAAAGCTACCTAAATTAGAGGAAAACTTTAAGAGATATTAGACACCACAGTGGTGTGACCCACTGAGGTGGTTTTGCTGTTTAAGGAAAACCGAAGGTAACTGTTAACTCAAAACAAACAGACGGATCAATCTGTTGTCTATATTACCCAGCTAACAAAGTACAGCAGTCAAGTAAAATTTATTATGTGCCTTACAAATAGTCAACTAATGAGCCAGGCTAATAACAACATGACAAAATTGAGCTAGTCTGTAATCAACACTGTTTGAAATCCTTTTTGGAATGGAAAATAAAGCGTTATGAACAAAACAGAAGAGTTATCTTTCAGCCTGATGTTTGACAGCAGGAAGAGCCTTCACAGCGATTAAAAAAAACAACTTTCCTATCATGTGAGGTAATCAGTTAAGTAAAACGGTTAAACCAATAGATGTTTTATCTAGATCCTTTTACTAAACATTAAGCTCCTGAGACGGATCTGATCTCAGCCCTGGTAAATAAGTATGGACTTCATTAGAAGGCAGATTTGTGTCAGAAAACCAAATTTTCTGTCGATTCTGCCTTAAAGGAATTTTTTTTTTAAATAAATGATTAAGTAAAATATAATTTTGAAGAAAAATACAATAAACAGCTTTTTTCAGCTCAACAAAAGCTCATATAAGGAGTAAAAATCTGAAACTGAATTGATTCATTCCAGTTAATGTTTGATCCTCCCTCTGTTTAAGTTTGTCTGTTGGCAGGACATGGTATAGTCATGGAAATCCCAGTTTACATCCTGTTATAATAGCGACACTGGTCTAATGTGTCAATTCTGTTTTAAATGGGAAATTTTGTTTGTGGCTGCAATTCAACCAAGAGCGAGAAATTTTCCACTGATCGCTTTTTGTTTTTAAACTGGTGAAACCAAACTGGTGACATTTAAGGGCCAGAAACGGCTTTTATAAATTTACCTGAAAACAATGATTAACTCAGATCTTTTAAATACTTTTGCCATGACCACCATCCTCAGTGAATGATTTGGATGGTTGTGATTCATCTGAGCTGCATTTTAGACAACAAAGATTATATTATTATTTATTATATTTTTAATCCATAAACTGAATTGTTTGCACAAATGTTTATTAAAAAAACTTTTACAATAGAAAGGCAAGAAGCATGCTGTTGCAGTAAACAAAAACGTTAGCAATACAGTTGAGAACATAAAAAAACAAACTAAAATAGTAGTATGAATGTGAAAAAGTAGCGTACAGACCTTGAACTTTGTTAAGGAGACTGAACATTGAACATGAAACATAAAAAATCTGTTTCAGAAACAGTCAAACGACAAACATGTAGTTGTCTTTTTAAGTATTCCAATTCTTCCAATAACTCTACACAAAAATGTTAATACTCCACAGTTTTCTTTGATGACCAAATGTACATTAAATTAACTAAATATTCATAGATGTTCCCATAGCTGACACCCAGAAAATAAGTCCGGTAGGTAAATTCAGCCGTTAATTTGCAGAATCAGAAGCTTTAAGCTAAATTTGGCCCCTGAATTTATGAGAGCAGTTAGCAAATGTGGACATTTTGAATGTGATGTTGTCATTTTGAAGACTTAAACACAAAGAGAGGAGACTGCAGACGAACTGAATAAGATATTAGCAGTTATGGACTCAGTTTTATTGCCTGAGGTGTTTTCTTATGAAACAACCTTGTAGATCCCCTTGGAAACCAGTTGTGCTGCTGTTGATATGATTCCAAATGTTTGTCATATATAAACCACAAACCAAAAAGATACACTAGTGTCGTTTTTTCCACAGACTGAGCTGACCAAGGACGACAAGTACGACGTATTTTTGCGGGAACAATTAAATTCAACGGCCGAACATAAAATGGAAAACAAGGAAGGAAGTGTGAGTAAACACGACTGCAGATTCGTTAAAAGATCAATTCAAAACATCCTGACTGTTCTTGACTGTTACAAAAGGAGAACCACTGAAATTCAAACGGCCATGTGAAGTGCCGTTTGTTTTTTACCACCTGTGATCTGTGTGATGTTCGTCGCAGGTTGAGTCTCTGCAGAAGGTAGTAGAGCAGTTGGAGTGGGCCGTAGGAAACCTTCATGGTCCCTGCAGGGCTCAGACAGGCCGAGCTAATGAGTTAACTAAAGTAGGTCCAGGCAGAGACACCATTGGTTTTCACGGCTTACTTTGGCCTTTCAACTTGTACGGTGCCACGAAAATCGCGGATACCTTTGCAGATGTCTTCCTGCTGTTTTTGTCGCACATGTAAACAAAGAATTGCATCAAACTAAGATAAACGTTAAACATAAACCTATTAGTTAACTCTTGATCATTGCTACAGTATTTAAAGAGTGAATCAGACTTGCTTTAGTTCAGCATCATTGGAGCGTTTTCAATCACTAATTCCAATGTTAAAGTTGCAACATCCCATTCCAGTTTCAGTTTGACTAGGCCAGACTAAAATCTGAAAACAACTAACTAAAAAATGTGGTTCAGCATCATCAGTTGTTATTATCAAACAGGAGCGGTTTGGTTTTTAGTTTTTTGTTATCCCCTAATAAATTAATAAATAAATAATTAAACTCTTAATTTAGAAAAACAGTTTCCTATTACTCTGGTCATGTGAGACAATAAGATATAGTAAATCTGTAAAGGACAAATAGTTTTTTATGCAGCACTGTATGTTGTTTTGTTCGCAAGTCCAACGTTGCCATCTTTATAAACACTACCTTCTTTTTTAAATTATTTGAATCTGTTGTTATTGCGTAACTAGATTGTGTTTCAGTTCAGGAAAGGCGACACTATTCAAGTGGCTGAATCTCAAAATCTGAGTTTTGACACAAACATGTTCTGTCAAAAGCAATCAGGGGTAAGTTATGCATATAGGAAATTAATCCTGGTTGTGCAACATGCGGCTCCAGAGTCACACGTTACTTTTATTTTGTTAGCTTTCACCAGTTTATTTTGTAAATGCTTGTAGAAGGGTTTTTTGGAGCTGTGGAGTTTTATATGGTATCAAGCATAAAAACAGTTACTGACCCCTACTATAAATAGTTGTTGGTTTCTAATATACAGTTTCTTGTCCTTACAGAAACAAAGTATTGAGCTTTTGGAAAATTACCACTGCAACACGAATAACCTGATAACTGTTGAAGACACTTTCTCACAGCTGGGGTTTCTCAGCAGGACAAAAGAGGTTCAGACTCAAACAGGGGAGGAGCACTTATTGCACAAGGTAATACATCGTATGACGTCTGATCGGTTATTCATGGACCTATTAAACTTGCTTTTATCTAACTGACCCCTTCTTTTATCCCTGTTTAGCAGAACCTTTTGTTGCTTGCTAGCATTAAGGAAAAACCCTGACCTGCTTATGTCTATGTTCTGGACTGCAGGAGTGTCCCGACCGTCTGGACGCGAGCACGGCTCTGCTGTGCGATCAAGCTGAGAGGGACACTTTAAAGGGACAACTCTGTGAAGCCCTTAACTGTATTGATGAAGAGCGAAGGTAACAGTCACTTAGTGGTTTTTTTTAATCTTCTTTTTAATACACTTTACACAATTTACTTCTTTCAGATAACTTGTGAAACTATTTTTAATTATACCACAAAGCCTGAAATCAATAATTATAATCCAGTGATCGACAGAAATACTGTGCAATTTACTCTACATAAGTTAAGTTGCATGAGCTCCAAGGGGCTTATTGCAACTAGTTACTCTCGATGAGATCTTGACCGGCACCCTAAACTTGTTCTACAGTCAGGCAAAAAAATGTGGTGGCGCTAAAGGGAAAGGTGTGAAATGGTTGTTTCTTCTAATGCCTAAACGTAGACTGAGCATTTTATACAAAATAATAATAATAATACTAATTTGAGAATATTTATTAACAAAGAGGAAATCGTATGTCAAGGAGTGAATAGTTTTAACAAAACACATTGCTAGTCAAATAAAACACAGTCTTCTGCAATATTTACTACGGCCAGGGCAGACAGGGAGACTTTTGACCTTATTTTTATTTAATGATCCCTCTCGATTAGGGTTCTTCCATCTGCAGTCCTCCTGATTTCCTGCTTGTTGTACACGAGCTGAAAGATCTAAAACATACAAATAAACCAAGAACTACTGAAGGCTAAGATTGAGCATCGATGATCTACATTGTACAGAGATTTGGAGTCTCTGGCCCTCAAGCCATCTTCTCTTCGGCCTACTGCTCAGCTTTTCTGAAGAATATATGGATTCATTGATTCAGATCCCAGAGCTTTTCAAGTTTTTGTATTTGAATCGTGGGTCTGCCGACAGACAAGAGGAACTGCTTGTTTTTAGTTTCCAGGTGGAGTACAGCAGAGTTTTAAATGAAATCTCCTGAGATTCAAGATGTTCATTACTTTAATTAGTTTCCAAAGTGCATTTATAAGACAACCAGGCATCACAGACTCCACCATACTTAACAGTACCATTTATTTTGTTTCTCCTTTTGCTGAATGTCAGATTCACACTTTTTGCATATCTTTGTTCGAGTGAAAGCTTCAGCTAGTTCCACATCTTTGTGTCTGTGATTGTCAAAAACAAACGTCTCAAACCAGATTCTGTTGTTTATTTGATCTAATCTTGAGCTCTAAAGATTTCCAGCTTTCTTACTATCCAAGGCATCTGGTATTGTGATAAGGTAACTGAACTAGTGTAATTCAGGTTAAGGGAAAGGAGCCTCCCAACCAGATCATATTAAAATCAACCCAATCTGCATATCCTAATCTTGTATGTGGGCCACAAGCTTCACTAAAAACATAACTTCTGTTAGATTCTGCAGTATAGTTTTACCAACTCCAATCATTTTGTAACAATTGTATCCTAACATGATTCAAAAAAGGATTTTAAACCCACAGAATTTATGTAAGTACTTAAATTGAAGGTTGAAATTGTTTTTCTTCTAGCATAAAAGATGGATGTATCTTAGATTTTTACACATCCACTACCAACATTGCTGGTGTATTCAATTAATTTATGAACCGTTATTCACCAGCGACTGCCGAGTTGCTAAAGTTTTAAAATTGGGAAGGACAGGCAGCTACATTTTTATTTTATTTTTTTCAAATAAAATAAACAGACTCATTTTCCTCTTACTTTTAGAAGTTTTACACATTTTTACATTACTATTGAAATCACAGAAATGTTCCGTCACGTTGTGATCAATGACTCGAGCAGAGGTGGAATTGCGGGAATAAATCAGTTATTTTGGGAAAGAACACTGAACATAAACGGAACATAAACAGGAACAAGGGCCAAGCAGAAGCGGAACAGGAACAACGCGGAGACGTAACGTAAACAAACAGAACTGAGACGCGGAACGTAAACAAACAGAGAACTTAAGCGAGTCGCGGGGACTACAAGCATGAAAAAACAAAACAATCAAAACAAACAAACCAGCTAAAGAACACGGGAAGGGGGAAATAAACTGAGACAGGGAACTGGGGAAATAAGATTTGGGAGGAAGCACGGGAAACCGGAGACTACAGGAAAAAACCAAAACCAAAGAGAATACCAGGACGGAACCAGGGGGAATGACGATGGAGAAGAGCCAGGACAGAGAATTCAGCGAGCAAGAGGGGAAGGCTTACTGGGAGACATAGAGGAACAAGCTAGAGATGACGCAGAGAGACGAGGAGGGAAATCAGACGATCCAGCGGTGAGTAAGTGGTTGAATGCGGCTTAAGTAAGAGGAACCGGGGTTGGATTGGAGGAGAAGATGATTAGATTATTTGAAACATGTGAATGATGAAAACAGAGAAAACACAGAAAGAAGAGGGACAGAGCAGGGGAAAATAGAGAACACAGAATGTAACATAAACAAAGACACAACCAAACTAGAAAATAACCTAAACAAAACAATAACTAATGATAACAAAGTAAAACAAAGCAACAACAACAAATTAAACAGCAAATTAACAGGGAGCAAAAACACATATCATGACATTCCCAAATGATCCAGAAAAAACAACAACTCTATGTTTGCAAACTCAAAGAGGTGGATTGAGCAGAAAAACATTAAACCTATTTACATAAAACAAGTCTGAAGCAAACATTCACAGAAAATCACATATAAATAACTGTAAAGTTTTGGGAATTTACAATGAACATCGTATGTTTGTTTTTACATTACTTGTTGGTTGTCTCCAGTAAATACCACAATATGAAGGAAAGATTCATGGAAAAACTCTGCCGAGCCAAACAGAAGCTGGACGATGAAACCGTGTGGCGTGAAAACAGGATGAAGAGTCAGGAGAGAGAGTTGTCCTTGTGTCACCACTCACTGAAAAAGGTGAGTCAGCAGACTTGTTTAGTGTTTACAGGGGGAAATAAATGAATCAATGTTTTCTGTACATACAGATTTTCAGTGAATGCACTTTTGCTTAGCATGTGAACCATTTTTTTATATCAAGCACCTGGTGAACTTGGAGTTCGTCAATTTAACTTATATGACCTTATATTACCTTTTTTGTCTCATTTTGTCCAAAAACTGTAAAAACCTTAATCTTATATCTAAGTTTCCGTTGAAAAAACGGATAAGGTGGGTCATTCTGACGGCGTTTGTTTAGTGATAAGCAAGTTGCCGGCAACGGTCGGGTTGTCTGACTCATAGGTTGAGTAGCTTTTGTAAACAAGATTGCCTTTGTTAGAATGAACTTTAACAAAGTTGCTTCTGTTTCAGGAGAAAGAAGTTGTTGTGTTCGTAACAGCAGAAAACGAGAGTCTGCTTTCTGAGAGGAGGAGACTGTTGCAGCAGCTCAGCGAGGAGGAGGAAAACCTGAAAAAAATCCAACTAACAGCTTGTTTGTCTAAAAACAGGTGCGGAACTTCACCATTAAACCTAATTCGTTGTTTTAATTCATGTGTGGAGCAGGACGCTGTGGCACAGTTAGAGAACGCATGGTTAAGAAGATGTGACAATGCCACACCTACCTGTTTTAAAGCTTTGGTTTACTGTGGTTTGGAGAATAATGATTAAAACACTAGTTTGTGTCAAAGGCTGTGATGAGTCAATGCATGAAATTCATGGAAGGATTCAAAAATTACACCGCTAATTCTCACAAGCCTTTTTTCTGAAGGTCTTCGTCTCAATGTGCCTGCAGATGCCAAGGTTGATCAAGCTCTGCGTTGTCGCTGTAGATAACAAAGGTCTTTATGATTTCCTAATTTGCGTCTGTCACGTACAACCAAAAACGTGAAGCGTCATGGATTTCTAAAACTTCGATCTCACTGCAAAATTACATATTAACCAAAAGTATAAACTGCATGTTTCTGACAATAGGACCCAGCTCACGTGAAAGACAACATGGGCTCAATGACATTTTAGTATTTGAGAACTGGCTACAGGATCGGCATAATTTAATGATCAACCCATGTTTTTCTTTACCTCTCATTGATATCATTTATCACACATTGTGCCTTGCTCTGATATACGTTTGACATAACTTTTCTACCTCCAGGGTCGAGTATTTAGAGGCCGAGAACAAGAATATGGGAAACAAAGTTGTGCAAATGTCCAACCAGATTTCTCTCCTGGAAGGCAGGTTGCAGAACATGCAGCTTCTGCACTTTGCTGAGGTATCAATCACTGTTAAATATGTTGCATGCTCATGATAGAAATACATTGACAAGCTCAGTTAAGTTTCAACTGAGTCTAAACAGACACAGATGGCCTTGAAACAGCAAAAAAGTCGCGCCGCATTAGAGAGATGAAACACAGCATGAGTCTTTTGACTTGATAATCACAAACAAGATCTACTATCTGAATTCATTTATTCATCTTTTATTTTCATAATTAAGAGCTTAAGAAGATTCAAGTCTGCAAGAAAGACTCATGTTTCTCTTGTTTATAAAATCCAGCAGAGCAGTTTAAAAATATTTTTGCTTTGACCTACAATAAAAATAATGGTTGATTAATGGGCTTTTCACCATTTGAGGGGCTGCTGACAAAATAATGTAATTGGGAGAAAAGAAAAAATGTATTGGCTTTTCCTGCTGCTTTCTTTGTACCATTTCCAAATGCATGTATGCTTAACCAAAAGTTTAGTGTTGATTCTCTGACATTTTTATGCATCAGAAGCTGGAAACTTTGATAACCCTTTTAAGCACTGGTGCTCTACAGGGTTTGGTTTACCTACTGTAATAAAACAAACCGGAAGGCATCAAACGTTTTCCTCAAAACTACATGAAGCCACAGTGACACAAATGTGAATAATTGTCATGTTTTTGTTTGGCTTCATTAGGAACTACAGAAAATGTCAACTCATCCACAGAAGTTCACTCCGCTCTCAGTTCTCACGACAAGGTGAGCCTGATCCAGACGCCAATCTTGCTCAAAATTGCATCAGGTTGGTTAAAACACGTTTGTATGCTTTCTCTTTAAGGTTGATGTCATCTGACATTCAGGTTGTTTTGGACACCAAGCAGGCCGATCAGACTTCCTCCCCCGCTTGTAGCGCCTCCGCAGCCTTAACTCTAACAGCAGAGCTTGGCTACCTTAACCTGACTTCAAAGCAGAGCGTCTCAGACAACTCGAGACCAGAGTCTGCTCTTCCTACTGCTGAAAATCACACAACTTCATGAGCTTTTCTCTATATAATATAAATAAACCTGACTGAAACTGTTGTTGGATAATAATTTATGGGAATCATGTGGGCTTTATTAGACTATAAAACAAGAAAGATTAATCTGAATATTTGGAAGTAAAACCTTAATAAAAATTTGGTTTCAGATCACAAAAACAAACATAAAATTCTCCACTTTGGTTGAGACCTGAGTTTTGGTATTAAATTATTGGTTGCAAAGTTTTTACATTAGTACATTTACATTGTTTCATATAAAACTGGCAAAAATTCTCAAACGACACCAAAATACAGTTCAACATAAAGTTCAGTTCAAAATATCGTTACATTATAAATACGTAGATTATTATTTCGCAGTGATATAAAAATTGAAGAATCCTTTACATCTCTGAAAAGAAGACTGAGGTATCAATATATACATACGAAAATAACAGAACAAACAAAATAAAGTTTGCAAAAGGTATAAAATAAAATCCACAGGTAGAAATGTGCACGGAAAAAATGAATATTTCTCTAGGTTCGGCTCCTGATTGGGCAAAAAACAAAAAAGAAAACAAACCTTTTAATTTTTATTTTCAGTTGGGTTTTTTTACCCAACAACCAAATCTGAGGATTCATTCATTTATTTTTTACTTTTCAATTTCCCTTCTAGTTTTACAAGTTAAAACTAAAGAAGGGATCCAATTGGAAAAGTAATGACACCATATAAAATCAGGTTCACAGTGAATTCAAGGCATGAATGCAAACAACGGTTCAGAGATTACCTTTAAATTGAATTTCTACACTAGACATAAGTAAATGTTTCTGATCCGCTCAGTTAATTACTACTTTGCAACAAATGGATGGAGCAATCAAGTCAAAGCAGATTAAAAATAGATTTTCAGCTCATAAAGTATGAAAAAGCATGCTCCCCACGAAAAAAACAAAAAAGGGTGTACCTGTGTGCTGCTCCAACGTTTCAGTCTAACATAACTTCTTATGAAGGAGTATGTAATCATCACATCAGCACTCAGGAAGGTGACATTTTTTTATCTTTGTCCAAAAAGACGTGCAGGTCAAATCATACTCATCTAAATGCATATTTTAACACCATAAACATCCTAAAAAAGTAAAAATAAATCACAGCACTCTGCAGACAACTGTCTCATGTAAATGCGGCCTAAGGTTTACTATTTATTCTCGCCTGTTTTTAATGAGTTTAAAAGATTCAAGTGCAACAAAAACATACAAATATATACACATAAAGGTACAAATACATTCTGAACAAACTTCGGGTGGTTCCAAATTAGATTCAAAGGTCTTCTTCCGAAAACAATTTGAAGCAGCCTGCTACGAACCACAAAGTAAGCACAGATGTGTTCTGACACATCTGACATTAGGCAATCCTGAGGTGGAAAAAACAAACAAAAAAAACAGGTTTTCCACACAAAGAGATTTGATGTGTTAATCTACGTGGAGCAATTTTACTCCTCCCTAAACCTTTTACGTGCAGCTGAAAAAAGGTGAAAGGTGACGGACATCTAAATAAGGCAGCTGTTGTCTTTGTTCGGCACAAATATGTCCAGATGAGACTTCCTAAATCTTTAGAACATATAATTCATGATGATTTTTATGAATACACTGGTCTCAGTTCATGTTGAGAGTAAAAGAAAGCCAGAATTTGAACCATCCGAGGACTGTATAGTTTAAAAAGCTTTCACAAAAATAAAGCCTTCATGTTCCATTTATCAATTTCTGACCCTCAGATACG
Organism: Orestias chungarensis; assembly: GCA_032876305.1. Taxonomy (NCBI): domain Eukaryota; kingdom Metazoa; phylum Chordata; class Actinopteri; order Cyprinodontiformes; family Cyprinodontidae; genus Orestias; species Orestias chungarensis. Next base: position 17,717 of record JAVLVB010000940.1, read on the forward strand.
TTCAAGCGGAGCTAAACGAACAGCATGCAGAAAGTTATGCGATTGTCTTAAGAAATCCCATGTAATGAGCGATTTCTGACTGCAATAAATTGATAAAACTAGCAAAAAATATCAATTGAGGCTGTTCATATTGGTGTCTTTTCCTCTCCTTAGCTGCATCATCGTTCTTTATTAAACGATACAATAGTGTGCAAATTAATGTCACTATGTTGAAATGGGTTATATAAGTTTCATGTCTTTAATATTGTTAACATTAGATAATATCAATTTTGAGGGTCATAGTTGTTTGCATTTGTAAAAGTGTCGTTTCTTAACTTTTTTTGTTAATTTACTTTATTACTACTATTATATTGTTGTGAGTTGAAGCGATTGAGGCTGCTGGTTAGCTTGCTGGTAAAAAAAAAATCCTTGCTAGCAGGATTTTATTTGACTATCATGGCTATGTGCAAATTTATTTGTCACCAGTTGGCTGTAAGACATGAGCATTTCATCCGTAGGGAGATACGGATGTTTAGACACCAACACTTTACAGAGTGAGATGTTTAAAGACCCAAGCATTTCCCAATATTATGTTTAAAAGCTGATATTTCAAGTGTGGGACCAGCAGGTACTAGTGCTCCTGTAGATTCGGTTTTACGCCCCTGTGCTTAAGAGATAATACTACATAGATTTTGTTATGATTTAATGCAATGGCACAAAAATCTCAACTAATTTATCTCTTGTTAGGAGACATTGAACAAAAAATTGAGGTTTTTAGCATCAATAATACATTTTTGATTATGTCTTTTGTGGTGTTAAAGGGGGGGGGGTAAAACTTATCCAACCCTGCTCATAGAGTATTGAGAAACAAAGGCCAATCAAAGCGATTTCCAAAATATGGAGTGCAGCTGAATACAAATCATCTTTTATGCAAAACTGCAAGCACAAGGAGACCTGACCGAGTCTACGGTGCGTCTGCTGTATTGTTGGTCCTCTAACAATCTCGTATTTAGTATCCATTTTTATTACCCAATTAACATAAGGTCCAGTTTTATTAGCGGTAAGCAGACATGAACATCAATCTGCCAAATGAATCTAAATAATCCAGTAGATTCAACTGAGCTGAATTACTGAAATAAATGTAATATTTGACTTTTTTGTAACTAAAGGGAGTCTCCTGAACACCATAGCAAGTGATATAAGGCTCGTAAGCCACCGTCTGTGGCGTAGAAGCTGAAAAACTAGAGATGTTATTCTATAATTTCCCTCAGCTTCTCATAATTTTTGGGCGCCCACAGCAGCCGTTGAACACGTATGTCAGTCCTGTAGCCGATGCTGGTGTCCCAGCAGAACTCTGGCGAAAGAATCCTGCTGGGCTTGTGAAGCCAAAAGTACCTGTTCAAATGACTCTCGTCATGCCACAAGGCCTCCACCTTGTTCTTCTTATCCTCCATTATGCTCCTGTAGCAGGCGTCCGTCAGGGCCTTCACGCCCATGCAGGAGCCTCCAAAGACAGCAGCGTGGTAGTAGAAGTCTCCCGTTTTCATATACGCCTTGGAATTTGGGTTGCGGTCGTAGGTGAACAGCAACTCCGGGAGGTGATAGTAGTGGGCGTGGAGCAGAGCCACAGTGTCTCCCAGAGCTTCGGGGCCAAACCTTCCAGTGAACACCTGATCCACGTCAAAGCAGAAGACGTGCGTGAAGCGGTAGCGTATTTCTGACTCTATAATGTCTGAGATGGTCTTCATCCTCATCATAGAGATGTCCTGCCACCGTGTGTGTCTGTCCACTTTGATCACATTTAGGTGCCGTTTAGGGCCGAGCTTGATGTTGGGCACCTTCTCAGGCGTGTCCGTGAACACGTAGTACGACACCGGCAAACTCAACATGAAGTGACGCTCTGATGAACTCAGGAAAGCCTCCAGGTAGCTATCCAGGTACCTTCAGGTAAAAAAGAGGTGTCAGTATTTATTTTCCCGTTTTGATTAAACAAAAGGAGGCGTTAGGGATACCAGGGCATGTCCTAACACTCTGAAAACCAACCTGCCAACTGCAAACACGGTTAAAGCAACAGAGGAGCCTTTCTTTGTGTGTATCTGGTCGAAATGACTTGGTTCGAACATTCCTTCCCAGATAATGGGGGCATTCCAGGACGTGCATGTCTGCACATCCCTTCGAGACCTGGAACAAAGAAAGACCTTCAAGGTTAAATGAAGAATAGTAATGCAGGTAGGCACTTAATGTTCTGTTTTGAAAACTTCTTCAGTTGCATTCCTCTATGCTTTCATCTACTATCATTCTATTTATCTGGACTACGTTGGATGAACATTCACATTTGTTTTAATAAAGTGAGCTACCCTTGGAAACCAACTGGTTCATTTCAACTAGATCAAACCGGACTGAGGCCTCCTTTTTCCCCACTGCAATCAGACTCTACAATAGGTCTCCTTACAGCCGGACCTTCACTGATCTCCTAATCACTGAGCTGAGTTACTGCTATGGTGCTGTAATGCTTATCTGGACTGTTACTTTACTTGTTATGCAATTACAAACTCACTTCTTGCCTCTTGGTTTATGACTGTTGTCACTGTTAATAAAACTGTTCAACGTTAATTTTTATTAGTGCATTAATAATGCTGTCACTCTCTGGATTGTTGGCAAGACATCCTGCTATACATTATATCCAAGCCACACTATTGTGCGTCAACCTTGCCTTTCAAATTCTTAGAAAGACTTGATGCCATGTTAAACCGACTTCTTTTGTAATTGACACTTTGAGGTTGTGCCAAGCAGCGAACCAATAGTGACACAAGATCAGGTACAAACCAGTCTGCTACGTGGTATACACACATTATTTGATCACCATTGAAGGGTATAACCATCTTGCAGCCTCTGCAAACTGCGCACAAGCTGAGATGCACCACACTCTGTCCACACCTGAACCAGTTTCTGAACTATTTGGCATGTTATCATCTAAAACCTGTACGACTCCATGCAGTCCGCTTCTCATCAAACATAAAAACGACAACAATAAAACTGAAATTACTGAATACCACAACATTGATACCACATGCTCACAACAGGGTCACATCTAAAGAAACACTACGCCAACACAAGTTACAGCTTTCTTTTAAGTTAAGCGGTGTGAAGCCCAATGGTTGGAAACTAGACTGCAAATTAACAGAACGCTTTATGAGAAGCATGTTGTGAGACAGAGGAATTCAAAGCATCAGTTTTAGATGTTTCTCACCAAATATCAAGGCCCGCGTCAGCGCTGTTACCAGAGGTCAGCATCTTTGCACTCTTCAAAGGACATTTAGCCATCGGCACGAGTCCGATTAAAATCCTGAAATCAAAAAAAGTTAAACTGGTAATTTTTGAACTAATACTGATTCATATCTTGTTTTTCTTTATCCCTAACAGGATTCGTTAGATTACATGCAAACAGTTGCAGAAGATTGAGTACCTTGGGAGGGAGGTATTTTTTACCAAAGGAAAATGCTGTCTGACCCTTAATCTGTGGTTTGCTTTTTGCGTACAGTGTTGTGAAAATGTGTTTGCTTTCTTTTTTGCATGTTTGTGTAGTTCATTGTCACAGAACATGTCAGGGAAAACATAATTAAACACAAAATGCAGTTTTTAATTGCGGTGTTTATTATGGGGGTGGGGGGGCTCCACACCTAAATCATACTATGTAAAAAGTGATATACCCTTAAACCTATTAACTGTTGGGCCAACTTGAGCTGCACAGCATCAACTGCAATTAATCTTGCAGAATCGTCGCAATTCATTAAAAAAAAATGTAATTTCTAACATATTGAGGTCATGACTTTGACTAGGCCAGCTGCGGAAAACAGGTCTGCTTCATCTTAAGATCACAGACATCAGACCTCTTCCAGCTGCATTTGTTGAGCAACTTTAGTGTGCTGTATAATATTATTTTTTTATACAAAAAACGCCTGTATGTGTAAGAGGAATGACAAAATGAAAAAGTGAGTATTCAACCAGAAAGGACTACATTAGAGAAATGATCTGTGTGCAGAATCACCCTTCTGTACAGTTTGTCTTGCTAATTGTATCTCCATTTGAATTATTGTATTATCCGCTTGCAGCGCAGCAGGTAAACCTTGATTACTACCTAAATGGTGACACTGATTTCACAAAGCAGTGAACGATTTGGACTAACATTTGTTTTGTTCAGATGTTCCCATTATTTAATTTTTTTCAGCAGTCTGTCTCATTTTTTCCTAAATATGTTTGGGTCTCAGCACGATATCTTGCTTTTAAGGTTTTGTTTTTATGTGCTTCCCCTGCTCAGACAGATGTTATACACGTCATTTATTGATTAAGCAAAGTTGTAGTAAGACCTGGGTGTGGCCAAAGCAGGTTATCAAAGTTATGGTTTGAGTTTTTCACACAGGACTATGCAGGTTTGGATTTTTTTTTCTCCCTTAAAATTTTTTTTATAATTTCAGAATGGCTTTTTGTAAATACTTGTGTTAATTTTGACTAACATTTAAAATAGTCCAATGCTCTAAAAGCAAAAAAAAAAACGAGGCGCCATTAAAATGCCATATCTGACAGATTAATGAGGTTTCTTCTCACAATTTCAGGTGGAGACTCACCGCACAGATGGGGCTGTGAAGTAAACGATGCCAACTGCGATTGGAGAGAATAGCAGAACTTTGAAAAAGCTCCTCTGAATGCTCCTGTTGTGAGGGGAAAATAAATCAACGGCTGACGGTGGCAAAAATACACACACAAAAACAACAACAAATGCTCAGTCTACACCCCATGTTGAAATGCCTGACTATCATCGGGACACGTCTTGTTTTCAGGCTCTGTATTTAGCCAGCCTCCATGTATCGGATAGAGGAAAGATTTTGAGCTGGCTCCACAGACTGTCTATTGGTTTGTGTTGTAATGCCTGGCTGGGTCTTTTGTTGTGCTACTGATTACTGTGGTACTGAAACATTAAAATCCCTCTGCAGCTCTAGCTTTCTGCAGAACAACTGAAGGTTTTAGGTTTGGAAAAAAACAACCCCACAGTATGATGCAACCACTACTATGTTTCACCGGGGGTCCAAATGAGTTTGGGATTGCCTTTGTGAAACAGGTGAAACATCCAAGCCTGGATTGATTTGTTTATATTATGAAGATGAATATCTTTGTCTTTCAACAATTTAAGGTGTAAATGTATAAACAACAGGAAGATTGTGTTTCCAGCCCTTTTATTGTTGCTGGGAAATTCAAATTGTCTGTTTTATTCGGTGATGGAGAAATATCCTGTTCTTTAACTACTATTGCTTATTATTATAACTGTCATTTACTAGACAACTGAAACTGCATCAAGCAAACTGGTTTCAGGGTGTTTGGACTTAACCAACTACCTCCCTGCAGCTCATTTTTAACATTTGTTCCTCCAACAAATGTCTATGTTTTTCATTAAACATTTCTCAAATTAAAGGTGGAAAAAGCTCCGAGATGTTTTACGTGTGATTTTTGTGGTACTTCACACAACAGGTATTCCAACAAGGGATCAGTAGACCGTTTTTATCAGCACAGTAGAAATGCAATGAAAACATTTACCCACATGTTTATGGTGGTTTAAAGTAAAGGAAGAGGACTGCGGGCGGAGGGCGATGGCAGCGGTGGATTAAAGCATACAACAAATGCTGAAAAAGGAGAGGAAAATTCACTAGAAATTCCTAAAAAGCAAATAAAACAGATTCTGCTTTAAAGTGGTGGTTCCTTACGAGTTTTAATCATTTAAACTGACAGTTTTCAAAGGATCAGATGACTAAATTTTTCAAAGGGGATGTATAAACCACAAAAAGGTGCATACATACATACATACATACATACATACATACGCACACACACACACACACACTTTATGTTTTTTTTGTTCGGCCCCAGTTCAACATGCTTGAGACTGGGGCCGATCTCCTCCCTCGTGCTGAGCAAACGCCCCAAAAGGTGCAGCCATATCTAGGAAGGAGCGGCAAGGCACGTTTATTTGAATAGCAAATTTTCGTGTACAAGACAATTCAAAGTGCTTTACATAAGAAAAAAGATCAGAAAATGAAACAATAAAATCAGCTTAGCATTTAAAAGAAATAAAATAAAAATAAAATAATAATAGTACTCAGTTGCTATATGCACAGTTAAATAAGGCTGTTTTCAGCCTGGATTTAAACAACAGCAGAGTTGAAACTTGTCTCACCTCTTCAGGAAAACTGTTCCAGATTTTAGGAGCATAAAACGGGAATGAAAATTGACTGCTTTAGATTCAATACTATTCATGCGTTAAAATAAGTCGAACTTAAATCTAGTTAGAAATCTGGCAACTCTTAAATAATAATAATAATAATAATAATAATAATAATAATAATAATAATAATACAGAGAGAGTTAGGAGCTAATAGACACTTCCCTAAGGGGGTACTGTGAGTGCGTCCACAAGGAACCAGTTAATCAAGCATGTAAAAATAATATGTGTCCCAACTTTGTCTTGAATAAATCCCTTTTTTAACGAAATTATAAATTGGCGTTTGAAACCTTTTTTTTTGCGATTTATTTTAGTCGAGTTTTAAGGGCAAAACTACAGGTTTAACATCTCACACAGACAGGGGCTTTAAAATGGACACAACCTCTGATAAACACCAAAGACTTTTTGTGTTTAACTTTGAATTGCTGCTGGTCAGAAGATTTCAAGCATATAATGCCGACACAAAGTTTCAAAAATGATTTTAACCTACCTTGGAGGTCTTTTTTTTCCCCCTTTTTTGTTTAACATCCACTTCGACAAAAAAATAAATTAAATAAAACAAACAAACAAACAAACAACAGCGAGGCGCAGAAACTGCAGGTCTCTGGCACTTAAGGGTTTTAGATTCTGAAGCAGGGAGTGGCCTGCAAACACTAAGTGGGAGGGGAAGATTAGTGTTTAAGCGTGCATTCACTCGCAATATCATTAAAGACATTACCAATGACAATAATAAACGTAACATTTCAGCTGATAAGGGAAAACCTGATGCAGAGGCTGCAGATCAGACCATATAAGATGCGACTTTTTCAGAGAAATATGCTGGATTAAAGCAAACATTAAAATAAGCACACGCACAAACAAAAAAGGTCAGGTAATATTTTAACATCCTGAAAGAACCAGGTGATGAAAAAAGAACAAAGATTTCATAATAAAACATATTTAGCTTCCGAAATAGGAAATAAAATAAAAATTTCCAACATTTTTGAGAAGATTTAAACAAATGTTTGAATGGATTCTTATAAAAAAAAAAAGACTTTATATCCAAGCGGAATCTTTTTAAATTCTCTTAGGAACATGTTTTCAGCTCAGTAAATTGTGGGTCACATTTTTTCTATCTACTAACAATATCTAGAAAAGTGAAGCAACTGGACGTATAAAAAAAATAATAAGAAGCTTCACAAGACAAAGTCAATGACTCCATGCAATTTACTAGGTTTGGGAATCTTTTAAAACTAATCTGTTAAACCTGTATGTACGTATGTATGTATGTATGTATGTATGTATGTATGTATGTATTTATGATTGAAATTAATTATTTTCTTGTAAAGTGCCAATAGACGACATTTGTTGTAAATTGGCGCAATATAAATACATTGAATTGAATTGAATTGAATCATCTGCTTCTGTCTTTAAAAATGAAGTTCCTAGTACAGGGTAAAATATTTGTATTCAATCACAACTGTAAGTTACAAATAATGAAAACTACACATAATATTTAGCATATCCCAGATTCTTCTTTATTCATTTTATGTGTTGACTTGGCGATTCTCCTTTGCAAGTGACGATCTGCGAATAGTGATGGAGGTTTTGTTTAAGGTAGTTTTGTGGTCAAAACAGATCAATTTTCAACCCCAGTGTTACAATCACGTATCCAAAGAGGAGCGTCCTTGTTGTAAAGCTGCTGAAAACATCCTCCACACCCAGGCTTACTTTTTATAAGCAGGGATGGGCAGCAGCATACACGCCTCTAAAGGTAATAAGGATTAACCTTATTGTAAAAATGAAAACACTGGCAGCTGTGGTTGCCAGAATAATTCAGTAGAAAACACAGAGAACATGTAAACTGTTTTACTGACCAAACAGTAATTACAACAGTGTTAAATAGTGAAATAAACAGATGTTAAAATGCCAATATAAAACATTTAATTATTGCTTTATGTAAAACTGAAATATTCTGTAAAAGTTTTACTTTTTACTGATTATACTTTCAAATATTTCTAAGCATCAAATTTCAACAAACAGTTTACCACTTAAATGCAAGTCCAATATAAATTGTATGTATAATGATAATTTAAAAATACATTTTTTTTTTGTATAAACAAATAAACATTTTCATTGAAAATATACTTTTAATCAAGTTCTCATTTGTCCTTTCTGACATGGAGCAAAATGTAGCCGCTGAACAAATATAAAAAGGTCTTTTCAACTTTTTTAACATCAGATGAAACGGTATGAGATTCAACTTTAAAAACTTTTGTTCTTGAAATTATCAAACAACACTACAATAAACTTCTATTTCAGACATACATGTACAAAAACATTCAGCTCCATTATGATTGAACACTGTCTTGACAAGTGGTTTGAAAACGCACTGACTTTAGTCCTTTTTCAAACATCATCCCACTCATGATCCGAAAGTTCCTGGATCAAGGTGAGTACATGGGTGTACATAGCAATCTGGGTTTAGCAGGGGTAGGCAATTCCGGTCCTCGAGGGCCAGTGACTTGCAGGTTTTACATTTATCCCTGATCCACCACACCTGAATCAGATGGATGAAGCACTTCCCCAGTATAAGTCAAGTTGTCTGGAGTTATGCTAATGACCTGATTATTCCACTCAGGTGTGTTGAGGCAGATCTAAAATCTGCAGGACACTGGCCCTCGAGGAACGGAATTGCCTACCCCTGGACGGATTTCTTCCACCTTGCTGCCCTTGTCTGGGTAGATTGAGAAGAAACACCTTAAGATAAGGAGGACAGAACAGAAAACAACATCAACATTTGCTTCACAAAGGAATAAACTTTTGATCCAAGATATAAACGTTTTCAAATGTCAAATTTATCTCTCTACAGGTAAAAAAATAAAACCTCATACCTCTGCAAAAACTCCAGTGTAGATGCCAGCCCCGATGGGTAATGTATGTTAAAACAAAAATCATGCAAACTGCAGAAATAAAACAGGAGATGTGGTTGTGTCCAATCTGTTGATCCACACTAAGCATGAATCGTTAGGCAGGATTGACCTAAAGAGAACAAATGAAAAATACAGTCTCCTGATACAACACAATGAAATTTCTATGAAAGGCAATGGTGAAGGTAAAAAATACTGTGTTTGCAAAAAATTAATAAAAATGAAATACACCTACGAACCAATTAGCAATTACATGATTTCCTTGCTCTTTTGCATTCTGTAACAGAGTGTTCCTCGACTGTCCTGCACGTGTAGCTCCATCTGTATTTCTTTTGACTCGGAGCGAATTTCCTGCCATCACTGAACCCACTCAGGCAGAATGCAAACATCTTTTATTTGCATTGACTTTACCTACAGTACCAGCTTTTTTTGTATATGCCAATAGATATACTTACGTCTAATCTATTCTACATATGTAAAACATATGTATATAAAAGAAGAAAAATAAAAGTTTTTTTATTTTTAAAGGTAATTTTAAAGGTAATTTTCACACGGTGCAAATGTAGTTACATTAAAATGCTTCTTTACATTAAATCAAGAATCAAGAATCAGTTTATTTATATAGCGCCAATTTACAACAGGTGTCTTCTCAAGGCACTTCACAGAAAATCAATTAAAATCAAAGATACATCATAACAAATCAATTTAAAAAAGTTTCCAATCTAAGGAACCCCAGCAGATTGCATCGAGTCATTGACTTGCAGAATTCACTCGTCTGGAATCAGCAGACCAAATCAATGGCTTGTGTTGTCGTTGACTTTACAGCAATCCCTCATACTGAGCATGCATGTAGCGACAGTGGAGAGGAAAAACTCCCCTTTAACAGGAAGAAACCTCCAGCAGAACCATGCTCAGTACAAGCAGCCATCTGCCAGGACCGACTGGAGGTTTGAAAAGACAGAAAGCTAAGTTAGAAGCAAAGGATACTGAAATAATAGAGTTTATAGCACCAGTTGTAGAGCGTCACTGGAAGAATCTCAGCCCATGTTCTCATCCAAGAAGCTGTCTCAGCTAACAGAAAGCCAGCCCAGGTGTGGTTACTATGGAGAGAAGAACACTAAGAGAAAACAAAAGGTTAACAAGGTTGAAATAACGGTAACTAAGTAAATTGGACAAAGGAAGAAAGTAGCAGAGAGAGAAGTGGTCAGATTGTCCTCCAGCAGTCTAAGCCTATAGCAGCATAACTATAGAAAAACTTAAATAACTTAACCCTATGGAGTGAGACATGAAGAAGGTAGAGCAAGACTGAGTTCCTCCCCAACCGGATTAGGCTGTCTTCTTTACCTCTTCCTAACTATAAACTTTATCAAACAGGAAGGTTTTAAGCCTACATTTGAAACTAGACAGGGTGTCTGCCTCAAGGACTAAAGCTGGAAGCTGGTTCCACAGGAGAGGAGCCTGATAACTGAAAGATCTGCATCCCATTGTGCTTTTAGAGATTCTAGGAACCACCAGTAAACCTGCAGTCTGAGAGCGAAGTGCTCTGTTAAGGACATAAGAAGTAATCAGATCTCTGATATACGATGGAGCTTTATTAGTGAGGGCTTTATATGTCAAAAGAAGAATCTTAAAATCTATTCTAAGTTTGACAGGGAGCCAATGAAGGGAAGCTAAAATTGGGGAGATATGATCTCTCTTTTTAAGTTTCATCAGAACTCTTGCTGCAGCGTATTGGACCAACTGTAGACTTTTAATTACATTTTATGAACTTCCTGCTAATAAAGAGTTACAATAGTCCAGCCTTGAAGTAAAAAATGCATGGACTAGCTTTTCAGCATCTGCCCTGGAGAGAATATTTCTCATTTTTGCTATATTCCTAAAATGAAAGAAGGAAATCTTACAGACCTGTTTTATTTGAGACATTTCCTGATCAAAAATAACACCAATGTTCTTTACATTGTCACCAGATGCCAACCTGATTCTATCCAGGTCAAGTGGCTGACTAAGCAATTTCTTTTTTAGAGGTTCTGGTGCAAAGATAACAACTTTTGTCTTTTCAGACTTCAAGAGCAGAAAGTTTAAAGTCATCCACATTTTTATGTCATCTAGACATGCCTGTAATCTACCAAACTGACTGGATTCATCAGGATTTATAGATAAATACAGTTGTGTATCATCAGCATAACAGTGGAAATTAACACCATGCTGTCTGATGATTTTACCAATAGGGAGCATGTATATAGTAAATAGAATTGGGCCAA
>JAVLVB010000941.1:7250-20222 GCA_032876305.1 Orestias chungarensis
GTGTGTGTGTGCGTGCGCGTGTGTGTGTGCGTGCGTGCGCGCGTGTGTGTGTGCGCGCGCGCGCGTGTGTGCGTGTGTGTGTGTGTGCGCGCGCGCGTGTGTGTGTGTGTGTGTGCGTGTGTGTCTGAGCAGCTGCAGTGGTGCTGGACTGCGTCAACATGGCTCCTGCTGCTGATAAGGTAACGCCTAAAGACAGTCAGTATGTGACTGAGCTAGAGACGCGATTCCCCACTCTGCCACCGAGAGGCGCTCTGTTCCAGGAGCTGCAGAGCGCCAAGTTTGACATCTCAGGTGAGCTCATGAGTTACAGCTGTGCTCTCAGGTGGTGCTGCACTATTGTTCAGTAGTTACTGCATCTTTCTGTTCTCAGGTCTGAACACAGAGCAGATGTTGTTAAAAGACATGAAAGCTGTTTCAGGAAGTCTCAGCATCGCCATTCCTGTAATCTACATCACCTTAGAGGTAACGCTGAGCTACAAATCAGCTTTATTTATACGCCACTCATTCTCATAATGAGAACAGAAGTTATTCAGCTCAGAAGAACATTAAAGAGATAAAACACATCAGCCTATGTAACGCCATATAGTTTCTTTTAAATGCAAAAGTATTTTAACGTCTGTTCTCTGAGCTGCAGTGGAGGGACTTTAGAACTGGGTTATGTTCTGTTTCCTTAATTTCAGTTGGAACAGGAACCGTTACCTCTGTCTGCCAGCAGGGGGAGCTCTGGCATCGTTTGTCTCAGAGACCTTTTTGTGTTGCAGGAGTTTTTACAAAGGGATGACCTGGAGGCGGAGCTTTCAGCTTTCTGTCAGAAGTCTGGATTTGATTTGCTGCTGATGATGACGATCTCCTTCACTGAGAGCAAAGAACCAATCAGAGAGCTCATTGTGTTCAGCCACAGCAGCAGCTGCAGGGAGCAGGTACCTCAGCTATGGCGCATTCATAGCTCTGCTACTGGTAGTACTGTGGAGGTACTCTGGTAGTCTGTTAGTAGTTAAATCTGTCACTGCCATTAGTCTCTGCAGTTACCGGCCTACCAACTAACTGCTTAATGACTGCTAACTAGTAGCTAGCTGGTGGCTAACTAGGTGCTAACAACTGTCTGTTAATAACTACATGCTGACTTTATGCCAACAAATAGATGCTAACTAGCTGCTAAGAACTACAAGCTAACTTCATCGCCTCTTCGTTAGTGCCGTTACCATGACAACCGTGGCGTTCTCCTTTAGGTGAGCAGATACCTGGAGCGGACCCCAAACCCCAGCCTAAGCCTCTCTCCGCTCAGATGCCCCCACCCTCATATCTCGGCGTTCCAGCAAGGTACAGATATTACCTGGTTGTTCAGGGGAGGGGCGCAGCCTCAGGTGATTAACTGGATCATTTTGTGTCTCAGGGAACACGCTGGCGTCCAGGAAGAAGCTCCTCCCCCTCATTAAGGACTTTCTGAGGGAGTGCGATGGAGATGGTTGCCAAGGAGACGGAGAGGCAGAATCCGCCGTCCCCCCCACCCCTATGAACAGCCTGGTGGACGGCTGTCCTCTGGACGGAGGCCTTCCTTGCATCACTGCTGAGGACCTACAGGACAAGATCCGCCTGATGGCGTCCGCTGACCTCTGACCTGTCCTCAGGGACAGACATTAGTGTCTCCGTTACCACGGCAGCTTTGGGACACATCTCACCAAAACTCAAATGACTTCTGTTAAGAAACTTTTTTAATCTCAGATTTATTCAGGTGTTGCTGAAAATATCCCAACAGAACCGGGTCAGGCCGGGTTCTGGTCTGCCTGATCCAACAGAACCAGCTCTAAGCAGGTTCTGTTGGATCATCCTGCACTGAAACAATCTGAGGAACCAAAGTTTGTCTGTGGAGAATTTCAGAATAAAAGCCTTTAGTTGCTGTTTTAATGCTGTGTTTATTGTTCAGGAAGTCGAGCTCACCTGTGCTCACCACAATAAAAGCCTCCCGGACTCCTGAACCTGAAATTAAACATCTGTAGAATCGTGTCAGTGGAACAGTGGGTAGAGGAGTCCTCTTGCAATCAGGCAACATGCCGGTTCAATTCCAGCTGCCCCATGTGACACATCAATGTGCCCCTCCTGTCCAACCCGCCCTGCAGCGGATTGGTGAACATCAACAAAGAGCCGCTCCACCTCACCTGTGTGCACGGACCAGGTGAGCCTGGACCAATCAGAGAGCAGCAGGCTCTGAAATGCTGCCAGACCTGTCGGGCGGCCGAGGGCGAGTCTCATAGAGACCGACTGGAGCGCTGAGAGAGAGAGAGAGCTTCGAGAAGGAGGAAGACGCCGTCGTTTAGCAGCTCAGAGCAAGCGGTAACATTATGAGCTCCCCCGCTGGGCAGATGGACCGCACCACAGAGGCCAGGTAGGGAAAGTTCTGACCGGATCCGAGCAGAACCTTGTGTGTGTGCTTCCTGTTCCAGCTGAAAGAGGAAGCTAAGTCTCTGGCGCTGACAACAGTTCTTCCTGTCTGTTGCTGAAGGTCCTTCTGTCGCCTCTCAGTTCTGAGCCAGCTCTGGTTCACGGACCAGAACTGAGCGGGTTCTGGTTCTGGTTCTGAGCTGCAGGACTTGTTTGGAATGGATGATGTTGTTGGAGGATCGGTTTAGGTTTCTGATCTGAGCCAGGATTAGTTCTGGTTCTGGAGGTTCTCTTGAGTCGTCCTGAAGTCCTGAAGAACATTTTGACGTTCCTCTGGAACAGAACCGACCCGTGGACCCTGAGCACATTCTGCTAGAACGTTTCCCAGAACCAGTCCAATCAGAACCTCTGACAAGATTCCTGACATCCCTGAAAACCCTGAAGCTCTTCCCTCCCTTCCCAGTGAAGATTGTCCATCTGGACGGGTCCTTCCTCTGTACCGGATCAGAACCTTTCTCGTTAAGAACTCGTGTTTTTATTCCGTCTCTAACGCCGACTCCAGTCTGTCAGCTGGTGAAGCCTCAGGTCCCGCCCCCTCACCTGGTGGATCCTGAGGGTGGAAACATGAAGCCGACACAGAGGCAGTCACCTGGCTGGGCCTGAGAGCTTACCAACAAACAGAAACAACAAGCCCCGCCCCCTCCCCACCTGCTCAGGTGTGTCAGCAGTCAGGCCGGTTCCTTCCGGTCCTGCTGGGCAGCATTTCACCAGTGCAACCAGCCGCATCACTTCCTGTCTCACCTGCAGACTAGTGACAGCCAGGAGTCACCTGACAGTGTGTTTCTCACCTGGACAACAGAACCAGGTCTGGTGTTACTGGGCCAGCTGACCGCCCTGTTTTTGCTACACTGTGGGGACCACAGCCTGGTCTCTATGACAACAAATGCTGTTTCTGGGTCAAATGTCAACTGTACGACTATGGTGTGAACTGAGTTATGGTTAGACGTTTAGGTTAGGCGTGAACTGGGAATAGTTAGGGTCAGGGTCAGAGGTTAAGGTTAGAAATTCATCACAAATAAATAGAAGTCATTGGAAAGTTCCCACAATGATAGAGAAACAGTGTGTGTGTGTGTGTGTGTGTGTGTGCTTGTGTGTGTGTGTGTGTGTTGGGTAACTACTTCCTCTCTGTATCATAACTGAGTATTTTTAAACTGTCTAACTGTTTCATACGTTTATGTTAAAAAGAGTTTTTAAATTGTTATCTTAAGGGACTTCCGGGAGCGTTTCCAAGATGTCGGGTTGAACCCATAATCTGTCCTGATCAGTGACAAGGAAAACTCCACTAAACTCGATAAAGAGATTCAGTTCTTCTTCAAAATGATATATAATGCCTGGAGTTAGACCGAAAAAGAGACCGGGGGGTGTTGAAGGGCACGGCCGGGCAGGAACTAATCTAACAAACGTTGATGGCAAAGCTAGCATGATGCAGGCCCTGGAACCTAGCGAGGAGAGCGAGCTAACGACTGCCAAGGCTATCCAGAATCTAGGTAACAATATCAAAGAAATGCAAAATGACATCATCGCTATGAAAAATGACATCAAGCAAGATCTGATCAGCTTTAAGAGGGAAATGAACAAGAAACTGGAAGAGGTCAGCTCTGACATTGGAAATGAAGCAGCTAGGCTAACGGAAGCGGAACAACGGGTGAACGAGCTGAGACGTGAGACGGTGAATATGAACTTGAGAGATTCTTTGTCTCACTGCCTCAAGCAGCAGAAAACTCTCCTGGATAAAGTTACTGATTTAGAAGGAAGATCCCGACGCAATAACATCCGCATTTACGGCATTAAAGAAGAAGCTGAAGGTATCACCATGCAGACGTTCATTAAAACCTTTCTGAAAGAGCAGCTCTCCATCAACCAAGATATGCAGATTCAACGAGCACATCGTTCACTGGGACCTCCAGACGCATCAATTTCAAGATCCATACTCGTCAAATTTCACAGATACGACATAAAAGAGAAAATCCTTAGAGCAGCGTGGAGAAAGAAGATTTTCTATGACGGCAAGTTGATCTCATTTGCGCTCGATCTACCGACGAGATAAACAAGCTTAAAGAATACAAAAACATCAAGAAGATTCTCAAAGAGGGGAAAATACGTTTCCAAACACCTTACCCGGCTAAGATGAGGATTCACTGGGACGAAGGACCACACGTGTACGCGAGTGCTTCAGAAGCAGCGGACGACATGAGGAAGAGGGGATAACGGGTCGACATGCCGCGACCCTCTGCTGCAAGTGAAGAACCAGCGACTACTCAGGACGCGCATTGGAAGAAAGTGGGCACTGGAATAAAGTGGGCACTAGAACAAAGTGGGCACTGGAATAAAGTGGGCACTGGAACACAGTTGGCACTGGAACAAACGGGGCACTGGAATACAGTGGGCACTGGAACGAAGTGGGCACTGGAACGAAGTGGGCACTGGACAAAAGCGGGCACTTGAATAAAGTGGGCACTGGAACAAAGTGGGCACTGGAACAAAGTGGGCACTGGAACAAAGTGGGCACTGGAATACAGTGGGCACTGGAACGAAGTGGGCACTGGAATAAAGTGGGCACCGAACGAAGTGGGCACTGGAATAAAGTGGGCACTGGAATAAAGTGGGCACCCCGCTCTCCAAACGTGTGCGAGAGACACTCCGAGAATTTCAGCGAGAGCAAGAATAAAATAAACTTTTCTGATCTAGATCCTCAATTCTTATGTAAGTAACAACATTACATTATGGAGGATCTGAATCCGGCGCGATAATTATCTCTCTAACCCCGACACTCGTGCCGCCCCCCTCACCCTCACATGTAATAAGATTACCCTGATCAGGAATAAGGGAGAAATGACTCTCAAGCTCAAAGGTGAAGGAACTCTGGCTTTGGCAGAGAAGGAGCCCCTATCTAGAATAGGGCTGTTCCTCCGGCAATGTAAGAAAAAAGGTGGTAGGAAGTTGGGGCATAATGAAGCCCTGAGGATGGAAGTCATCCTGTGTTATGTTCTCTAATCTCTGTTCCTTGTGTTCAAACTGTCGACATGTACAAACTAGTATACAGGTATGATTAATAGTGATATCAGAGCAGCTTCATGGGATGTTAATGGTCTCAACAACCCTGTTAAGAGGAGCAGAGTAATGTCTAAGATAAAAAAGGAGAAAACCCAGATTCTATTCCTGCAAGAAACTCATCTGTCCCCAAAAGAGCACGAGAAACTACAAAAATTTGGATTCGGGAATGTTTTTTACAGTTCATTCAAAACAGCTCATAAAAGAGGAGTCGCGGTGCTAATACACAATTCTTTACATTTTGAACTTATAAAGCAAATAAGAGATAATGAAGGCAGATATATACTGGTTCAGGGTAAAATTGAGGGGAACTTGGTTACCCTCCTCTCTATCTATTTGCCCCCAAATTACGACCTTCACTTTTTGAAAAAAGTGCGAGATGTTATCTCATTAGAGTCACAAGGTATTTTGATTTGTGCAGGTCACTTTAATACAATCCTGAATAAAAAGGATACTTCCAGTAACAAACTAATAGGCACACCACAAAGTAAATTACTAGAGAGGGGAATGGACGACATCGGCTTACTGGACGCTTGGAAGGAGATGCACCCATCAGGAATAGATTTTACCTATTTTTCTCCCCCCCACGCAGTATTTTCAAGAATAGACCTTTTCTTGGTTTTTAAGAATGATCGACAGGCTAAAAAGCTGTGAGATCGATACTAGAAACCTGTCAGACCATTCACCAGTATACTTAACACTTAACCTGGATACAAGACCAAAGAAAAACATATGGAGACTAAATACAAGCTTGCTAAATAATAAAAATGTCATAAAAGAAATAAAAACAGAAATAAAAAACGTTCAAGAATTGAATGACAACGGGGAAGTCAATCGTAATATTTTGTGGGACACATTGAAGGCAGTTATAAGAGGCAAATTTATATCACTAAGTACAGCTATTAAGAAAGAAAAGGAAAAAGAACTAAACAAACTGGAGACTAAATTTAAAGAATTGGAGAACATGCAAACCAAAAATCAACTTGATGATATCAATGCACAAATCCAAGAGATGAGGACTAAAATTTTGGATATACATAAAAGAGAGGAAGAAAAAATATATAACGAGATAGTTCAATTGGTTTCACAAGCTTATTCCAAACCTGACAAAATCACCATTTCCAAACGTTATCAGGGTTTGTTGAGATCCAGAGGAAAGTCTACAGATTATATTAGGAAAAGATGGGAGGAAGAGTTGAATACTGAAATATCACAAGATCAGTGGGACAATATGTGTGAATCCGCTGCTTCAACCTCTTCCTCAAACTACTGCCGTGAGTTCAGTTGGAAAAACTTGTTACGTTTCTTTAGAACACCAAAGCAGCAGATTTATAGAAACACAAATGCTTCTAAATGCTGGAGAGGATGCGGGGATACGGAGGCAAATCACTCCCATATTTTCTGGTCCTGCATAAAGATCACAACTTATTGGAAGGACGTTTTGGAGAACATTGAATCAATTTTGGGCCTTAAATTCCACCAACCTACCATGTTACTGCTGCTCGGAGCCGTTCCTGAGGATGTGAACATGAGTGACAAATATTTACTAAAAATCTTCAGTGCCACAGCCAAAAAATCGATCACTCGAAAATGGCTTCAACCTGAGCCACCAACGCTAAAGAACTGGCTGGATCTGGTGGAAGAAACCCACAAAATGGAAAAGTTAACGTTTATGCTGAGGCTGCAATCGGACCTTTACAAAAAGAGACGGAACAAATGGACTAAATTTCTATTGAACAAAAGCTTAACTTGGTCACTTACTCTGTCACTTTAAAGGCTGCTCAAAAATTTGGAAGTAAATCTGCTGTTTTTTTCTCATCCTGTATCTACTCATCTTTGTCAGAATGTAGGTAACGTTTTTTTTGTCGACAGCTGTTCTGTTCTTGTGTTCTGTATGTGAATGTTATATGAAACACAATCAATAAATATAAAGTAAAAAAAAATAAAATAAATAAATAAATTGTTATCTTAAGGCGTTTATTTATTTATTTAAAATATTTTGTTCAAAGCTTGATATTTTTGGCTGTGCGATAACCAGAACATTAACTGTAAACAAACCAGAACCGCTCCTCTCGTAATGTTGTGCTGTTGAGGAAATTATGTTTCATGTAGATCTATAGATCCACATAGATCTGTAGTCTTATCTTACAGATATTACAAAGAACAAGTAAATCCAATTTTATTTCAAATCCACACAATCCAAATTAAAACCTCTGTCACTTTTATTAACGTCAGACTTTATGGTGAAAAATAACTGAAACAATACAGATATAAAAAGCTAAACAGTGATAAAAACTCTGTTAAAAGATTTACTGTAAAATATCTGAACTATTTTTGAATAAAACCTAGGGGGGGGGGGTTAACTGGACTCTGGTGTTACTCTGGGAGGGGTCCATGAGTCTAGGGGCCGACACACAGGCTGAAGTGACAGTCCCAGTAAAATATGGAGTACGAACGCTGTGACAAAGGTGTACGCACCACTCTAACATTTGTGTTCGTATTAATACGCCAATAAAGTTCTTATACCTAAAATTCATGTTTTTATGAGACTATGAATCTAAAAGTCTTGCGAATAAAACTCTAATTTCTACGGCTACGAACTCTTCCTTTCTCTGTGGACACGAATTCAACTTTGTGGGCACGAGTGAAAAACTGTTACGATGACAAAGTTAAATTCATGTCCACAGAGAAAGGAAGAGTTCATAGTCGTAGAAATTAGAGTTGTATTCATAAGACATTGCACTCAAAGCTAGATTCATACTCCCATAAAAACAAGAGTTTTGGTTACAAGAACTTTATTGACATATAAACACGAATGTGGAGTTGTGCACACACAGTTTGACAGCGATCTTACTCCATAGAGAAACAGTTCCAGTAAACAATGGGCTGCTCTGCTGATCACATCACTTTCATGTGATCAGCTGGTAGAACTGATCTGTTTTACTTGAAGTGGTTAACTGAGTGTTTGGCCCCTGCAGGGTGGCTGCTGAGGCCCCGGGGCCCGACTACATCCAGGACATGGAGCTGAGGGAGGAGTGGCTGGACGACGGGTTCCCCAGGTAGGAGTCTTCACCAGCAGAACCTTTCTAGGGTCCTGTCCCACACCTGGCTCCCCCCAGTTTCCTTGAGCAAGACTGCAGGGAAAGTGGAACCTATAGGAAGGAGAACCACAACTTCGGATGATCTGTTCTAATCTAGAAAGAAATACTGACCCAGATCACATGTTCTGTTTGTGCTCAGGACTAAAGGTTCTGTTCATCATCCAGAACATGTATTCCCTCAGTTTACTGATGCTTGTTGCGGCTGCATGAAATGAACTGGTACCTGGACTCTGATCAAGACGTTCTGTTCAGTTTTGTTTTGTTCCTGTACTTCAGGCCACTCCCAGAGGACGGTGGAGGTCAAGAGGAAGTTGAGAGTCCAGCAGTAGGCGGCACAAATTCAGGTAAAACACCAGTTCTGAACCAAAAGTGGGATTAACAGATGCTGGAGTAATATCACCTATAAATGTATGATCAGTTAAATGATCCGTTCCACATATTAATACTCAGGTGTATAATCCATGTGTGACTCTGGACAGAGGCGTTGATTTAAATCATTCTGCAAACATCAGCAGCTGCTAAACTCACTGTTGTTGAAACAGGATTCGCTGCTATTTCACCTGATGCACCTTCCTCCTCCCACTCACCCTCAGCCCAGCCCAGCAGCCTGGCTTTGTCAGCTAAAGGTGGAGGCGGAGCAAAGAAGCGTCTTGTGGCGCCATCTCTGAGTGTCACTCTGAGCCAACGAGATTCTCATGACCAGAATAACGACAGTTTCTCGGCTGCGGCGCTGTCTGGGACGCCGGACGAGACGCCCTCACTAGACATCAACCTGGAAGCTCTGGAGACGCCATCGGACAGCGAGACGGGAACGCTGCCAGACAGTATGTACGACCTGGAGTGGGAAGGTGAGACACGACCAGGAAAAGCTAAAGAAGCCGTGCTCCTGTTCTGAGCTGACCCCTGACCTCTTCCTGACAGATGACCTTCCTAGGATGGGGAAGGGCAGGTCAAAGGGCGTGGCTGTAAGCCCCGTGGAGCACACTGAGGGTCTGATGGAACTCGACCAGATAGACGACCAGGGACGCCGCTGGAGGAGGTTCTCCATCTCAGGACAAGAGTACCAAGTCAACATGAGCGTTCTGGAGCCATACCTGCAAGTTCTATCACACGGAGGTCAGGAGAAGACGCACTCACCTGTATAAGACTGTAACACGTGAGAAAAACATTTAACACACAAGACAAACCTGTAACCCACCTGTAATAGGCAAAACATGAATGAAATACACCTGTAACACACGAAACACAAATGAGACAAGTATGTAACACAAGAGACACCTGTAAAACTCAAGACACACCTTTAAAACTCAAGACACACCTGTAACACATGAAATACACCTGTAACACACCTGTAACACGTGAAACATACATAAAAAACACACATAACACATGAAACACATAAGACACATATGTAACATGAGAGACACACCTCTAACACCCCTGTAACATGCAAAACATGCACAAGACACACATGTCACACCTGAGACAAACATATAACACACGAGACACACCTGTAACACGCAAAACATACATGAAAAACACCTGTAACACACGAAACACACGTGGGACAAATATGTAACACAATAGACATACCTGTAAAACTACACGTGTAACACCCCTGAAACACATGAGTCAAATATGTAAGACATGAAACATAACTGTAAAACATGAGACACACCTGTAACACATGAGACACACCTGTAACACAAGAGAGACACATTTAATACACGAGACACACGTGTAACATATGAGACACGCCTGCAACACATGAAGCACACCTGTAACACAGGACACACACCTGTAACACACGAGACAAACCTGTAACACACCTTTAACACGCAAAACACACATGAGACACACCTTTAACATGCGAGTCACACCTGTAACACACGAGACACAGCTGTAACATGTGCGACACACCTACAACACAAAAGACACACCTGTAACACACGAGACACGCCTACACCACAAGAGACACACTTGTAACACACCTGTAACACAAGTGACACACCCGTAACACACCTGTAACACACCTGTTACATGCGAGACAAACATGTAACACACGGAACACACCTACACACAGCTGCAACACATAAAAACCTGCTGTAAAGCTTAGGCAATAGTTTAAATGTTTACTTGCTCCCTGCGGTGACAAAGTGTATCTGCATTTTATTGAAAGGTTACTATGGTGACGGGATGAATGCCATAATTCTGTTAACTTCATGTTACCTGCCAGAGAACACGGTGGAGAACTATGAGTATGTCATGGAAAACCTTTTCAGGTGTGTTTGGCCTTTAGTAACGAAGCACAATGGTATAGACCCCCACCTGTACAGAGACGTCATGCAGCTCTTGGCTTGTTCGCAGGTACATAGTAGGAACGTTGGACCTGATGGTTTCAGAGAACTACGTGCTAATCTACTTGTGTGCAATGGCTCCCAGAAACAAGCTTCCAGCCATCAAATGGCTGCATCAGTGTTACACCTCTATCGACAGGAGGTATGACTGTTTCTCCCGGCAGTGTAGCGCTGCCAGAGACTAACCATTTCTAACATCAGTAACTGTTCCTTTAACTCAAAAGGTGACTGAATCGTTCTTTCTGTGTAGATTAAAGAAGGACTTAAAGGGACTGCTGGTCGTGCATCCTGCCTGGTACATCAAAGCTCTGATAACACTCGTCAAACCCTTCATCAGGTCGGCATCTCATCTGTAGGCATGCTAATGTTCCCACAACAAAGCAGCTGTAAATTCATTGATGGTCTGAATAACACATTTAAAGAAGCCAAACTTTTGAATCACATAATTCAAAATCATAGCAAATACTAATAATTTTTTCTTACTGTTAGATCTTTTAACGCTTTTGCATCATGTTCACAGTATTTAAAATGACCTCTGACCTCACCTGTCCTCCACAGTGACAAATTCAGCAAAAAGATTCGCTTCATTCAAAATCTGGAGCAGCTCTCTCAATTCTTGCCAACAGACAGGCTGCAGATTCCAGATGAAATACGACAGTAAGAGCTGCTTTACTCTACAGAACCCTTTTAAATTGCCGTTACGCTGTAGCTATGCACATGTTACTCTACAGGTACTCAAAAGGTACTCTACAGTTACTCTCCTGTTACTCAACAGTTGCTCTCCTTTTATTCTCCTGTTGCTATACATTTACTTTCAGGTTACTCTACAGTTACTATACAGTTAATCTCCTGTTACGCTCCTGTTACGTTAGAGTTACTCCACAGTTACTCTCCTGCTACTCTACAGTTACTCTCCTGTTATGCTACAGTTACTCTTCTGTTACTCAAAAGTTACGCTACAGTTCCTCTCCTGTTACACTACAGTTACTCAACAGTTACTCTCCTGTTACGCTCCTGTTATGCAACAGTTACTCTACTGTTACGCTACAGTTACTCAACAGTTACTCTCCTGTTACGCTACAGTTACTCAACAGTTACTCTCCTGTTACGCTCCTGTTATGCAACAGTTACTTTACAGTTACTCTCCTGTTAAGTTACAGTTACTCAACAGTTACTCTCCTGTTACGCTACAGTTACTCAACAGTTACTCTCCTGTTACGCTACAGTTACTCAAAAGTTACTCTCATGTTACTCTCATGTTACTCTACAGTTACTAAACAGTTGCACTAGAATCAAGAATCAAGAATCAGTTTATTTACTTAATCAAGAATCAGTTTTATTTAATTTACAACAGGTGTCATTTCAAGGCACTTCACAGAAAATCAATTAAAATCAAAGATACATCATAACAAATCAATTTGAAAAAGTTTCCAATCTAAGGAACCCCAGCAGATTCATCGAGTCATTGACTTGCAGCATTCACTCCTCTGGAATCAGCAGACAGAAACAATGGCTTGTGTTATCATTGACTTTACAGCAATCCCTCATACTGAGCATGCATGTAGCGACAGTGGAAAGGAAAAACTCCCCTTTAACAGGAAGAAACCTCCAGCAGAACCAGGCTCAGCACAAGCAGCCGTCTGCCACGACCGACTGGGGGTTTGAAGAGACAGAAAGCTAAATTAGATGCAGAGGATACTGAAATAATAGAGTTTATAGCAGCAGTTGTAGAACGTCACTGGAAGCATCTCAGCCCATGTTCTCCTCCAAGAAGCTGTCTCAGCTAACAGAACGCCAGCCCAGGTGTGGCTACTATGGAGAGAAGAACACTAAGAAAAAAACAAAAGGTTAACAAGGTTGAAATAACGGTAACTAAGCAGATTGGACAAAGGAAGAAAGTAGCAGAGAGAGAAGTGGTCAGATTGTCCTCCAGCAGTCTAAGCCTATAGCAGCAGAACTATAGAAAAACTTAAATAACTTAACCCTATAGAGTGAGACATGAAGAAGGTAGAGCAAAGGAGAAC
>JAVLVB010000941.1:37310-47455 GCA_032876305.1 Orestias chungarensis
GTGTGTGTGTGTGTGTGTGTGTGTGTGTGTGTGTGTGTGTGTGTGTGTGTGTGTGTGTGTGTGTGTGTGTGTGTGTGTGCGTGTCCTTGCTTTATAGATCATCCTTACTCTTCAATACTGATGAAACGTCACACACACACAATCTGCCCTTTGACCCCTGATCCCACCCTCTCCCCTTTGTTTGTTTATAAAGCTAATTGGGTCGGGGCTTCAGGAGGCATGTGTGAGCTGGTTCTGTGAGTTACCGTGGCGACAGGCAGCCAGTGGCGAGACAGCACCTGTCTGTCTGGGGGGGTCAGAGGTCAAAGTGTAATTTAAACACAGAAACAAAGAAGTTCAAGTGCAGAAAGAAATCAAAAGAGTTCAGTGATGAGAGATGAGCGTGGGAAATCTGAGCATCAGTGAGGTCCTCTGCTGGAGGACAGCTGCTACTGCAGCTCATTAGAATCATTATCATCAGGCTGTCCTTATAGATGGCTAATAAAAAGTTTATAGACGTTATTAATGCACCTGTGAATTCTTATTAGGGAAAACATCAAACAAGATAAAGTGAACAGATCTGTTAGTTTATCTAAAATTTACTTTCTATGAACCAAAAGGATCAGAAAACATATAGAAATATAGTAAAATGTTTACTCATCCTTTATCATCTAACTAAGAGGGAAGCATTATGCTATGGGGAAACCAAAACTATTAAATCAGACCAGTAAAAAGTGTTGATGACAGACTGTTTGGCATTTATGTTCAGCACTCATGTTCAGTCAACATTATTAGTGGATGCCACATGCCACCCTGGATCAACATTTCGGAGTTTAACACTTTTAACTAAATGTTGAACTATCAAGCTCTCACTGCCGCCTACAGGCTGGACCAGATTCTGCAACCTTTACGAAGCAAAGAGCCAAAGAAATGTGTTTAAAGCAGTTAAATCAATTGTTAAAGGTCTTCTGCAGGAAACGTGTCGTTTTCTAAATAACCACCTGTTAAATTTAGCCTTTGTGTTGTAAAGTAATCTTCTCAGGGCTCTTAAGAGGCTCTGGAGCCGCCGGTTGCTGTCCCCCAGTTTGAACTAGACCTCATGTTTCTCTTGTTGCTCTGCAGCTCCTCCAGAGTTCGTGCAGTGGCCCCAGTCTGTCTCAAGGCCAGCAGGGGGCAGCGCAGTCTTCAGCTGCACAGCCACCGGCGTCCCTGAGCCACACCTCATCTGGTTGAAAAATGGCAAACTGCTGACTCCCAGTGGCAACGTCAAGCTGACCAATGGAAACACGTGAGCTCTCCAGCGGGGTCGGTCCGATGGCCGGGTTCTGGTTCTGCAGAATCCTCACCTCAACTCCTGCTGTGTCCACCTGTAGGACGCTCGCCATCACCCGCATCACTCCGGAAGACGAGGCCATCTATCAGTGCATCGCAGAGAACAGCGCCGGTACCAACCAGGCCAGCGCCCGGCTCGCTATCGTCCAGGGGCCCGAGCTGCCTGAGGCCCCGACGGGGCTCCGAGCTACGGCCCTGGGAGCCGCCAGCCTGCAGCTCACCTGGGACCAGCTGGAACCTGGGGCCGGACAGCAGATCATAGGATACGTGCTGCACATCAGGAGGCTGGGAGGTGAGGGGGCAGGGCCACAGTAACAGACCTGGGTTGGGAGGTGAGGGGGCGGGGCCATAGTAACAGACCTGGGCTTGGAGGCGGGGCCACAGTAACAGACCTGGGTTGGGAGGTGAGGGGGCGGGGCCATAGTAACAGACCTGGGCCCGTTGTGTTTCTGATCACTACCTGAAACCGTCCTAGAACTAAACACATCTCCTGACTCTTATCGCCAGAACCCGACAGCGCCGAGCTGCAGGAGGCGGTGGACCAGAACACCTTCGTTCACGACTTCCTGAACCTGGACGCCGGCACCACCTATTCCATCTACCTGAAGGCCTACTCTGCTCAGGGGGGCAGCCAGCAGTCCAGCAGCATCACTGCCACCACGCTGGGTGGAGGTAGGGCCAGCAGCGAACCTGGGGCGAGGGGGCTCGATCTGGGCGGGGGGGGTTACACTTTGAACACGATTGTGGAAATAATGAAAATAAATCAAGGGTATTATCAGGAGAAAAGCAAAAGGACACTCATCTGGGTTAAATTCAGAATAGAATAGAATAGAATGCCTTTTATTGTCGTTACACACATTGTACAGTGAGATTGGAGGAACGGCAAGAAAAAAGTGTCTCTAAAAATATATAAACAGAAATAAACAATGTATAGGAATATAAAGTATATACAAAAAATAACATTTCTAGATAATTAGACAGCGGTGGTGAAATTGCACTTGTAAATAAATCTAATATAAATATAAAGTATTGCACAGTTACAGGGAGAGAAAAATTAAATGTGTTTGAAGGGAAATTAATCAATTATTCAACTGAGGTCAAATGTCATTAAGCCAATGTTTGTTGATACAAACCTGAAGAAATAAATGATGCCAACATAATTTCAAACTAAAAACCGGAACCTGCAACTCCACTGGTTCCTCCACAAAGTTCCTCTTTGCGGAGGAACTCTGTCATTATCGACTACTTTACAATATTTATTCAAATTGAAGCCAGTTATTAGATTCAGTGTTTATTTTATGACATTCCTGATTGGCTGCTTTTATTGTTTTGTGTTTCGTGAAAAATCAACAACACAAACACTAGATGCTAAATCTGGGATAGCGGCGCTGCTAACCTGCTGTAGGGTTGCTGCTAGGCCCCTGATTTCGTCCCTCGGCCCCTGGTTTCCTTCAGCCCACTCATCTCTCAGTCGACCAAATTAAACCTCCCTCTCTTCTTCGATGGTTTTCTTTTCCAGATTTTTGCGCCCAGTTGGGTCAAAACAAAACTCTCTGACCTCCCAATGGTTAACCCGCCCGTTTGAGACACGCCCACTCATTTGGGAAACGCCCACTTACCTGAGATTTGTTTACAATGTTCTCTACTGTCCACAGTTCCCAGTGCGCCCAGTTTCTTCACCAAGGTGCTCAACCAGACGGCCATGCAGGTGTACTGGGAGCTGCCCAGTAAGCCGGGCCAGGTGGAGGGCTTCAGGCTGGAGTACCGCGGGGTCTCCAGCCCAGACGTCCAGGGACAGGAGGTCTTCCCGGGACACATCAATACCCACACCATTTCCCACCTGGGTGAGTATGAGACCAGGTGTGATGGGTGGAGGCTCCTCCCCCGGCGCTGGGTGGATTTAACTCAAGTGTGTGTGTGTGTAGAACCAGCAGCAGTTTATGAGATCCAGCTGGTGGCTTTCAATGGGAATGGAAACAGCCCATCAACGCGGCGCCTGGTGTCTCTGTCAGAGGGCGGAGCCTCTACTGCAGGTAGGAGGAGCCTTCACCTGTCAAACTGACTTAAGGAGTTTAGAGGTTAACTGGAAGTATCTGTTTCCCCCAGCTGGGCAGAGCTGTGACTGCGACCATTCCAGCCCGTCCATGTCGACTCTGCTGGTCGGCGTTCACAGCGGCCTGGCCTGCATCCTCTGCTGCCTGCTCTTCGTCCTGCTGGGTTACAGACGCAGGTACGCCATAATCATATTCATCACCTGTCTGCACCGCCACCATGACCTTTAACCCCCTTCTATCTTTCTCATTCAGTACTATCTGCAGGAAAGATCCTAGCTGGGAGACTCCACCTACTCTGAACGGGGTCAGAAGTCCTAAAGGTCCGGCCACAGAGAACATTGAGCTGAGCCAGGTGAGGATGATCAAACCATGGTAAAAGGGTTAAAAGGTCAAATATCTGAGCATCTGTCAGCCAATCAGCATACAGATCTGAGACCAGATGTTTTAGCATTTAAGCTGAGATGTTCTAAAACAGAACAATCTAACTAGACACGTCCAGAATCTCAGAACGGTGAGCCTGGATTATTTTCACCTACATCATTTAGTCTGTTTTAGTCTTGTTTACACTTTGGTCTGGACAACCAAGGTGAGTGCACCAACATGGTACCAAACATGTACCTTTATGGCACCAACATGGTACCAACATCATAGTACCAACATAGAAAAAGAGAGGGACGTTTAATTTAGTACCAACATGGTACCAGACCACGGTACCATGGTGTGGTACCATGGTACCATGTTGGTAAATGATGGTACACTGTTGGTACATGGAAAACCTTCAGATCTTTGTTCGTGTTTAAGGTGACCAGACTGTGCTACTAATTTTAGTTTGTTTCTGAGGCTGGTTCTGGTTCACAGATCTGGTTCTGAGGTATGTTTGATAACAGGTAACAACGGATAACATTGGATTTAAAGTCTTCTGTTAAATTATGAATTGGCGCTGTAAAAATGAGCCGAAGCTTCGCTGTAAGCTTGAAACCAGAACCAGTTTTAAGGTCTTGTTCAAAACCCATTCAGAATTTCGATGAATCAGATCATTAAGCCTACATTATCCCCTTTGCTTTGCTCCGCCCACAGAGATGTGACTCCGCCCCTCCACCAGTGATGGTCATGGTGGAGTCGACCCGACCCAATCAGCCAGGAACAGGGTAACCCCCTCCCCCAACTGTGGTGGCCACCTCCCTCCTGACAGCCTTACCTCCACCTCTAGATTACCTGTTCTCTGTATTTCAAGCTGATGATGAGAAGGAGGATGAGGAAGACCGTCTGATTCCACAGACGACCACATAGTGCTCAACACCGCCTGAGCCTCAGCCATGCGTCACTGTTGTCACTCCAGTTCACCACTTTACCTCAAACTGAAACCAAATCTGAGCTCCTCTGACCCAAACCTGTGAACTGGTCATGTGACCCGCCCGTCCTCTGTGGAATCAGACGTCACTTGCTGCTCGAACCAAAAGCTTTTTCCTTTTAGTTTGCCGTCATTTCAGTTTCATCACCGCCTGTGCCAACGTTTCAGAAACAACGAGGCCTTCCCCCGGTCTGCCCAGAGACCGGACCTTAAAGCCAAAGGGTAGTAGTGTTATAGAGGAGGACACCCTACCCCCACCCCCACCCCGCTTCCTCAGGCTCGTCACCAACTGACTCCGGCTGCTGCTCAAGCCAAACTACCTCAAAACCAAAAGAGTCAATGTTCTTTCTCCATGATTGTTCCCCTGATGGCCACTAGGGACACCCTGAGAACGTTTACCACCCAACTGGGGATCTAACACTGCTTCTATAGGCATCTTTGCCAGAGTTCCTCCAGAGACAGAGTTCGTATTGTAGGTTAGGTTAGAATGTAACGGAACATCTCTGGGTGGATCCAAAGCTCTTTCATACAACAGACCATTAGCACTAACACATCTGGGACCTCAGTTCTGGTCAATAGAACCAGCTGTTAGTCTCAGAGTTCAGCCACCTGAGAGCCAAACAGATGAAACAAGACCGTCTAAATGTTATGTATGTCTCTGTGCTGGATGTCTTCATTTCATGAGCATTTTGTTTGTTTTATTGTGGCGGGTGCAACCACCTCCTGTCAGCCATGTTTAAATGTACCTGTTGTTTCTGTGAGATTTCCAGCCAAAAATTCTTTAAACGGCTCCAAAGATCAGGGTTATTTCCCAGATTCTGTTTGTTTTCGTTCTGAAGAACAGACGAACCAAAACCACGTTTTATATTTCAGAGGATGTGAGTTTATGTTTATAGACGTTAGTCAAAGAGTAAAAATGACCAAATGATGAAAACACGTCAGCCTGAAGCTCCTGACTCCAGGTGTTCGTACGAAGAACCACAGACAGTCTGTGAGTTGACTTGTGTGATTAAAGGTCTCTACCGTGACCCCTGACCCCGACCCTGAGGAAACCCTGCTGTAAAACTGTCCATCTAAACTCTCACGTTAGCATTTATATTAAAGTCTTATTTTCATATAACTTCCATATCTAACTAAAAGACGAGGACAGGCGGGACGAGACCGTCTTCGTTTGTCCCGTCTGATGGTTTGATATTTAACACGGGATCAGGGGACGTTTGTCCGGCTGCTTCTGTAGCTCTGATTGGACGTTGTCCCGCCTTGTCTCCGATGTAGTGCTGTAGCACGTTACTGCAACTAGTGGGCAGTGTTGACACGAGTCCTCTAATTGGATGATGAGAAATCTCCCTCGGTCCAGATTGTCTTCAGGTGTGTTTACCAGTCTAAGCCCCGCCCCCTCGCTGTCCTCAGGGTCACATGTTGGCAATTTTCTGTTTCTTCCTTTTTCTATAAGTTTTCTATAAGTTTTCTGTACGTTTTCTAAAAGTTTCCGTCGCCACGAAGACGAAATTCTACCAAATTCTTCCCGAACTGGTTCTGACCCACTGGTCCAGAACCCCGTCCTGTTTTTACTCTGTTCCTAGATAAAAGCTTCCTTTAGAGATAAGAAATGTTTTCAGATGGTGGTGAAGAACCGTCATTTGAAGCTGAACCTGTAGAGATGTTAGCGAAATGTTAGTGATTTAAGGCTAGAACCAATGATGAAATGCTTTAATGTTCCTTGTTTGTGTCATAAAATTAAAAGCACGCTGAGCTTTAAACGGTTCCCGAGGTCTTCAGAACTGGACCCAGGTTCTGGCCTCCGTCCGGAAAATGATGTAAAATATTTTTATCTGTTTGAATTAATATTTTCTGGAACGTTGAAATATTTTCCACGTCAGTAAACAGGCGACTGTTCTTCTCACTGTTGTTTGAACACCAAATAAAAGTTTTTCATGTAGGAACTAGGCCGTAGTTCTGCTTCATTTCACCCTGGTTCTGACCCAGAACTGAATTTAATAAAGTTAACAGATCTGTGTGTAACCAGCTGACCTGAGAAATCAGGGGTTATGTCAAAGGAGCACCAGTTTATCCTGTGGTCCACAAACACACAAAACGCACCTGATTTCAACACACCTTAGAGCCCTCAGCCAATCAAAGGTCAGGGGAGGAGCCTCACATCTGGCTCCTCCTGTTTCCGTTCTGTAGCAGTTGAGGGAAAACCCTCCACCTGTTTTAACAGTTCAGAGTTTGGTAGAGTTGGGGTTTTCCTGTTCCTCTTGTGGACAAACCGTTGCAGGTTTCCTGAACAGATCTCTGGATTGTTGGTCAACGGAAAGTCAGACACTAGAACCCGAACTGATCTGAGTTCTAGGAGAAACCCCTTCAGATGAAGGATGCGACGTTTTTATGGACATTTACACTCCAAAGCTCTGAAAAATCTATAATGTTCGGCGCACCTTCCTAATTATGTATGTGAAATCTTTAACTACTGTCTATGAGAAACTCCTCCACCTCCCCCCTTTTTATTTCTTTCTTTTTCATGTATTTAATATTATTTTTAAACCTTAATTTTATAAATTTGAACAGGGGTGCCAATACTTTTCCATCTGGCGAGCTTCTTAAAAGACGACCAATCGTAACGCACAGAAAACAACTGCAAATTTAAATCATTTAAATCTTTATTATTGTATATTTTGTGCTTTTAGGATGAATAAATTGAATCTATAACATATATAGAGAGATTATTTTAGGGGGGTTTGTGCTGCCGGGGCCTCTTGCTCTTCTAGCTCTGCCACTGCTAAGGGAGACTCTAGACGACGGCGTAGTTAGCTAAGGCGGCTAACGCAAAGCTAACGTAGAGTTAGCGTGTGTTTACGTGCATAAATGCGCGTCAGTTTGCTGCCTAGCACGTAAATACAAACAAACGGAAGGACGGACGCGTTCATCTACTTCCTTAAACGCCGTGCGATCAACCAGCAGGCGGCGCTGTTGGACTAAATATCAGAGCCGGTCTAACGAATCAGACGATCGGATAAAACATTTTATTTTGTTGAATCTGTTTCTGAGACAAACTTCTAAAATATAAAAACATCAAGGCAGACAAATAAAGACAAAGTCACTTGGCGCCCTGCTGGCCTCTGATTGGTCAGTCTGAGGCAGCCTGGTGGGCGGGGACAGGCTGCTGGTCGTCCTCGCCGCTGTGAGGACAGTGTCTGGCAGACAGTCGGTCCAGAGAGCGCGGCGAGGCGTCGCCCTTCTTCCGCTGGCAGAAGGCGGACAGGTCGGCTCGGAATGACGGCGTGTAGAAGCCGTAGATGAGCGGGTCGCAGCAGGTGTTCAGGTTCCCGAACAGGAACAGGAAGTGGTGGACGTACTCAGGTGTGACGAGCAGCATCTCCGGCTGGAACCAGTACCAGATCCCCAGCAGGTAGTAGGGAGTCCAACACACGACGAAGGACAGAACGATGACCACCGTCATCTTCAGGGTCTTCATTCGAGCCTTGGGGATGATGTCGGTGCCGCTGCGACGCAGATGTGACTCACCTGCTGAGAGGGGGAGGGGCTACATCAGCAGGTGTTCCACTTTCAGGGATGCAGGCCGAGGGTGGCTGGTACCTTTGTCCTGCAGGTGCTGCTGGTTGATGTGCATCAGGATGTGGCTGTAGCAGCAGCTCATCATCAGCAGAGGAACCACGTACAGCGTGACGAAGTGAAACATGTTGTAGACGGTCTCCTGCCAGCGCTGAGAGAAGCTGCCATGAGACGCGCACTGAGTGAAGTCAGCCGACTCCATCCTGATGGTCCTGAAGATGAAGAGCTGCAGCAGAAACACAGCAGAGTCAGCTCTGAGCTTTGGTCTCATTCCTAACAGGAGCAGCTGAGCGACCAATCAGCAGGCGGCACCCTGGACTTCATCCTAATCCTGATCCCAGAGAACATTCTGTTGGGGATTTACTGCAGGAGCTGTTAGATGGCTGAAGCCTGGAGTGCTCAGGAAACTTGATCATGTGACCGCCCCCCCCCGACCTTCATCTCCACCTTCAGCCTTCATATTCTCTGCCCAGCAGCTGCAGATTAGCTCTGGTTTAATCGTCATGGACACTTAGAGCAGAGATCAGCTTCCTGTTCAGCTCTGATCACACCAGGTAACGTCCAGGTGAGACACAGCCTGCAGGTGTGCAACTAAACTAACACACACGCCTACCTGTGGGGACGCAAGCAGCAGGCTGAGAGTCCACGCCAGCAGCAGCATGCAGCGGTTCCTGCGGTGCGCATTCAGAGCGTCCAGCGGGTGCAGGATGGCGTGGTGGCGGTCCAGGCTGATGACAACCAGGATGAAGGCGGAGGCGTGCATGGCGAACAGCTTCAGGAAGCAGAGCAACTTACACAGGGCGTCGCCGCCGTACCACTGCACCGTGACGTTCCACGCCGCGTCCAGAGGCATCACCACGAACGTCATCATCAGGTCCGCCGACGCTAGGCTCAGCATCAGCGGGCGCAGGTGAGACGACAGCCGGCGGCCGCGGCCGCACCAGAGGCTGCTTAGCAACGCCAAGTTGCTGCAGGCAGCGAACAGGAAGAGGAAGAAAGTGGCGCCGACCCGGAACTGAGCGGCTCGAGTAAAACTGGGAGGCTCCGAGTTTGTGGGGGGGGGGTACTGGGAGACGTTGGGAGAAGGAGGGGATGCAGAGCTGCTGAGGAGAGCAAGAGACGAAGCGTTGACTGACATCCTGAGGAGGAGGAGAAGAAGAAGGTTGGTGTGAACCTGAATCAGAACTTCTACATTACTTTATTCAGAAGGTTCAGACATGTGAGCCGGTACAGCTCAGATGGGGGGGGGGTTGTGTTTCCGTTTGGACTCTTTGGGTCGTCTGCTGAGTTCTGACGGTTTGCTTTAGTCCACATATCCCTGACAATCTTATCTGCAGCTCAAGATCAATCAGAACCTTTTGTGCTCTTCCTGTCCCATCACAGATCACAGATAGTTTTCTTTCGGGCTCAGTGCTGAACAGGTTTCCATGGCAACGCTCTCAGGAGATGATGAGAACAAAACCGGACCAGAACAGAACCTCGGTACACACCTTTCAGGCACCAAAACAGCCAGAGGCTATTTATAGCTGCAGGCTCTGTGTTCATGATGTCGCCGTGGCAACCAGTACCTCAGTGACTAAGGAGCACATGACCCCGCCCACTCCTCTGATTGGTTGTTGACAGCTGGAGCTGCCTTGTTTT
This sequence comes from Orestias chungarensis, assembly GCA_032876305.1. Lineage (NCBI taxonomy): Eukaryota > Metazoa > Chordata > Actinopteri > Cyprinodontiformes > Cyprinodontidae > Orestias > Orestias chungarensis. The sequence continues at coordinate 47,241 of JAVLVB010000941.1, forward strand.
TATAAATGGAGACATTATGGAGACAAGAAGGTGGAGACATGATAGAGACAAGGTGTAGACATGATGGAGACATAATGGAGACAAGAAGGTGGAGACAAGAAGGTGGAGACATGATGGAGACATAATGGAGACAAAAAGGTGGAGACATGATAGAGATAAGATGGAGACATTATAGACATGATCTAGACAAGAAGGTGGAGACATGATAGAGACAA
>JAVLVB010000942.1:11416-49047 GCA_032876305.1 Orestias chungarensis
TGATGATGATGATGATGGTGGTGGTGATGATGGTGGTGATGATGGTGATGATGATGGTGATGATGGTGGTGGTGATGATGGTGGTGATGATGATGGTGTTGATGATGATGATGATGATGGTGGTGATGATGATGATGGTGATGATGATGGTGATGATGATGATGATGATGATGGTGATGATGGTGCTGATGATGATCGTGATAGTGGTGCTGATGGTGATAATGATGGTGATGATGATGATGATGATGATGGTGGTGGTGGTGGTGATGATGATGATGATGATGATGATGCTGATGGTGGTGGTGGGGATGATGATGATGATGATGATGGTGGTGGTGGTGATGATGGTGGTGGTGGTGGTGGTGGTGATGATGATGATGATGATGATGATGATGATGATGCTGATAGTGGTGATGATGATAATGATGGTGATAGTGGTGATGATGATGATGATGATGATGGTGATGATGATGGTGATGGTGATCGCGTCCGTTTGTTCCAAACGAGCTGAGAGACAGAGAACCAGCTTGAATCCCTTTTCCTGGGTTTATGCAACTTTCTACTTTCTTTGACATTTAGATTCTAATTAAAAAGAGAAACCTCCACCAGAAGATTTAGGTTTGTTTGCTTCTAATGATTTAACAAACAGATCTGAAATGTGTGGCGTGCACCCCCCTTTGAGTCCACCTGTGCGGCAATGGTCTCAGTCTAATTCCTGCTGTTGTTTCCTTGATGCACGTATAGGAACAAACGTCTTCATGGAGGTCAGTGAGAACTTTCTGGTTCTAAAATGAGATGCTAGCTTTGTTCAATGCACCCTGTAAACCAGAGCTGTCCCTATCAGTGTTTGACTTGATAAATAATGAACTGAGATTGACCAAATAATCTCTAATTCCGAGTCATTTTCATCAGTGCTGCAAATTCAACAATAAGAAGACTGAGCAACACCAACACCTGCTGCATTGTTAACACGGTAACGGACTGATCAGAGTGTTTTACATCGTGTTTGCTTCAGAAAATAACATCCTGAGTCAAACATGGTGGAGGCAGTGTGATGCTCTGGGCTGGCTGTATATCTTTAGAACCTGCCGTGATTGAATCCTGAAGTGGAATGTCATCCTGTCGCAGCTCAGCACACCTGGAGGATACGGATGTTCTGAAGACACCCAAAGGTCCACAGGAGGTTTTGGAGCAGCTTTGGAACCCAGATCCCACTGAGAAACTGTGGCTAGACTTTAAATAGGCCATTCATTCTCTAAAGCTTTGCAGTGTAACTGTAATAAAACAATTCTGCAAAGCAAAGTGGTTAAAAAGGATCATAAGAAAGTTATTGTAAATGTCAAATGCTGAAACGATCACTGATCAGAGTTAGGGGCGATCTTTTCTAAGGCCCCCGTTCATTGTAGGAGCTTTTCCTCTGAAGTGTTGCTCTGACAGGAAGAACAAAAAAAAAGCCCATGTCTCAGAAACAACCGGATGACCTCAGTAGTTAAACGTTAGCAATAAAAATAGGATAATAAGTTTTAAACATTCTCGATTTAAATGAGCAAACAGGAAGAAAACAGATGAATCTGCTTGGAATGTATTTCCTGCTAAGTCTCTGTTCTCTGACTGGCCTCTCATCAACAGCTCTGCTTACCCATAATGCTCTCTGCTTCAGGGCCTAATAAAAGCCTTCTTTGGGTTTTGCTTGTAAATTGAGGGCAAAGCTTTTCTAGAACATCTGTAATCCTCTGGTAACATCTGGTTCAGTACGACGGTCGGTGGAGTTTGGATTGAGACAAATCCTCCTCACATCTCTCTTTCCTTACTTCTGCCATCTGGCCCCTGATAATGACTCCCAGGGTTCTGTGAGTTCATTTGCGTCACAAAGAGTCCAGCTGACACGCAGCGTCTGCTTCTGTCTCCTTGGATCGGGCCCGGATGCAGAGTGATGCTGTGGGCCAGCAGACCCCAGCCTCCACCTATCAGGCCATAGGCTGCGGTCGGCTATGCCTCCTCTGCATCGGTGCAGAAGGAGCCAAGGAAAGGGAAACTAGTTGGCGTTCAGGAATGTAAAATGATCCTGAGGGCGCTTAGACTATGTTAAAATGAGAGGATCTGCATATCCAGTAGTAGTCTGGGTTCTGAATGGGTTCTAAAATTTGACAGAGGGGCCGGTCCAGGAGCAACATTACTTTACATCAGTCAAATTCTATATTTTAATTTAGTATTCTGAAGATAAATAAATAATGCTTTCCTTAATCTTCAAATATCCACCATGTCTCCCTCATTTCCCTATATTCCTGTAAGACTCCATTCCTGACCTGTCCTTCCAACCATTCTTCTCAATTTCTCCCTCTCAGGTTCATATGTTTTACAGCTCATCAATACGTGTTCTACATTTTATGTCTCTCCACATCCTTCACATTTATCATTAGTTTTCCTCCCTATTAAATATAAAATGTCATTTAAATAGGTATGACCTACTCTTAATCTGATCATTATTATTTCCTCCCTTCGGTTTCTCATATTAATATTTCTAATTAATATTGACTTTTGTACTTTATATTATCTTCTTCCTTCTTATCTTCATTCCACCTTTTTTTTTGCCATTTTTCCATTTCTTTACTCTTAAGTGATTTCCCTTTCCCAAAAGGAGCTGGAAAGTTACGGCGTGATTTTTGTGCCACCAGGTTTGCGGGCACGGATCTATTTGAAGGAGGAATAATTGTGAGCGTGTGCGTTTGAATCTCAGGTGACCTCGCTCGCTCAAAGGTGCTGGGACACGCTCGGCTCGCTCAGCTCACTCTGCTCGCGCTCGGCTCTGTGTCTGCGCTCGCAACTCTTTTGAAATGTTAGTTAATCAACTTTGTGTATTTGGAAGGAAGTCTTTGATTGGATGAAAAAGGCCAGTCTTTGATTAGCTGGGAGCTCATTTACATATAATGTAGAGTTGCGAGCGCAGACACAGAGCCGAACGCGAGCGGGCGGTTGTATCAGAGCTGAGCGCGTGTCCGAGCACCTTTGAGCGAGCGCACCTGAGATTCATACGCACACGCTCACAACTATTGTTCCTTCAGGTAGCTCCCTGCCTGCAAACCTGGTGGCACAAAACTCACGGCATAGAAAGTTACACGCCAACGTGTCCAGAATAGTGCGCCATCTTTTGAGGAAACGAGGGTATTGCAGGGGAAAGGGAAATGAATGAGGTTTTTACACATCCATGGGTTTCTACTATAATTTGGACAAGTTTGGCGGGCCGGATTAAAAAGCCTAACGGGCCGTATATGGCCCGGGGGCCGTAGTTCGACCATGTCTGCTTTAATCCCTCTTGTCTTTATTCTGATGCCTAGTAGGGAATTCAGGAAGTTGCTGATATGTGTTTTTTAGCTGATATCGATCAATATCAATATAGAATCAATATAGTATCGGGACATTGCTACTTTTAGAGGTGTTTGACATGAATTACATAAAAAAAAAAAATCTACTTTGGTACTAACATGATAACGATGATAGCAATGATTAAACAAATATTAAAGCATCGTAGGGGACACTGTTTCCTCCTCTGTCCTCCTTAGACGTCTCCTAAGGAGAGGGACTGAATGTTTTCTTCTCTACACCCTAAAACTTTTTATTTTATTTTTACATTGACCCATTGGCCTCATTATTGGACCATAACAGCACCGCCTAGAGGTCATACCACCAAGGTCAATAAGCCAATTGTTCTGCTTTCTTCTGCTCATGCAGATCAGCCTAAAGATACATGGCAGCGATGGTCAAAGAAGGAAGTATCACTGTCACACGGTCCAGCACTGTGTACAACACTAAGATGGGAGCGGCTGGTTTGTCAGACAGGATGATGATCTACTACAGAACGACTGTCCGCACTAAGAAGTGGACATTTCCTGTTCTGATGTACTTCACTGTTCTTGTCTAGAGTTGGCTGCTGTATCGTCACCATGATCAGGAAACTTTAAGTTTCCTGATCATGGTGATGGTGAAGTTTCTTGAGTTTCTCATGGTAGCAGCTCCAGTATTTCTCAACAAGCAGGACGTTCTGAAGAAAGATGATCAAGTCTGAGATTCTGAAGGTGAAGAGGTCCAACATCAACAGCTAAGGAAAGGATCTCGGTTCACCCCAGTCCCACATGTCTCTGTCCACAAACGTTCTGCTGCTCGTCTCCTATAGATGGCTGACCTGAAAAATCAAATTCATTGCAGAGAGCAGGGCTGCCCTGGAAGATCCCTCATCCAGACGTCTGTAGGGCTGATCTGGAAGGAAAGCTCGTTTTCTACACTAAAACATTTGAAAAGTCATGTTCAGGGCCTGATATACCTACTGGTTTACACTTTAGAATCTTTGTTCCAAAGCCAGCACGTCTGTACTGACTGGACGGTTTCTGCTGATGTTTTGCACAGTTGTTGTTATAAAGCCACATTTAGGGGTGAAAGTTCCTCAGAGCCCAATAGGACTGTTCTGGGCACACGTTGCTTATTTCAAGGCATCTTGCATTAAAATGTTTACCCGTTTAATTATACGTGTGAAACTCCAGCAGGGCTGTTTCAGAAGGGCAGACGGCTTTATGTAGATGTTTTTTTGCTGTTCATATCTTTGAGTAGCTATTTGCATGAAATATACAGGTTTTATTCTTTTGCAGTTTGGAATAAACAGTTTTTTTTTATCACATTTTCATTATGTCCTTCAGGACGACTGACCCAGTGTCTCCATATGGGGACACAGATTCTTTTCTGGAAAAGCTGATTGTAGAAAGCTGAACTTTTGTAGCTTTAGTGCATTATGGGACCTTCTTATTCTAAATTAAGAATAAAAATCTAAATACAAACACAGTTTGTTCGTGTATCCAAAAACCATTTCCTGTATCATGATAAAGTTTAGTTATTTAATGCCAATCACATTTAGCTGGTAGAAAGAAGATGCACACACAAAAGCATCTTGGGTCTCATTAAGTTATCTTCACTCAAACCACTAAAGCTCACGGTTACTGCATTTAATCAGATGTTTGTCACTTACCAATGCTGGAATGAAACAAATGAAAAGAAAAGACCAAAAGGTAAAATAACAGTTCGGACATGCTTTAAACCTTTATGACATTAACACTCCACAGAGCTTCACAGCACATTCAGCCTTTCACCCAAGAGTCATCATCTGTTTTTACCTTTCCAGTTAACAGCTTGTCAACCTTTAGAGATGATGTTATGTGTGTGTGTTCCAGTGTAGATTTCTCAAATGGAAGCAGAGTGCTCAGATCCCTCAGTATTTATGCTTTAAAACTGCTTTTTTTGGTACAGACGGTTGATGCACTTGAGTGTGTTTTGTGTCTCCTGTGATTAGTGGATCTCATGTACTCTGAGCGTAAAATGTCTTTAGCTGTAATTAGAGGAGCATTTGTGGGACAGACACGGTGGCTGCTGCACACATGCACAGTACCGGCCTCAGTCTTCTCAGAGACATTAACCCACATAGTAAACGTGTGGAACTTAGCCAATATTCTCATCAGGGGATTAAGACGGCTGCTTACAGAAGACAGTTTGGACACTCAGCTTGCTACCGTCCTGTTGGAGTAGGAGGAAGTTTAGAGGGAGTATTAAAGTAGGACAGTTCAAGCTGACAACAGGTTAATGAGTGTTTTATTAGGACGTGTTTGACACTCAGTGCAGCTCTGCAGGTCAAACAGGAAGTGGCCACATATTGTTTTTTTACTTACCATCGTTGTATTACGCTAATGCTAAAACACCAAATTCAACCACACACACCATGTGTTAATTGTAAGTGTCCTAATAAAATAACCTTCCCTTATATGGCGCTCACCAGCGCCTACTCCACCTGCCTCAGGTGGAGGAGTTTTAGTGTTTCTCAAGGTCTTTTTAACAAAAGGAGGAAATATGCATTATCAGATCTATCAACGCATTGGTGCAGCGTCTGCAGTGATCTGAGCGCTGTACTGGTCGCCCCCCCGTTCTCAACATAACTAACTGTATCTGACCATCCAAAATTAGGATTTAAATTTAAATAGGACCGGATCAACCCACTAAGGTAGAACATGCTTCATTTGCACGACCCTGATATTCAAAGGTTTTGGACAATTATTACAGAATCATCCCACAGGGGCGGTTTTTGAGGTTGTTTGAAAGTAGGACACAGATAAAAAAACTTTCAGTCGAGGGTGGCTCATTTGGTTTCATGTTTGGCGTTGATGTTCTCACACACCAATCATTCAGTCTGTGTCTGTATTTTATAATGGAAACATCTCTGAATGTTCAACCTTTGGTAGCTTTGGAGCTTCATAGCCCACCATATGTTGGATGGACAGCAAACGCTTTAAGATGTTTGGGGAGAAGAAGTCTGGGCCTCATTGCTTAAGCAATGAGAAGCAAACTGGAGAAGCAAATTCAAATTCATCTCTCTCAACCGGATCAAATTAGGTAAATTTGCACCTACCAGGACTGTTCTAGAAGTGATTCTTTGAGACAGACCTTCAGTCATGGCCTCAGGGATTACCTTTGGTGGTTTGCCTGATTGACTGCGGTAGGACTTTGACCAGAAACCTGCAGGATTTAAGATTTTAAACTGTTCTCTGTAAAACAACAGCCTCGAGTTCTAGAGTGATTCATTCTGGATACAGAATAAAAATCATTTGTTGCACTGCATCACCGATGGAGAACATAGCGAGGGAACAATGAACTACAGTATAAACCGCCTCAGTATGCTTGTGGAGGGAAGGAGAATGGTCTTTGGTTCCTTAGCTGACCTTCAGCGCCGACGTCACCGCAGGTCCAGATCACTCAGAGGGGCGAATATAATGGTGCTCGATTGAGAAAGAATCTGGGAAATAGGCAGGAACTCACTCAGGGGAAGGTTCTGGTTTCCTAGGGAGAGGGAGAGGTTGTTGATGCTGGGACAGATACGGGTCAGAGCCACAGAGACACAACCAGGATGACGTATCTGGGGATCAGGAAAGACGACAGTCAGCAGACAGAAACATAGTCGATGTCCAGAGATCAGAAAGCTTGTTTAGGTCCGGCGATGGCGAGGCATAATTGGGATGAGAATCAGGCAATGAAGGAACACTGAATGTTTAGTATATGCAGGCTTTCAATTATCCGAAGCTGTTAACTAGTTTGAATCCTGATTGTAAGGTCCAGGACGGCGATGGAAGGAAGGAGTGCTGATTAGACTGAACAGGAACGAAATAGGTGGAACCAATGTCTGATCAATGCAGGAACGAGACAAACATGTAAACAACAACATTTCTGTCCTTTATGGAATTTTGAATAGAAATAAATATCCAAGTACTGAAATAATATCCGTCAGCAGAAGGGCAACAAATGTCCTCAGAAATGTGAGATTCAAGGTTCAGTTTATTTATATAGCGCCATTTAACAGCACATCTAAAGAAGGCACAGTACAAGAAAACAATTTCATATGATCATAAATACATGATAAACAAACCAGTTTAAAAGGTTTCCGATGTAAGGTCACCCAGCAGAGTACAGCGTGTCATTGACTTACAGCGATATTTCTCTTTTTCTCCATAACTCTGGACCAGAAAAAAGAGAAAAGCCTATATTTATATTTTAAAGACACCATCCAAGCTTGGCTAAATCCTGAAACAACGTGGAAGTTTTGGTTGCAGAATTAAAGAAATGAATATGAACTTTGGGTTGAAGCTTCAATGGTAATTTTACTGACTTATTACCACAATACCATATGAATGACATCATATCATCAATCTAGTATTATTGCTGATCACGTAGAACTAGGGTTTGATAGAGATATATTCATAAAACCAGCTCACTTTGGTCCAAAGCTGTCAGGTTTTTGTCTGAAAGCTGAAGATAAACAGAGATTTTCTTAAGCCCAACCGTACATTCAAATCAACAAAGCTCACAGCAGGTGGAGAACGCCAAAGTAATTAGAATAGCTCAGTAAAGATTCACGCGAGAACATTTCCATAGCTCAGACAAACAGTAACTACCTTGCTGTTTAATTGGCCTTTTATTGTTTACATTGCTTCCCTCATTAGACACACTAACCTAGCGGTGCTGCTGGGACCAGGACACAGAGATGTGTGGGACAGCATTTATCTTAGAAACATGTCATTGTTCTGTCCCAGACGAGTGGTGAGAACAAAACACAACATTAGTTTTACCAACCGCACCAAAGCAGTGGGTTTATTTAATGTATCTGGTGGTACCATGGCGATAACAATGAACAAACAAAAAACGAGGATTTCAAATGAGGGCTTATTTAGGACATCAGTTACATAAAGATTTACTGAACTCCAGACTCTTAACTATATTTAATCATATACTTTTATTTATTAATGCTCTAATGGAGCAAACAGGAGGATAGTAGTACAAATATTTCACTTTTTGGAGTTTGATGATAAATCACAATCCTTATCAAAAGAAATATGTCCCTTTGTAAAGGACTTTGAATTGTCTTGTACACGAAAATGTGCTATACAAATAAACTTGCCTTGCCAATAATTATAAAGGATAATTGTCTAGAGCAGCAGTGTGTTCAAAATAACAAGCATCCATGCAGACATTTTGACTTGTGCCATTCTAAACGTTCGACTTGGATTTGTTGGCATCACTGTTGTACAAGCAAAGTTTACATTTACAAAAAAACAAATTAATGGACATGGAAAATCAAAATATGATAGCTGTACATTTCCGCTCGGGTGAGTAAAAGATCAGCGCTTCTCCAAATGCTTGTAGTGACTTTTAGTACCTTTAAAGCTGAGGAGTTCTGGGGCTTATTTTAGCTTCTTGTGTTCCGCTGTCAGGACAAAACTGTCTTGGCTGACCAGAGCTAAATATGTTGGCAGTTTAATATCAGCCGCTGTTTTCAGACAGTATAGTGGCTTATATATATAATAACTTCTTACCAAGATAATAAGAAGCTACTTTTAAGCAAATTCTTTCTGAAGACCTCAAACTAAGCACACAAAACTACATATTTTAAGCTTCTAACAGATCAAACCTTCCTCTAAATGTGTGATTTGTGCTATTTTATCTACTACCAGAAATCCATTTTTTATGACATTTAATAGAAAATAAAAAAATCATTATTTAGCAAGGAGTCTATCACTTTATTCAATTGTATGTTTTGTATTACTAGATGTTAGAAAACAGTAGAAAAACTTGTTTAGGGGTGTTAAAATGTTCACATACTACTCAGTGCTGCTGATTTAAGCTATGCAATGAAAGATAAATACTAAATAAGATAAATCTGACGGACGGTTCATACTTCCATCTGATGAAACCGTGTAGACCCATGCTTGTAGTTTGGTGCTTTCATGTGCGACTTTCTGATTTGAGGAGACCTTCAGAAACGTTTTAGGGACTATGACCACTCCAGGTTTCTGCTTCATTAAGTGTCTGGAGAAAAAACAAGAAATATGTTTCCAGGTCTGTCCCTGCTAATTTCAACACATCAGAGTCCAGAACAAACAGCAAAAATGCTGAAGTATTCTCCACAGTAATTATAAATTAACATTGGATTACATACTGATTAGATGTTATGGATCTCGATCTACTGTAGAGCTGCTAGTTGGGTAACTAATGGGCCGGTGAGATTGAAAATCAAGTTTTTGTCGGTTTATTGCAGCTAAAAGCAGTTTAAGAGCTGGGGGAAGGTTTAATCGAGTAATCAGTATTATGGCTTAAAGTATTATCTCAGCATTAGACGATCCCAGCTCAGCAGAAAATGGACCGTCTTTTTTTCTGATGGATTCCACTTTTATGTTTCCCGGCGCTGTGGGAATTAGACCTCCGTATGATTGCTGTGACTGCCACCACATGGAGCTGTAGATATGATTGTACGCCAGCCAGAGGCGAAGAGAGACGTATGTTTGTGGAAAAACACTGCTGTCTGATTGCTGGCACCACACTCACAACTTGGCTTTCAACAGTGATCAAGAAAGTCGTTTAGAGGTCAAACAGAGACTAAACCGTTGGGTCTGTAGAGGTGGACACTGAAAGTCTGAAAATAAGAGTTTAAAGTCACACGCTAGTGCTGGTCTCCTTGCTGGACAGTCCTGTGTGCTTGGTTTGATTCTCTCATACCTACAGAAGTCAAAGTCTAAGAGTTGAATATAATTTTACAGCTTTGAAAAAACAAATTTGGTCTCTTAGATGTAGGGACTGTAAAGTTTTGTTGCATCATTTTGTGGTAAAATTGCATTATTCTTAAGTAACTGCACACAGTCCCAACTGGACAGACACCAGCAAAGTCATTTATGCCACTAAAACATTTACATTTGTATTAGCAGAGCTATTTTCCCATAAAACTGCACCCTGAAAGAAGGTGTCCATCTCCAGGGGTCACTGGGTGAGAGTACATCCTTTACAGGTCGCCAGTCCATCACAGGGCAACACAGAGACAGAACAAACAACCGTGCACGCTCACACCTGGGGAGAAATGACAGTATCCAGTTAACCTAATAGTCATGTTTTTGTCTGTGGGGGAATCTTGAATATCTAAAGAACCCATGCATGCACAGTGGGAACATGCAAACTGCAGAAAGATGTCAACCTTGAATCGTTTCGTTCATTTAAAAAAATCTACCTCATTTACTATAGTATTTAATTTAAAGAGTCGTGTGTCTTTTGAAGCTACAAACAAGTTTAGCTAAGTTGGGCTGACAGAAATGATTGATGTAGTTGTGAGGGATGCATGAATGAATGATTGGTTTGTTTCCCATCTCTGAAATTTCTTCACATCATGCTTTTTAAGGTCTCTTTGCCTACTTCATGTTGTCAGACAGGTCAATTCAGAGATGATTTCCAGATTTGGCGTGTAAATGAGTAACCAGACATAAGTTTAGCTGGTGAAACTAACCTGAACATGCCTTTATTGTCAAATAAGCATTATTTAACATTTTAAATGTCAGGCAAACATATTTTGTCACTGAGTTATTTGATTTATTTATTTTTCCTGGTGTTAAACTGTTTAGAGCTCTAAACCTGTGGATGCTGCAGGAGAGAGAATCATTCAGGCAGTAAGGAGAAGACTTTTAGCTTCCAGCCCTGTAATCATTCCCTATGCAGCAAGCTAAGTGTGGCCTTCATCAGATTTGTGAAGCCTGAAGCTCGGTCCATGTTGCACACTTACTTTACTCCTGTCCTTGTTCTCACCTATCAAACAACACATTGCTGCTGCCGGCGATCTACAAGTCTTATTGTCAGCCAGGAGGTAGGAGGCAGCAGCTGGTGGAGTTAAAGCCTTTTTTGCTTTTGTGCCGTGATCTGCACTCTAGTTCATTCTAACCTATTTACAGTTACATTGGAGAAAACTATACCGATTCCCATTTAATATGCTTTTTAAAATGTGGAACAAACACATCAGGTTCATAACCAAGTTGTATAAAATATAAAACTTAACTAAGCATCATTTTCAGGTTGACTGTTGTCAGGTTAAACTGAGTTAGCAGTCCAGTCAGGTCAGGACACACATTTTCCCGCTGCCATTTAGATTGATTCCTGCTCCTGTTTAGTGTTTTGATAATACATCGATGATGAATATTTAACAGTAACCAGGAGATTTATTTCTGAATAGAAATGAGAGCACTCTCTAAAAGATAACAACAAATGACTTGTACACTTGTAGCATTTCATAAATGTAATCCATGTAGAGGATGGGTAGATGTTTTTGTTTACGTTTTACTAGTTAGAAAGTCATGTAAATAATTTATTTGATCATCTTAGTAATCATTGAACACATTTTTGTCCATTACAGCAGTTAGTTGACAACCTTATTCATTTTAGTAATTTAACTATTATTCCTTAATGAGGAGCTCCCAGATTTAAAACGTTTAGGGCCTCAGTGTCATCACCCTAATATTTAATATTTGAGTCACAACTTGGTTGAGTCTTTCCTACTCGTTAGAAGGACTTACAGTGACGAGAAAGTAGAATTCAAGTTTTAGAATCGTCTCTTCTTTAAGTCGGAGGATTTTAGAGTTGCAGCACTGACTGCTACTGGAGATCATTTCTGCCCTCAGCATCACCAGACACAACGACGCTTTAACCATATGAGTTAAATTTAGTTTCCTTTTTGTATTGATAAAGTAATTTTGAATTGATTTGAGTTAAAAGTTAAAAGAACACTTTAAACTGTAATCTATAAGGAGATAAATAATTATTGTCTTTATTGGCTCTCTTATGGCGCTCTATGTTGTTTCCTCATCTTTGGCCGTCACTTATTGAATAAAATAGGAGAGAAAAGTTGTTTTCCCTGAATTTCATCTTTTTCCACTTCCCTCCCTCTCCTCCCTCCCTTTGTGATTTCCCCTCTTATCTCGGGCTTTCATCCTCTCTATTTAAGGAATACGACAGTGTCATTTGGGAAAAGTGCGGTGCTGGGTGGGAGGATTAAGCTGAATGGCACAGCAGATTCCCCTGTGTGCCTCATGCTGGGGAAGGAAAGGAAAGCAGGAGAAGCAGAGAGCGGTGCAGCGGTGCAGATAAACAGATATGGACAGAGAGGACACTGTTTATATGTGAATGAGTGCACAGAGGGGACAGTTTACAGTTACCGCTGCTGCTCTTTGGTCAGCGGGGACAGTCATGATGTCCCTCCAGCATGACTCAGAACTTGTCTACCGGATCTGTAATTCTAACAGCATCGATCACCATAGTTGATGCTTTTTACTGTGTTGAACCGTTTTTACATGAATGACTGATGATGGTGGATTAAAACATGGTGGAGAGATCATTCTGATAAGCTTAAATATAACTGAGGAGTCATTTTAAACCTGGGACTGGTTCATCTTTATAGCACATATCCCCAAAGAACTGTGGCCATGAACTCAAAAAAAATCAAAGATTAGCTATGCTGTAAACTCATAGAAGCAGAAATTAAACATTATAGGTAAAAAAACAACTATCAGAATTAAAGGAACCTGTCCTGTCCTGTTCTTAATGACAATCAGACTGTTCCCCTAAAATCTCACAGATAGTAGAGATGCATTTTAGCACTTTTCAGGTTAAAATGACTATGAAGAAAAATGTATGAGCTGTTAGACCCTCCAGCTGTATGAAATATTAGCAGCAACATTAAATAACATCAACTTTTTTTCAGCAGTCGATGGAGACATGTGGTAAATAATCGAGTGCATCACTGCGTTGCCTCAAAGGTTTTTCTGCACTGCGTTCGTTTATCTCAGACTGCAGATGTGAGTCTGGTAAACATTTTACCCTCCAAACAAACCTGTGTCTGAGAAAACCACTTGACAGCCTCATGAAGCGCGTCACAGAGCAAGGTCACATCCAACAGCCTCAGTGCTGAACTCAACCTTCAAACCACACAGCTTCTCACATGGAGTTTGGTTACCAGAGTTAAGGATTAGGAATAAAACATGTACAGTGCAGCATATCTGTCACTACAAAGGCTTTGTATAATATTAGTAAAGTTGCAGTTTTATTTTGTTCTTCAAATATACTTGCGTTGCTCCATTATCGTCTGCTTTTCCCTCACAGGGAGGCTTAGTAGTAGCCAAGCAAACGAACATCTAAATCAATATGGTTCTTAAAAATGACAATCCCTGGTTAAACAATGAATGAACTCTGATTAAAACACTTTTTTTAATTAAATGTAATTTTTATTAGATACACTCAGGTGTAATTACTGCCACAAACAAAAGCCAGCATGTTCCACTCATATCCTTGTGTTCTGGTACCTGACAGATTTCTAAGGTCATTTAAGGTCATCAGGACGGCCGCTGGAACATTCTCCTTAGCTTTTACTGCAACATTCAAAAATACGGTGTTAGTTTATTAGATGAAGTATCTCTTCTTCAGATTTTTAATTTCTTACCAGCTTTTCAGATTCATTAGACAAGTGACATGTTGTTGAAGGTCCACTTACATCCATGTTTGGTGGCTACTAAACAGTCAGCAAAGCCAATGTAAGGCTTGTAGCTCTGGCCTGGTGGTTTCATAGCCAAGCGTCAGAGATGATGGTTTTAAAGTGTAAACCAACACAACAATGGTCAAACCGTCCTCCTAAAGCTGTTTTAGTTTTGGTTTAGTGGTTTAAATGCTTCAAATCTCAGTGACTTTCAAGGTTTTGAATCAGAACACAGTCAAACTGAACCCAGACTCCAACTCCAGACATGTGCTGCTGGTTCTCTGTTGCTCAAATGAGTTTGTACTGGGGCTTCTCTCTCTAGTAGCTCAGGTCGATACTCTTAAACTACTCATCAATTTGCATGTTGGTGGTCGTTATCTCTAAATCCCAGGTACTTATTAGGTCATCTTGTTCTTTAAAAAAACACCAGACAAATGTGTCCTTTGTGGGAGAGTTCAAAGTCCAAAACAACTGATTATTGGAGTTGCTCTGGTTATTTTCTTCTGATGTTTAAATGGCTTCAATGATCTGAATCTTGAGGTGTGATGTAAACTCAGTTAACAGAATAAATCTGAATGTTTAAATACTTTGTAGTGTTTAGGTGTGGAAGATAAAAATGATCTTTCTTCTCTCCCTATTTTAACTCTTCCACGCCTGATCTGTTATTTTCCTGTGTTCTCTGTCAGGTTTCTGATCTCTGTGGCACAGACCAGCTCAGAAAACACCAGTAGCAATACCAGCTGTCAGCATCACTTTGATCAACCTCACAACACTCCATACTCACAGCAGGGTGAGAATAGTTCAATAAAGACAGCCAGACCATCAGCGGGAGGTGATTTCCCATTTGCACAGAAACTGTGGTGATACAGACGTAAACAGAGATGAAAAAAGGGGAAATAATCGAATACATTTTCTAACTGAAGAGTTTTTCTTGTTTTTGTTGAAACTGGAGAACAGAGAAGATGAAGAAGCCTAAACATAACGAGAAAGTTTTAAACTGGTGAATGTTTTGTGAATTCACCATGACAAAGATTGTTTGACTGCAGCCTGAAACGTCACTGCGGCGTCTTTTGCTTCCACTTCTGCATCCCTAGAAAAACTTGGTGTTGTTGTGTTTCAAAGGTCACACAGAGTTTCTACAGCTTACAATATTATTATGGAAATAAGTCACTCTCTTTAAACCTTTGCACATTTTAAAAGGTTTGAACCATAAAACCTGTAAACGCTATAGAGATATTTGACCAGCATATATAAAATATTGTATTATACTGGTTTGGATGGAAGGTAATGGAACCATGTCTATTATTCATTTTTCTGATTAAAAATCTGAAACACGTGGCGCTGTTGTCTGCAGATCTGTTCCTCAGTAGATTTGTAGCTACAGGCGGATTACGCAGGTTAGAGAGATGTTCCTAATGTTGCCTAAAAGCTCAAATGAATTTGGGTCAGTAAATGTGTCCGTCTGTTCAGAGTTGTTATCCTGCTGAAAGATAAAACAGCATCCTGGACTCAAGTGTCGGCTCCTTCCATCCTTCATCATGTCTGAGCAACATCCCTGTCTCCCCTGAGCTGAGGGAAACCGTCAGACAGCATCTTTCTGCCACCATCACTCCGTGTTTATTGGTCAAGTTTCCATAAAACATGCTGTGTACAGGTTTTGGGGTAGATTCCTTTTTTAGAAGTGTTGACTGCCTCTATAATTCATTGATTTCAGCACCTCCATGTTGGTGAATGCTGCAGCGACAATATCAGTTGCCATTTATACATATTTTCTTTTTCATCTGTGCTTCCATCAGACTTTGACCTTTAGCATTTCGGCTGATGGCATCAGTGACCAGTGTGAGCATCTGGTGCCATGAAACCCATCTGGCTAAATAATACATTAGCATAAAAAAATGCTAATTCAAATAAACAGTTATAGTTCTTTGTGTTGTGAATATTGCACACACTGATACAACGATATCGATATATTCGTAGTACATAGTTCACACGTATTATTTTAAGTTAGAGAGCAAAACACTGAATAGATTGAAGTTTTGTGTGCAATATTTTATTGATGCAGAGAATAAATGTTGATGTGTTTAAAACAATGTATTAATTATTCCCGTAAATTCTACAGATTCCCAATATAACCATTGTCAATCTATTATTAACATATCGGTACTGGTCAGGTATGTAAAATTGTGATGATATAAACAACCAATATTTATTTCCATCTTATTTCTGCTTGTTTTTTTCTCGAGGTTTCAGAGTCACAAGGATATGGAGTCGGAGGCTAGACAGACGAACACGAGGGAATAAGAGTCCAGGCTTCAGACTGTGCACAACTTGAACCTGTGATTGGACACAGGTGTCCACCTTAACACCACAATGCTTATCAAAATACTGGATATTTTTATATATTTAAATTAAAGAAAATTAATGTCTTAATACCAATACTAAAATCCGTATGAAGGAATCTGTAAGGCAGCAGCGCTGCAGACACAAAGACAAAGACTACCCTAACATCTGGACACAAAATGTTTAGACATTTACCTTCATGTCAGCTACTGGGTCATGTTTGCAATAACAGGGTACCAAGCGGACAGTTTCTTCCACCAGACCTTCTGCTGGTGATGATCAGTGGCACAATGTGTATCTGCACTAATTCAACATCGTCTTCCCCAACATCAACAAACCTAGAGGATGCAGCTGATTCTGATTCCTGTCAAATAAAATAAAAACACTGGTTGGATGCAGTGAGCTCAGAATAGTATGAGACATCTGCAATAAACTGTATCTGATGTGATAGTTAAAGATGCCACCGACGATGGAGACGGAGAGATGACATAATAAACCACGTCTATGACGGGATGAGATAAGGGACTGGGTCAACAACAGCGGGGAAGAACCCAGCCCCTGAATCCCAGAATAAGAGCTACTTGGTGTCTATCTGTGTCTGATCCTTCCACCCATTCATTTATTTGCCCTTAAGAAATCAGATTTGTGGAACTGCCATATATGGTTCTAAACTGAAAACATATCCAATAGTTTTTAAGCATCTGCTGTCTGAACGTTCACTTGTCCTGAAGTTTCATTTTTCAACCAGACACATTAGCAAAGATTAGAAAGAGAGAAAAGAAGAAACATCTACCTCATCTGATATCATCATTGCAGTATCTATTGATATAACTGCTGGTGTAGGATTTACTAATATCATACAGACATAGTTTGATCCACTAAAAATCTGATATCAGTAAAAACAAACTCCTGCTCTGTGAAACTAGCCAGGATTAGATGTAGGTATGTATCTTGTAGCTTACTATTATGTTAAATCATTTAGTAATTAGAGTCTAATTGAATGTACTAGGCCATTTAATAAAGGGTTTATTTTTGTTTGCCAATGGAGAGGAAGCAGAAAGACGTTTCACACAGAGGATTATCCTGAATGGAGGAGATTAAACGGCCTGGACAAAGACAAACAAGCACTAGAACAGTGACTGTGTTGTATGCACGAGTGGGGGGGGGTCAGGACACTAGACTTTGGTTTGATACTTGTGCGGCCTTCGGTACCGGTGATGTCACACGAGCTGTCTCCGTGGAGACGGTTAGTGGAGCGATTGATTGGACAGTTAACCTCGGGGCATCTGCGCCAAGGCTCGCTGTTCCTCTTAGTGGGACTGATGGGAAATGTGCGGCGGAGAGAAACGCTTTCATTTGGTCGACCGCCTGCGTTTATATAATTCCCATGCAAACACATTTTTCTTTGCTTCTCCGTGCCTCATTGCCTCTGATTGTTGTTCCTCTCTCCACTTTATCTTCCTCTCCAGCTCAGGCTGGAGTTTCTCGGCTTCTTTCTTGGACATGTCTTCTGTTACATTTGCTTCTGATGTATAGTCCTTCACCTCTCATCTCATTTCTTGTGTGCCTGATTTTATGTTAATTGCAGTTACACTTTGCCTTCAAACTGGATTTGGTATGTCCCCCCTCCTGCTTTTTGCAGCTCTTTTTAATGTCCTCTGTGATTCTCACACATGTAAACCTCAGCTGTACTTTTCTTTACTCCACTAGTTAGATCTTCCTCCTTTGACCTCTCACCAATACATAGCTCCAGTCTCTGGTTCCTGTGTGTTATTCTCTGACTAGCCGTGACTCAGTGCTAAAGCAGAACAGGACGAATGAATCAGAGATCATTCACATATGTGGGGATACTGTAATATACCATGGGAAGCTTCAACATAGCCTCTGTTTCTTTACTTGATGTTCTCCTAGGCTTGTACCAACTCTTATTCTTTGCCTTTCATGCTTGGTATTTCGTTTCCAGGATTAAAGCTGGAGAGAAGGTAGGCAAGAATATGTTTTTAAGATTTTTAATATGAGAAGCTTTAGCCAAACCTACAGAAAATCAGACATCAATAAAACAGTTGCTGAAGTGAATTGTGCTTCAACCACAAATAAAGGATAATTTCTTCAAAATGATTGAGGGCTACAATCCAATATTTGCTAAATAAATAATGCTTCAGTCATGTTAAGTAAAGAAGTAACACAATTCAAAAGCAGACTGTCAGATATGGTCTGGGAATCTATAGTAGAGAAAGTTAAGAAACTGAAGAAGGAACTGAACAGCTGTCACTTGTACTGAGGCACCATTACAGTGAAGCAGTGCTCAATAGTGAGTCAATGAATTAGATGCAGCAGAAATCAATCATTAATAAAACAGAGTCTGGAAAGATATGGTCCAGATCACGAATCTGATCTTGTAGGTCTGGGAGATGCACCACTGGAGGTTCTGGCAGGATTACCATCATGATTGTGATGCTGCCTTAACCTTGATATTGTAGATTCAGTAGAAACTGAGTCTGAGGTTGATTTATTATTTAGATTTTTGCATTGTTTGAAAAACGTTCTGTATTTATCAGACTTGAGTGTTTATGAAAAGTGGTTGTCAGTTTAGGAGAACATGTATAGAGATGCTCCTAGATAGCTACAGATATTAGGTGATATGCCGGCATCTTTGTACGTTCACAGCAAATATCTCGTAGACCGTTTTGCACTTCCAGCATGAAGTGATAGATATTTATTGCAATATTGGAAACGTATACAAAGATCCTTGGTGAAAGGAAGGGTGCCTCTAACATTGATGGAAAACTTTTGCATTTTGGATGTTTTGTGAGTACTTCAATAATTAGCAGCTAAAACATGAGCTTTATAAGGCAAAGACAATAATTTCATGAAAAGCAAAGAATGACGCTGAACCATCAAGCATACTTGATTTCACATCTTTCTTTGAACCGTATTAAGAGGTATTTCATCAGCTCTTTACGTTGTGAACTAAATCATCTGCAAACAACAATGAATGATGACAGGCTTCTTTATGTCGTATAGTGAGACTGTGATGCATTCAAATGTCTATTCGTGTTCTAGATATCCCAGTGTTACAAACCTTTTTGAATAAAATAGACAATTAACAATAAATCCATCTTTCATAGTAAAAGAAGAAAAACATAAAATCTCTAAATGGGAAACTAACTTCTTCAGAACCCACAAGATGATAATCTCAAAGTAGTTCTAAAAAGCTACAACTAGACATTTTTGTTGAATTTTTCTAGAGATTGTTTTGTAAAGTCCTGATGGATTGGTTTCACGTTTTTTAGACGTGGATTCATCTCTGTCTATCCACTACCAACAACATTATGCTCAATATTCAAAGTTTTAGTTTAATTCAGTTATGACAATAAAACCCTAAACCCTAAATTGTTGAATACCGCTCTAATGCGCCGTCCCATTGTTTTTTACAGTCAAAATTAACGGTCTTCAAGAAACTCTGGTCTAGAGACAATAATGTTTGTCTTGTCTAAAGTTTACGTTTTGAATTTTAAAATAATGTCTACCAACTGCATCCATCAGAATGTAAGGATAAATAGAGTTGAGAGTCATCAGCATAGCATCAAAAATTAGCGACGCTGACTATTAAGCCACCTATGATCAAATTTTAAATAAAGGTTTGATGAAATTAATTCCATTCAATGTTTACTTGGACAGACCTTCTGTTGGTGTTGTAGGGTGACAGCCTTCCAGAAAACTGGGCATTTCTTATTGTTAAGCAGAGTAAGTTAACAGTTTTAAGAGAAATAATCAAGAATGGAAAAACAAAATGGATTCAAAGTGAACTTTATCTGGTTCTGGTATGAAATATAAACACTTGACAATCACGTTCTGCATGGCGGAGTAGCAACAACTTTCTAAACATTACTGATGTTTTATGCAGACAAGGATGGGTGAACAAAAAGTGAAGGCCATTACTCAAAACAGCGGTGAGGGTTTTACTAGGTTAATCTTGTACCCCTGTTTTAACATTTCTTCAAGAGCAACCATAATCCAACCTCAATATTACATTACCATCAAATCATAGCCTAATCTTTAACTTTAGGCTGTTTTATGAGAAACTTTTACATCTTTTTGTTTTTATTGGCCAGAGCGGGTGGATTTTTTTGGGTAAGTGTTTCTGATATATATTTTTGGTATTTTGATAATTTATAAAATTTTATTAGATTAGATTATTCTTTATTGATCCCTCACAGGGGAAATTACAGTTCCAGTACACCCATCCAGACAAACATTACAGTAGATACACAGTGAGACCTGTGACTGCGGCCAAGCCGTCATTACCTAAGAAGCTTTGTTTTATTGTTTTTTTCATTGGGTTGTTTCTGTTTGTAAGGGTCCTGTTCTATTATCTTCAACATTTGTTTGTAAATGAAGTCATAAAAAAGATACAGTACAGATCCATAACGTCAAACGTTTGAAAGCATAAACTGAGCGCTTGCTGATGGGCTAAAATGGACTACATCTTTAGGAGAGGTTTTGTCAACACAAAAAAGTCTCTGTTCTGCATGTTTACCTCCAACAGTGCCGGAAGTCCCAAAACAGTGGAAGTACCTCTCCTACCCAGCATGTAGCTCATTGTAATTGTTCCAGTCTGGCAGGTTTTAAAGGAGCTGCACAAGGTACAGCAATGGATTTGACCATGAAGCTGTTAGAAGTCTCTATGGAACACCGTCAAAGGAGAAAATTGAAAAGTGAAAATGTTCCTGAAAATAGTTTGTAACAGTCATATACTTGCATTTTAAATACATTTATTACACGTAGTCTTTAGATATTTAGCCTCTGATCTTCCTCTGGAAAATACGCCTTTGATTCTATGTGGGTTCAAGTTAGGTCATTTCATAAACAATAAAGCACATTAACACCATTGTTATTGAAGCAGCTTCCTATCATGATGGTAAAAAATGAAATTTGTATCTCTGTAAAGCTTTCCAGGTAAGCAAAGCATTAAGTTCTTTACTATTTCCTGGAAGATACTTATTAACCCCGTGTAGAACACTGCCAGGCAGCTATTTGCATCTACGACCTGCTTGGTACGAGGCAACATTGCTGTCTCTGACATCTTGATTTTCAAATCAAATACAAACTTTACTTTAAGAAAAAAAGAGGATTTTAGACCACTGAGCAGTAACCAGGTATATTTGTGTTACCCTTGTTCAGAAGCTTAAGCTTTTGGTTAAAAGGAAATCTTAAAATAAAGACAGTTGAAGCCTTTCTCTACATCTTCCCCTTCACTTCCACTCAGCTTTCCATTAATATGGTTGGGAACATCTGGGAACATCTGGCTTCATTACCGATGATGTTTTGAGGCTTACTCTCCCTGATTAGACAGCCAGCAGTCTTCTTTGTGTTTACACCACAAACAATTTATGCATGAAATATCCCTTTTTTATTTAGCAGCTATTAGAACCTAAATAAACAACCTGTTAGTTTTACAAAGGTTTTCTTTTAGTTTTCTTTACTAACTCCGATTGAAATCCTGAAATTTGGTCCACCAGCTTGTTACTTTAAATTATATTCTTTTACATTAACATCTAAGTCAGTTCAGGTCGAAATAATTTAGTAATAAAATCGTTTTTCCTGTGTAAGCTCGACTCAGACACAAAACCAACGGTGTTTGAAGCACATTTTGAGTGAGAAAATAATCGGATAATCAGAGCGAGCTGCTGTGAAGATTTGGGCTTATGTTACAAACACAACATCTCCCTCATCTCATCATCTCGTTTGGTCAAACATGTGTCTGAACAAATACGTTTACAGGAGGAAGAAAGCACAAACAGAATGAATGCTTGACATTCAGGAGGCGCTGGAGTCCCACTGCTGTCATATTTGGGGTTAAGCAGCACGGTGAGCGCTGGGCTCATTAGTTCTGTGTTTGGGGTGGTGCCTGAATCCTCTAATGTGTTTTTGTTTGTGTGCATTAATGTTTTTCTGGGTTCTTGCTTTAGTTGAATTTTCTTCTTTTGGCACGATCACTCATTTGTTTGTGGCCTAGAAAAAAAGAGGTTAGAAATGGTGCTAGGCTTATACTTGATGTAACATTAGAGAAAAGCTGAACCATGAATGGAAATAGAATATATAAAAAAATGATGATAGGCCTTAAACTGCTGTTTAATTTCTCACCAAGTATCCTGGCATATTGTAAAAAGTGAAACATATTAGTGTAAAAATGGGGAACATGTTTTACAGAACGTCTGTCACATGTTGGATGTATTTAAGCAGTTTTAGATGGTCCAGTTCTGATGCAGGTAAGTGCTCCATGCACTGGAATGAATTCAGATCAGTTCCTTTTCCAGGTTAGTTTAAAGCATCTTCCTTCTGGAGTAATTATCTCCCATGGGAATACCAGGATATGAACATTCAGTCAAAATCTCCATTTTCTTTTAAATCTGTTCACAAATTAGTTCGATTTAGCCAAATACTGGACCATACTTACATCGTATGAGCATGTTGGTCAAATGCTGCAGGTCAGGGAAATTCATTTCTGACCCTTTTGTGTGTTTCATTTGCTAGGAATCACTTTCTTACCCTACATGTTTATCCCACAGTGAGCTGGCAAAGGAGATTACAGATAAGGAAACACTATTAAAATGACCCAAACGAAATAGTAGAGAAGTGTTTACAAAATTCTTATAGATTCTATGAGCTTTAGATCTTTAATTAAGAAAACATGTAGCTGGGAGTCTGTCTCTTGTGAATAATATTATTACTCATCATATCTGGTGGAGAATATAGTCCAGCAAGCCTCTTTATTGTCGATACACTCACCCCAAAGAAACGTGTCTATCATATGGAAAAAGTAGAAAAATATTTCTACATTTCCAAATCCACTCACGTAACTTGACACATGCAACATGGTTTCACATGGGATTTATTTTTTTACATGTGAAATATGTGGGATCTTTGAGTAAGGGTACATTTCAATAGAAACTATGGAAGCTACACAGTTTATCTAGTTACTTAGTCCAGAAAAAGCTTCTGACATTCCTAAAAATTGAACTCCGGCGTTTTTATTCTCACAGCAGCTCAGTACAATCACAGAAATGGCTGATTTATCTAAGACATCTCCTGTAGGTGACTTTGGTAATAATTGGTTTAAATCATGGCTTCTCCGTTGCCATGGTGCCCACATTAACTAGCTGTTTCCTCTCTAGAAGGTGGTTGCCTTTATTTAACATTTATAAACCACTAATGTTCAGTTATTTTAAGCAAGGGGAACATTTTTAACAAATGCTGCAGAATGACAGCTGTAGTACTGTGGTGACTTTCACGTTCGTCAGACTAATGGAGTACACAGATCTAACCTTAGTGAATGTTCCTGCTGAAACTCCACAGTTTTCCCTCCATAAGTAGACGTCAGCTTGGGGACATCCATTTGTTTTTGATTTACTGTTTGATGGTAATTTAGCTGTTTTAATAAACTGGCTCCTGCATGGTTTCCCAGTGAGAGTAAAAAGAACAACTGTGACTCGGGGGATAGTTTCAGGACCACCATGCTCCACCACTGAATTGAAAAGTAGGGACTCTGTGCTGACTGTACGTCACATTTAAATGATCAATAACCATCATTGATCTTTTACAGCAAATGTTTTATACAAGTGAAGAAGTACAGACTGTAACAGTTGATTTTGGATGAGTGAGAGCGGTTTAGTTTTGGTTTATTATTAAACCGCATCAGAGGAAGGTCTGATTCATAACTGGAGGTAAAGACAGGAGAGCAGTGTCTCTGATTACATGCATGTCTGAACACTTCAAGGCTCTTCAAGTTGTAAGAAGTGAAACCACAAGCACTTTTGAGTTAATGAAGCAAACAAAGGATTTTAGTAACTAGTTAGATTTGGTTGAGTGACTTTTAAAGACATATACTTAGTTTTACAGCATCGTACATTTGATTTTCATATGAGTACAAACCTCAATCTTAAAGGATTATATCTGAAATGTCAACACCTGACAATCAGTCCTATCGGCAGACGCAGTGAAACGGCTCTTACCTGGAGTAGGGGACTCTTGTTAAGCTGAACAACATTGTTGGGGTTTATTATTGCCAGTGTTGGTGAAAACTAATTAGGGAAACATCATTATTGTCAATAGGGGAAAAGAACTCTGACCATCAGTAAATGTAGAGGATGGAATAAAACATAGAAATTTTCCTAAAATCCTGATCAGCGGTTGCCACCTCATGTTTCTCTGTATGAGCATAACTGCAAGTAAACCTCTAGTTTTGGTGTAAGGGCCAAAGAATCCATTTACACAATAATCAAGAACTAGATTTGCTAGATTTCATAATCAAACTACAATATCCCAAAATCAACATTAAAAATGTCGTTGTAAATGTTTCTATGCTCAGAAAGGACAAAAACAAAGAGGATGAGCTTTTCTACTTTCTGTCTCTGCTGCAGTTTGAAAATGATTTTCTTCTGTTTCATACACATGTACAGTATTAAAGATCCGCCTACATGATGGAAGATTCCCACATCTATAACCCTTAAGTCAAATATCAGTGCCTAAAGCTAGTTGGGTCTGAGTTTAGTTCATAAGTGGAGTTTCTATGTGAATCTGTAACATCATAAGCCTGGAGTAGATATTAGTAATCCCCCTGAAATCTAAACTGACTCGTTTATTAAGTAATTAGCCATCCTACCTAACTCTGGTCATCCTATCAGTGAAGAACAAGCACAATTTTAACGTGACATGCATGGAGACCCATTTATGACTAGAGCTCACACATTTGAGAGCTCTAACCTTTAACTTGATATATGTTGACATCCTTTATTGCTGTTACGTTTGTGGGTAAGCAAAACATTTATGCTCCGACTTAGAGGCAAACCTCACCAGGAAATAGCTGCAGCCTTTTCTCTCCATGAGTGTCTGAGTTTACCTAAAAGACTGCAATGAAAAATACAGCCGGAGTCAAACATGCTGAGCAGCTGGATGATAACCTGCCTCTTGGGCATCTGGACTGGTATTTTGTCATTTGTAGTAATTTAGGTTGTAGAATGTAAAACTATTGTTCAGAGCTTTCCTATGTGCTGTTGTTCAGCTGATTACCGCCGGGCTCATGGCCATTGAGACTCGATATAACGTTGGTAAACCTTAGTGTGCATCTCAGTACCTGCTGACCAGTTCTTGGTTGAGTTTTTCTAGTTTTTTTCTATTATAAAGACATCGGCCAGGAAGTTAAAGCTTGGACTTAAATTAAGACCCCAGGCTTATATCCCCTGTGTTTCCAAAGAGGCTTAAGGAGAACAAAGTGGAGGCAGAGCTAAAACAGCAGCAGCTGTGAGGTTAAACCTGACTTACATCCATCAGTTTATCAGGAGTAATGAACCCTAATTCCAACAGTCTATTGGCTTTTTGAAACCCAACAGTTTCACCCATGTCCTACAATTTAAAGGCATCACCACCAAACACGGAAGAAATCTATGTAAACGTCAGATTTGGAAGACATTTATACTTAAGCCTCTAGAAGATCTGTGACATTTGTTTGGTGTATCTCCAGTGTTTGTTTCAACTGTTGCTGGGAGTGAATCTAAACCCGAATCTGAAGACATGGTTGCAATGTCTTCAGAACAAACTGAATTAATCCTGAAATAATTCTTATTCCGTACAAATAGATACAAAATGATCGTCTAATAAAGTCACCTGAGATCCGTTTATTGTTAAATCTCCACAGATTTGAAAGGCAGGATTGAAGGTTCCATTGCTTCCTCGTCAGTGGTCTGCATTAGCGTGGCCATATTAGGCTGACAGCATGTGTTGCTAGTAGGCACAGAAGACTCGAGGGACCATTGGTCATAGCCACATCTGCCATGCTTGCTAACATGGCACCATTTACAGCTGATTACCAGAGAATACAATAATCTCCGGCAGCTGAGCTTTGGTGGAACAATGTGTGCTTTTCATCCTACTGGTATTATGTCATAAAAACGTTCATTTGGATCCCTAAAATAAAGAAATACAGTAACACAGATGGAGTCCATGTTAATATTTCAGCCTTTAATGCTTTTATTAAGCACATGCATCCTTTATGAATGATAATAAACCTAAATTAGACATGATTACATTTAAATCCAACCTATCTGTATAATATGATTAAATTAACTTTTTAATAGTCAAGTGCTTTGATATGAAATCTCAAACTAAACTGAAGTTAAAACTTTGCAGATAAAACCAAACAGATAATAAAACATATAAAACATATGTAACAAGCATATTTAAAGCTGAAGGGAAACATATTGTGCCATAAGGACACCATATGTAGAAACTAATAATCAAAATGATTTCATATTTACACATGAGGTGGACTAAACAACTCTGCCGACTTTATATTTTCACTAAGTTGTTTATCTGGGTATGAAACCAGTTCTATTATAAAACATAACAATAAATGCATGTAATTTCTGCAAAATCGATACGATGATGTGAAAATGTTCTTCGGATTTTCACCTCTAGTGACCATACAAGGGAAACTAATTTTACACTCAGCCAAAGGTGCTATTTGATCAGAAACCAGTACAGTTGTGTGCACAGTTGAATTAAATGCACAGATTTAGTTGTTTTAACGTAACTGTAACCCGTGACCTTACCCATTTATTTTAATCTCAGTCTGGTAATTAATAAGCTTCAGCTTCTGTTTACCGAGTTTTCTCTGCTGAAGGCAAGATGCTGATCCTGAAATCGTCCTTATAAACCCTTTTCCCAATGTTTGGCCGTCAGCAGTTTGAATCGAACTCGGGTCCTTCCTCCTGCTCATGGTGACTCGTCTCTCTGACCTTTTTCAGTTATTTTAGCTTCATTCATTTCGCCTGTTTCTCTGTAGCGGATTCAGAAAATTGGATTAAACATATTGAGTTTCCACTCCGTCCTTCAAGATAACAGTTTGTGTTTCTTTTCATGTTTTATTCATATCAAAATGGTTCTACAAGAATAAAGATGTTTGAACAGATTTGTTTTTTCCTTAATCAGGAGTCTTATAAAAATAGTGTCATTGTTGATAAAACTAGAAACCAGATCATTTCCAGAAGCTTTGAAAGAACTGTCAGAATAATCAACCGCAAAAAAAAATCATAATTGTCATGATAGTGTTTTTGTTCCCTTTTAGTTGTGTTGAAACATCTGTAAGTACAAGACAATGTGTTGCAATACAAGGTAGCATTAGCCTGATACTGCCACAAAATGGTAAAATCTGCCAATTTTCTTTGTAGTTCGGTAAAGCTGCTGTGGGTAATTACTGGCTGCACTGGAGCCAATGACGTTCTGGTCGCATGACACCCAGAAAAGGTTTCCACTCCTCTGGTCTACAGATAACAGACAAACTGCTAAAGGGGTTGGAATGAACTCCGTCCTGTCCAGATTTAGACTGGTTCGTTGGACATGGCCAGTTCGGTTGGCCCAGTACAGCCATTCTCTGTACCAGTCAACATCAAAAGACAGGATTCCTTCTTTATTAGAAAACAGCTCAGTTTCGCTAGACTCTTTGGCTCTAAACTCCAACAACGCAATTTTTTTTAATGTGCCATATAAGAACAGTGGATATTCACATGTCCCAGCAGGTAGCAGTACTTTAAAATATGGACAAGCACAGGCGAACCCTAAAGGGTTGCTTTTTGTCAGTTGGCAGAGAAGGCACGGTGTCTTAGCACAAGCAGAAGACCCTTTTGGCTGTTGAAGCTCATGGTAGACTGACAGCAGAGAAAAGTCAGTTTTGCTGATGAACTTCCTTGGATTTGGCTGACGTTGAGGAGCCTGCCACAGTCCTTTTTCATCAATCCAGTAAACGTGCCTTCAAAGACGGCGAGGCTTAAAGCAGGTCTCTTGTTAAAGACTCCCATTATGGAGTAACGACTAGTGCCATCTGCTCTCAGCGTCTCTGTAGACCTCTTTGAGTCACTAATCCAGTATAGCCGCCTAGCAGCTACATCTGATACTAGGCTGTGGGCAGATTGGGCAGTAAGGACTGCAAGAGTGCTTCTGTCTGATCCATCCATCCAGGACTTCTCTAAGGTCACTCGGTCACTCGGGCCTTTATTGATCCAGAACATAAGACTCTCAATAGGTAGAAGCACCAATTCTGATGGGCTGACATTTTTATTTAGCAGAGTTGTAAAACTTTTACCATCAGTTGACTGCATGTAAATTGATTGAGTCTTCTGATTGGTCCAAAACAAATATCCATTTAGCCAATCACAGGCTAGACCTTTGATTCCAGGTTGTCCAATAAACGTTATAAAAATAGTGTCATTGTTGATAAAACTAGAAACCAAATCATTTCCAGAAGCTTTGAAAGAACTGTCAGAATAATCAACCAAAAAATAAAATCATAATTGTCATGATAGTGTTTTTGTTCCCTGTTAGTTGTGTTGAAACATCTGTAAGTACAAGACAATGTGTTGCAATACAAGGTAGCATTAGCCTGATACTGCCACAAACTCCTCTCCATACAAAGATATTAAAAGACTCGTCTTGTTTGCTGAGTCTCATATTTCTGTAGACACTAATAAAAAAGGAACGAGTACCAGGATACCAAGTATAACTGAAACTAAAATGGGGTAAAAACCATTAAAACAATTTATCAGCATAAATAATAAAAAAAGTGCACACATGTTGGCTGTAACCGCTGATATTGTTACAACACACGGTCACAAATACAATCTGGTGAAAGAAGCGGGTCAATAAGCGCCTCACTTCCTGTAACTGTAGGAGAAATAAAGGCACAGAGAGAAAATTCAGCCCAGAAGGTTTCCCTGATCTAGAAACCTTCAGTTTCTACATCAGTCCTTCTCAGTCTTTAGTTCATTCATTCAAATGAAAACATTAAAAGCAGATTTACCATCTGTTTGACCTGCTCTGACTGATTTGTTCAGCTTCCATTTGCTCTCTCATTTATTCTGTTGGAAGTCTTTAAGAGCAGCTAAACAGGTGGATCTAATTTCCCACGTAGAAAAGGCCGTTCCTTAAATACGCCTGAAGGTTTTTTTAAGTGCATTTATGAATTTTAGTTTTAAAGACTCTACAGGAATTACGCAGGTTCATGTCTGAACCTCACAGGTGAATTTTCTGACAGTCACACAGCAAAATGAGAGCCGTCTTATTTCCTTATGCCTAACACATCCACGGCTCTGAGGTCAGGATGTCCACAGGAGGAGGAGAGCGACATTAATTATGGATGTGCTGTAATATCACACACTGAGAGAAGGACTGTGAGGCCAGCAGAGGAGAGCTGGCGCAACTGTGGACCACATTATGTTGCTTTCTCTCTCTCCCAGCTCCCGCTGGATTGTTCAGCTTTTCCTCTCAGTCACCTGCTGCTGTACCAACACGACACACATTCAGCCACGACAGTGTCATCGCCTTCCAAAGATCAGATGTGATAGTTAAAGCGTTCAGCAGAGCGATGCTCCTGATCTGAGACCTGACAGGAATGCAGGTTCACTTCCACCCATGCTGTAGTTCTGGTGAATCATCACACGTGAGAAAATCTCAGCTTTAACTGAAGCTCTGTGTGAATCCAAGGGGTAATAAAAGTCAATTCAGGCTTTTATGGTGAAAATGCAGCAGATAAATTTAACATTAAAGTTGTGTGAGGTGATCAAACCCTCAGTAACGTTCACTAGTAAGTGTGGAACTAAGTTTGTAAAGCAGTACTTGATTTTTTTAGTTTTTTTATTTACCTGGAACCCTTTCCAACATCAAACTGTGTAATGTTTACCGAAGTAACGATGGATGCCGCCGTCTGTGGATGGATTTAAACATTTTTCACCATAGAAGCCGAGCGTGTAGTCACAAGAAGAACGTTCAGCAACTGCTGGCTTCAGCCATCGTTTATGTCTGTAAATAAATCTGGTTTCTCTTGTCGCTGATTAATGTCTGTTAGGTCAATAATGTAAAAGTCTGAATAAATATGACATGACCTTCTTTAAAAATGATCAAATATGGACCCAAATTAGAAGCAGATATGAACCACATTTGTTTCAGTTTGGACTGTTTTTTGAGGTAAAGGTCAGAATTAGACTGTTCACACCTTTATGAAAATGTTATGACAAACAAACTGGACTTGTGTCTCATTTTCCTACTGTGAACGAAGCTTTAGTCCAGTCTGTGTTCTGTCCTTTGTGGTCCTGAATATTTATTCCTCAGCTCCAGATTTGATAGACGGAGATGGAAACACTACACCCTAATTTTAACAGCAGGAATGGACCAGCTCTGATTTGTTTCCTATTATCCAACATTTACAGATGGAAGCGTCTCAGTCTGGCTCAAAAACTGACAGCAGCAGCGAACTGCTGAAAAAGAAACAGCAGGCTGCAGGGAAGCAGAGATAAATGTCATTCTGTGTTTCCCTGCACAGCTTTCACAGTATTTAGGAATAAAAACATCATTTTGTTCAGAATTAGGGTTTATTATTTTATCTTTAGTTTCCTTATCATCTTCATGTTAAAGGTTAAACATTTCTATTTTCTGTATATTATGGAGTGTTCAGCAGTTTATCTGGTGTAGATTTGGGGAATCTGACAGGTTCTATGGAGGTTTATAATACTTTGCTTTCTATCTAACCCCAGTGTTTGAAGAAAGTGTAGATAAATGTGCTGCCTGATTAAAAAAAGACCCTGAGGTGATTCAATAATAGTTTTAGGGGCCTCAGCCACAGAGGTTACAGATCAGCAAACTGGAAAAACACCAGCACGCATAGGGCTGGACACACCGGATCCTGTCATCGTACAATTAAACCTGAGAATTGAAAGGTTGTTTTTACCATCACCACAGAGGAACAAAGAAACAAACATCTGGATAAAACTGGTTTATAAAATCATAAGAAGGGAGAAGACATAAAGGAATATTTTCTCACCGTTTTAGAAAAGCGTCTTCAGAACTGAAGGCAAATGGCTAAAGGGAAGAAAAACGTAACGTCTAGAATGGTTGTAAAGAAAACAGAAGAATGACCACAAGGCCTTCAAACCTGATTCAGCGACACTTAAAGTCTGTCCATAGAAACGGCCCAAATATCTTCAAGATCTTAGCAGGAGGATGCCTGAACATTTGACCCAAGCTTCAGCAATTCAAGTGAGAACAGGACAGATCTAATAAGGCGAGGAAAAGCTCAATGGGACTTTTTTATTTCGATCTTATTCCAATCTGACAGAATAAGACTAACTCAAATATTGAAATCTGAGGATGTGATTTTATGTCTGGCTATTTTTTCTTCTAGGTTACAAAGTCACCAGGACGCTACGAGACAAAGCGTTTCTTCTGAAATGAACCAATGCTGACGAGGGGAAATATTGTATCAGGCACATTCTGGAAATTATATTTTTGAAGCCCAAATGAAGGTCAGTGTTGCCTCTTCCTTGAGTGATCATCCTTCCTTCTTTGTCTGTTTTTCGTTGGACTTGAGAGTTTATTTTTCGTCTAGGTTCAGCTCTAGGCTTTCCTCCTAGAGTACATCATTTATTTTTAATAAGGACGACAATAAAGCCAAATTTGGCCAAACTAACTCACCAGGAGGAAGAGGAGGGAACAGAGGACACTAAAGAGCAGATGGCTGGAAAACATCATGTGCTGGATGAATAAAACATTTGAATAGGGAAGGATTTGTGACATCTGGAAGTGAGGGACTATTATTCTGCTTCTTCCTCACAGGCTCTGTCCCTCAGTGACCAGAGGACTTCAGCTGGTCCCTCAAACAGACAGAATTAAGCCCGTTTGTCCTTTTGAAGCTTGGTTCCACCTTGCTGTACCCTCCGCTCCTTCCTCCTGTGCTGCTCTCGTCTTCATTTCCTCCAATCTGGCCTGGTGTGTGATGGTGCGCCCCCTCCTCTCAGCTCTGGAGACATGCCTGTACAGGAGATGGCGGTGAGTCCTGTCAAGTCCCTGCACTGGGAGCAGTTCCCCCCCATGTCGCAGCGCCGCGTCTACAGCGCTCCCGTCTACCACGAGGGCCTGCTCTACGTGCTGGGGGGCTGCAGCGAGACCGGCATGCCGCTGGACAGTGTGGAGGTCCTGGATGTCGAGAGCCAGACGTGGAGCCAGCTGCCCCCCCTTCCCACTGCACGGGCGGGGGCTTCAGCTGTGGCTTTGGGGGGGCAGGTGATGGTGCTGGGAGGAATGAATCAGCAGCAGACCCCACTGGCCTCTGTGGAAATGTACCACCCAGATGAGGGCAAGTGGGAGACCAAGGCCAGTCTAGGTCAGCCTTCCATGGGGGTCACTACGGTGGAGAGAGGTAAGAAGCTGTTTGAGATGTTCTAGCAGCCGCAATCTTCTGACAAGCACTAGAACTTGTTTTCATGTGTTTAGAGTTAAATTAAAAGCTGCTGAATTTCACAAGCATAGTGTTGGAAGAGTAATAAGTTATGATGGATTTCTTCTGCATTGCTGGTAGAAATAGGCTCAAGCTGCCTGTTTCATTCCGCTGGAGTCTCTTCACTCTTTAGCCTATGCTCACTGCCTGTATTATTGCTGGGGGTTGACTTTAAAATGTTTAATCTTATTGGGTTTGCTTTAGAACGACAGAAGTTATTGAAGTAAACAGGCGATCTGAATAAAAGTGCACCATGTAAACGGCTGGAATGTTCCGATTGGATTCAGCTCATTTAAATGAAATAATAATCCAGTTGGTGTGAATGTAACACTTGTTCTGATCAAATTAAGATACCCGCTTGGGTTTGAGTCGGATTGTTAGTTGCTGCTAACAGCTTGTTTGAGTTGTGTATGCTAAGTCTGCAGCTTTCAGATACATGATGGTTTATCACAGCCAATCTGACCCAACCCTTGGTGTTTATGTTGGTTACACCACAACTTTCTGTTAAAGGCTAAAAGTTATTGTAACCATTTCAAAAGTTCAAACACTAAACGAACTTTGGATTAACAAACTCTGTTAAAACTTTCTTGGCATTACTGCAAAAGCGAGGATCCAATGTTGTTCTTATCTCTTCTTGGGGGCTTATGGCCAATCAGCAGCAAGAGAAAATAAAAGTTGCTCTTGGATTGGTTGCTTCCTAAACACCCGCTATTAATCTTTCAAGTTGCATTGTCTCTATGTGGTTCAGCTTTCAAACATTTAATATTTCCTACATGAAAAATGCGTGACTAGGCTCATTGTCTGCAAATAATTTGGAGATAAACTACAAAAAGGTGGAGTCCCTTTCCAAATGTGAATTCACAGCATGTGGCCAAAGTTGTGTGGTCTTTTTAAAGCGTGTTATTGTAAATGTGTGATTGAAATTACAGACACATGCTAAATATGATCAGGAAAGAGGATTTTAACAAGAAGATTAAAATAAATATAAATGGAAAGGCATGTTTCTGAGAGCGACCATATACCAGAGATACAGACGGATATGTAGAGTTACTTTGCTGTTGAAATCAGTTTATCTGCATTTAGCTGCACGTCTTTCCTTAAAAACTACAAACTGCCTCAAGTAGAATAATTAAGAGCTGCTACAGAGAGTCTAGCTAAATAAGTTCTTCAGTTCTGAAGAAGCTCCATCAGGCTTTCCGGGTGCTGAAGTGTCTCTTTAGTGGAGTTCACTTGTAAGACTTCCTGCTGCTCATACAAAGTGGCAAAGCTTTTACCTCAGAGCACCAGATCTGGGGCAGGGGCCTCAATTGTTAACTGGTCAGTAGTTAACGTGAGGAAGTTGCTGAATCTGACTGCTAGGATTTCTGTGTTTGCATCGTGGCTTCTTTCAAGGCTTTCAGAGAAAAGTTGGTAAGTATGCAGTTTGCTTTGAGACTGGGGGTGATTTCACGTTTCCCAGGTGTGTGCTGGCTCCCAGAAACTAAAGAGTGTTCACTTGTTCATCATGGGGATATTTATACAATGCAAAAAATGCTGTTTGATACATTAAAAGTGGGAAATTCCTAAGAAAAATACAATTTAAATAATAAAAAAATACTTAGTTTACCCTTTAATGTAAATTTATTCAATCAGATAATAGAAAGTTTTTTTTCTGTAAAAGAGATCAAAAATAATTGTTTCTGCTTGGATAGTTTAACAATCTTTGACAAACAAAAAAAACGTGTGCTTTCCAGGAACTGACTTGTGTCCAAATGTATCTTGTAAATTAGGGAATTGTATAAAAATCCTTCAGCCAGCTGACCAGCAGTTCTCAGGATATTTAGAGGTGGGGTAGGGTGGCAATAGTGTGTGATACATTCTGCTTTAACAACTGCAGCGAAACACCTGAGACCTCATTAATGAGACTTTGTGGGAAAACGTTGCAGGCAAAACAAAAAACAAACAAAAAAACAAACATACAAACAAACAGACAGACAGACAAAAAAAACAAACAAATAAACAAACAAACAAACAAACATACAAGCAGACAGACAGACAGACAGACAAAAAAACAAACAAATAAACAGACAAACAAACAAACAAACAAACAAGCAGACAAAAAAACAATAAAACAAAAACAAAAAATCAAACAAACAAGCAGACAGACAAACAAACAAACAAACAAGCAGACAAAAAAACAAACAGACAGACAAACAAACAAGCAGACAAACAAAAAAACAGACAGACAGACAGACAGACAAACAAACAAGCAGACAAACAAAAAACAAAACAAATAAAAAACAAACAAGCAGACAGACAAACAAACAAACAAAAAACAAACAAAAATAAAACAGACAAACAAGCAGACAGACAGACAAACAAACAAGCAGACAAACAAAAAAACAAACAAACAAAAAAACAAACAAACAAGCAGACAGACAAACAAACAAGCAGACAAACAAAAAAACAAACAAATAAAAAACAAACAAGCAGACAGACAAACAAACAAACAAAAAACAAACAAAAATAAAACAGACAAACAAGCAGACAGACAAACAAACAAACAAACAAACAAACAAGCAGACAGACAAACAAACAGACATACAGACAGACAGACAGACAGACAGACAAACAAACAAGCAGACAAACAAAAAAACAAACAAATAAAAAACAAACAAACAAGCAGACAGACAAACAAACAAACAAAAAACAAACAAAAATAAAACAGACAAACAAGCAGACAGACAAACAAACAAACAAACAAACAAGCAGACAGACAAACAAAAATAAAACAAACAAACAAGCAGACAGACAAACAAACAAAAAAACAAACAAACAAACAGACAGAGGAAGCAAACAAGCATGATAACTTCCTTCCTGCTGTTTCCTGTTTACATCCAAAGCAGCATAAATCTGCCAGCCAACCAGATAAAGGGAAGAATCATTGGAACCTTTCAAGGTAATGGAGAAAGATTGAGGAGGCATTTTTGCAATGGCTCTTTTTTATTTACCTGCAAAATGACCTCATATAAAAACATTTAGTGGCAATGCTAGCATTAGAGACACAGTTACCCCATGTGCTGATAACTGGAAATAATGATGTGTACTTTTGATGAACTGTCAGTTATCAACAACAAAACATTAGAGCAACTTTTTATACATAAACAATTTAGGTTAAAGTTTAAAAGTGCACAAAAGCATTTATCTCTAAGTGCGACAGAAGTCACTGTATATTGTCTCTTTGTAGACATAAAAAAAAAATATGAATTAAATATAAAATGTCAGATGTTTTTATTTCCAGCAGATTTCCTGCTGATCACATTTAAGATCAGTAATCTCTAGATGTAGCTACTAAATTTAGAGCTAGACGACAGGAAAGGCCCAAATTATAATTTCAAGAAAAGCAAAGAATTTGTATCCTGTCATGGATATGTTCCACAAAGAGAGATGTTATTTAATCCTATGTTTTCATACATATTTATGAATATTTATACATATTTACTTTATAAGTTCAGCACCTAAAAGAAAGTTTATGTTTTTTTTTATATATTTAGTTTTTTTAATGTTTTTTTGTATTTAGCAGACGCTTTTATCCAAAGCGACTTACAAAGTAGGCATTAGCGCGAAGGGTCTTGATTAAGGACCCACACTGAATGCTGCTGGTGGATTCGGACCCATGTTGGTTACACCACAACAAAGTCACCTGACTTTCACATTGTTGAAAATCAGCTGTGCAGCCGAGATAGTTGAGGATCAGGGTGGAGGGAGACAATAGAAGTCAAGTTGCTTTAGTTCAGAAAGTTCTAACTTGCTAACTATTCTAATAAAGACATTTAAAAAGACAAACAGTCTCCAGGTGCTGCTAATTCACAAATGCAATAAATCACAACGGAGCCAAGAGAGCTCGATTATGTTCCTCTGCAGAAGAAAACAACCCGGCTGAATGGTCTTAACAACACCAGCTAAACTAGCTAGTCAATACAACACAAACGAAGCCAGAAACTGTGAGTGAATAAATGGATCAGACACAAAGAGCAGAAGAGACAAAAACAAAAAAACAAAGGAAAAAACAAAGAGCTGCACATGAAATCAGAGCGTAGGGAAGAGATAAATGTGAAGGTAAAGAATGCGGATGAGAGCTGACAACTCACACTGATGAGACCAGCATCCATCCATCATCCATCCATCCAAGTAATTAGACACTTTTATTTTGAATTTGGTACAGAGGAAGCAGTTCCATTTTTTTCTCCTAACCTTTTTTTTATTGTAGTGCAGAAAATTATGTTTGTTTATGCATCCAGAATGCATTGCAAACAGCTTAGAAAGTACTGGTGTCCTGCGTGCTTCTTGACCGAAGGCCAACAAAACAATATCAGCCACAGAGTTAGCATAACTTAACGACTATAAAAGTTATAAGCATAAATAAACGACTATAAAAGTTATAAGCATAAATAAACGACTATAAAAGTTATAAGCATAAATAAACGACTATAAAAGTTATAAGCATAAATAAACAACTATAAAAGTTATAAGCATAAATAAACAACTATAAAAGTTATAAGCATAAATAAACGACTATAAAAGTTATAAGCATAAATAAACAACTATAAAAGTTATAAGCATAAATAAACAACTATAAAAGTTATAAGCATAAATAAACAACTATAAAAGTTATAAGCATAAATAAACGACTATAAAAGTTATTAGCATAAATAAACGACTATAAAAGTTATAAGCATAAATAAACGACTATAAAAGTTATAAGCATAAATAAACGACTATAAAAGTTATAAGCATAAATAAACAACTATAAAAGTTATAAGCATAAATAAACGACTATAAAAGTTATAAGCATAAATAAACGACTATAAAAGTTATAAGCATAAATAAACAACTATAAAAGTTATAAGCATAAATAAACGACTATAAACGTTATAAGCATAAATAAACGACTATAAAAGTTATAAGCATAAATAAACAACTATAAAAGTTATAAGCATAAATAAACGACTATAAAAGTTATAAGCATAAATAAACAACTATAAAAGTTATAAGCATAAATAAACAACTATAAAAGTTATAAGCATAAATAAACAACTATAAAAGTTATAAGCATAAATAAACAACTAT
>JAVLVB010000942.1:49147-79536 GCA_032876305.1 Orestias chungarensis
ATAAAAGTTATAAGCATAAATAAACAACTATAAAAGTTATAAGCATAAATAAACAACTATAAAAGTTATAAGCATAAATAAACGACTATAAAAGTTATAAGCATAAATAAACAACTATAAAAGTTATAAGCATAAATAAACGACTATAAAAGTTATAAGCATAAATAAACAACTATAAAAGTTATAAGCATAAATAAACGACTATAAAAGTTATAAGCATAAATAAACAACTATAAAAGTTATAAGCATAAATAAACAACTATCAAAGTTATTAGCATAAATAAACGACTATCAAAGTTATAAGCATAAATAAACAACTATAAAAGTTATAAGAATAAATAAACGACTATAAAATTTATAAGCATGAATAAACGACTATAAAAGTTATAAGCATAAATAAACGACTATCAACGTTATAAGCATAAATAAACGACTATAAAATTTATAAGCATAAATCAACAACTATAAAAGTTATGAACATAAATAAACAACTATAAAAGTTATTAGCATAAATAAACGACTATCAAAGTTATAAGCATAAATAAACAACTATAAAAGTTATAAGAATAAATAAACGACTATAAAATTTATAAGCATGAATAAACGACTATAAAAGTTATAAGCATAAATAAACGACTATCAAAGTTATAAGCATAAATAAACGACTATAAAATTTATAAGCATAAATAAACAACTATCAAAGTTATAAGCATAAATAAACGACTATAAAATTTATAAGCATAAATAAACAACTATCAAAGTTATTAGCATAAATAAACGACTATAAAAGTTATAAGAATAAATAAACGACTATAAAAGTTATAAGAATAAATAAACGACTATAACATCTATAAGCATAAATAAACGACTATAAAAGTTATAAGCATAAATAAACAACTATAAAAGTTATAAGCATAAATAAACAATTATAAAAGTTATAAGCATAAATAAACAACTATAAAAGTTATAAGCATAAATAAACGACTATAAAATTTATAAGCATAAATAAACGACTATAAAAGTTATAAGCATAAATAAACAACTATAAAAGTTATAAGCATAAATAAACGACTATAAAAGTTATAAGCATAAATAAACGACTATAAAAGTTATAAGCATAAATAAACGACTATAAAAGTTATAAGAATAGATAAACGACTAGAAAAGTTATAAGCATAAATAAACAACTATAAAAGTTATAAGCATAAATAAACGACTATAAACGTTATAAGCATAAATAAACGACTATAAAAGTTATAAGCATAAATAAAGGACTATAAAAGTTATTAGCATAAATCAACAACTATAAAAGTTATAAGCATAAATCAACGACTATAAAAGTTATAAGCATAAATAAACGACTATAAAAGTTATAAGCATAAATCAACGACTATAAAAGTTATAAGCATAAATAAACGACTATAAAAGTTCTAAGCATAAATAAACGACTATAAAAGTTATAAGCATAAATAAACGACTATCAAAGTTATAAGCATAAATAAACGACTATAAAAGTTATAAGCATAAATAAACGACTATAAAAGTTGAGCATAAATAAACGACTATAAAAGTTATAAGCATAAATAAACGACTATAAAAGTTATAAGCATAAATAAACAACTATAAAAGTTATAAGCATAAATAAACAACTATCAAAGTTATTAGCATAAATAAACGACTATAAAAGTTATAAGCATAAATAAACGACTATAAAAGTTATAAGCATAAATAAACAACTATAAAAGTTATAAGCATAAATAAACAACTATCAAAGTTATTAGCATAAATAAACGACTATAAAAGTTATAAGAATAAATAAACGACTATAAAAGTTATAAGAATAAATAAACGACTATAACATCTATAAGCATAAATAAACGACTATAAAAGTTATAAGAATAAATAAACGACTATAAAAGTTATAAGAATAAATAAACGACTATAACATCTATAAGCATAAATAAACGACTATAAAAGTTATAAGAATAAATAAACGACTATAAAAGTTATAAGAATAAATAACGACTATAAAAGCTATAAGCATAAATAAACGACTATAAAAGTTATAAGCATAAATAAACGACTATAAAAGTTATAACCATAAATAAACAACTATAAAAGTTATAAGCATAAATAAACAACTATAAAAGTTATAAGCATAAATAAACGACTATAAAAGTTATAGTTACAGCTGATGGTGATGATGCTGGAGCGGACAGATCGAGCTTCAGCCAAGAGGAGTTGGAACCAGATGGTAAGTGAGACCAGAGAGATAACTGTGGGAGGATTGGTAGATGAGGTGGAGGACCAGTAGTTGATAATACTCAGGTCACGAGTAGCTGGTTCCCCACTCCTCTTATACTGCCTCAGCTCGTCCGAGGTAACCAGATGCACCTGTGAAGGAAGCTCCAGCATCCGAGGACTGGTGACCCCTACTGGATACCTGAGGAAGTGACTAGAACAAGACTCCTGCTGACATTTTTGTCTTCGTGTTCCTCTCAGAAATATGCAGTTTTCTCTGTACTTTAATACTCGATGAGCTTGTTTGGGAACTATATTAAAAAAGAAGAACATTTCACTGTCAGGAACTTTTTATATTCATGATATCCTGAAGAATTAAAACAAAAAAGTATTTTCACACCAACATGTTGATGAATGTTTATCTTTTCTAATCTGTCTATCGATCTATCTGTAAATTTAGCTAACAGGGTCTGAAAAAGAGGAAAATTTGTTTGGAAAATTGTTGAAAACATTCTTTTTCTTTCAAATCATAAACATACACATAATTCTACTTTATTACTTGATGAAATCTCAACTATAAGGCTTTAGGCCTGTGGTTGTACCAGGACAACATATGAAAAAGTCCAGAGGGTATGAATACTTTTGCATGGCACAATGAAAAGTTTTATGATGCTTGTTCAGGTACAGAAATGGTTTTGTGGTGGCGTAAAGCAAACCTCCTGTTACTGACACCGTTCTCCACTTCTCTATGCCATCTCTTAATGACATCATGTCTTCCCTAGCAGGGATTCTCGGCCCCAGTTGTTTATCTTGTGCTGCTTCTAGTTCTATAGTTGATTAATTTAAATTCAGAGGGAAGCCGTGGTCCCTGCTGTAAATGCAGTTCATTTCTAATTAAGTTAAGCGACACGTGATGAATGGTATGAAACGACACGTTTTACATGAATTTCATTTATATTTTCAGTTAATGGGGGTTCTGTATCGCTAAACTTTTCAATCTCCAAACTGCAAAGACTCTAAAGTAACAGAGAAACAATTTACAAGTGAAATCAGAGCATAGGAACAAATTAAGCGTTTAAGAAAAGCTAAAATCAGAGAATTCAAATGCTTAAATCAACCTATTTTAATACACATTCATATTCACCCTGACATCCATTAGCACAGTTATTAGAAATCCTCTTAACAAAAACATTTACGATCTGCAGCATCTCTGCGCTTGGACCAATCACCACAGAGGAAACTGAATGCCGCCTCTGGATTGGCCAGCATTTCATTTTCTGTAGAATATTTTAGACTAAATCTGTAAATATGTAAATTTTCTGCTACCCAAAATAATAAATACTGATTATTGAATAGAGGAGTTTCCTGTATGTCAATGAAACAAACAACAGTATTTATTTTTGTATAAATGTTTGAGTTAATGAGCCACAATTATAAAACTCATTTCTTGCCAGTACTTTAACATTAGCTCTGGTCACACAACAGTCACAACAATCAGCCTGTAAGTGGCATTGTGGAGGTTCACTCCCAAGGGAAAGTCCATTTGTTGGATGGAATGCAGGAATTGACCCGGCAACCTTTCTCCTGGCTGATAGCTGCTCCTCGTCATGACCTACATGTCTCCCATTAGCTATTCATGACCGCTAGGTTTAGTTAAGTAATATTTATGGTCTGATATGTTGGATTTCCTCATAAACTTCCATAGTGGCTAAAAATGAGAATCCAAACGATCATTTTAAAACATTTTTGTAAATTTTAATTTACCCAAAACTATTTTAGTTTCATTTGTGTTTTTAGAGAAAATTAAAATTTAACCTGTTACACAAATATATGTTATGTTTTAGTATTCAGTCAGTCGGTGAGTATTTATGTTACATGTTAGTGATTAATGACGTAAATGATTTATGCTGATACAAAGAAAAGCAACAGAGTTATTAGAAAACAATTAAGTCAGAAGAATTTTATAACTCCTAATACTCAAGAATAACGAAATAAATTTTGGATTTATTTCATGGAAATAGATTTACTTTCTCTTTAAAACAGCTTCTTTGTGTTAAACCCTAAACTTCATAATAACATTTATTTAATTTACCTATGAAAGTATTTTATAGCAGGTAAGGAACATCTAATCTGTCTTTGTTTGATGGAGGTTTTTAGCTTAGATTGGATTTCAGGTCATTGCATTGTAATTTAAGTTTATTTGATAGGGGCAGACACACATTGACATAGACAAACTGAAAGAAACAGCAGTCCCATGTTTGCGTCTTAGTGAAATAACAACAGCTAATTCGCAGCATTTGTCCCTAGATGGGCTTTTAAAAAGTACCTTTAAAAACTGAAGTGATAATCATGTAAAATAGCTCAGCCTAATGTTAACAACATCTACAAACAAACAGTAAATCATAAAACATTAAAATGGATACAGTTCTGTTTTTGACATAACCAGAGTTTTGTTACTAAAACTGTTTACCGACTGTAAATCAACAGGAAGTGAGTTCAAAACTGCAGATCCTCTCATGGACAGAGAACTTTGAGCAAAAGTGGTCCTTCCAAAGGGGACTTTACAATTTCCATCTAGAGCCGCTCTAGTAGATCTGCTACTGCCCTGTAGTCTCTGTATGCAACCGCTTAATGGTGCAGGTGTATATCCATTTAAACACTTCAAACTCCATTTTAAGAGATTATAATTTATAAAATTAGAAAAGTCTAAAATGCCAAATTTGTCTAAAATGTGACAGTGAAGAAATCTGATTGGTTTTTGATATAAAACCTTTAAGGCCCGATTATAGAGACTTGCTAATGGTTTGAGTATAGTTTGACTAGTCTGAGACCAGATATGAGCTCCATACGAGGATCATTGAGTTCAGAAACATTTCTGCACAGTGAAGTTGTAGTTCTGCTTTTTGGCTCAGTATTAATATTTTGTGAAGAATGAAATGTGGACGTATTAAAGGTTCGTGGTTTAAGCCTACAAAATGATGTGAGATTGTATTGATTTAGGTTTTGGGGAATTGTCATGTTTGTATATTTATTGTTAGACGAACTATCGTGGTGATAAAAGCATGAGGTGATCTGCAGATCTAGTCCCAACATTTGTATCATTACGCAGAGACAAACGTACAGCAGAGCGTGTCTGCACTAAAATAAAACATCATTTACTAGTTTGGAAACATTTTCAGTGGATGAATGACAGAAAAGCGCTGCTGAGGCTGTAAATACATCACCTTTGCATGATTTATATGTTTCCTCTCTTCGCCTCTCCGCCTGTCATCTTGCTTTGCATTTTCGGGTCAGGCGATCACGCCGGCATAGATGTTGCCTGGCAACAAGCGTGTGATTGCCGTGTTTGTTTTTAGACTGATCAGCGGCAGCATGTGTGTTAGTTACACACGTCTGAGATAGTCAGGATTTATGCCAGAATTGCTTTTCAGAGAGTAAGTTATGCTTAGGCATGCTTTCATGACTGGATGTCTTTTATTTTTGTGTTTTATAAATGTCAGCTGTATAAAAAATCAGCATCCACTGTTCTGTTGTATTAATCTTATCTGTGTTTGGTCGCTGTTGCCTCCATTTCTCCTCCATTTCTGCACCTTGGAGCTTC
The DNA here is from genome assembly GCA_032876305.1 of Orestias chungarensis. Lineage (NCBI taxonomy): Eukaryota > Metazoa > Chordata > Actinopteri > Cyprinodontiformes > Cyprinodontidae > Orestias > Orestias chungarensis. The sequence goes on from JAVLVB010000942.1 coordinate 54,990, forward strand.
TAGGTCTTGTTTTAATCGTTGCAAGAGAAAAAGAGCTCAGAAGTATCAAACTGTACTGGAGAGTCTGATTTCCTTCTCCCTTCTTCTGTGATTAATAACAACTGCCGGTGAACTGCAGGCTGGCTGAGTGAAAAAAAGCTCCACAGGAATATAAAGTTGGTCTCTAGAAGGTGGAGGATAAAAGCTGCCATGGCTTCCTCTTTAAGGAAAACAGATATTAATTTGTTGAGGGTACCGAATCTCATACCTTGAGAGACTAATTAACAGTCATGAGGAAGCTAGAGTACCCTGAGAGAACCCACAACTACATGGGGAGACCACGTGAACCGTATGCAAAAAGTCCCTCGTCCATAATTGAAACGTAAGAACTTGGTTTTTGAATTTTGTAACGTCGCTCCACTGCTCCATCCATCTGAGTTCTCCTGACGCTCTGAAACATGAAGATTATGCACTAAACAATTCATCTAAGTGATGAATTTCTACTTTACTCCCATCTGGCCTGAAGACGTTTGCTCCCCATGTTGAATATTTACCCAGATCATTGTACTTTGTTTGGATTTATTAACTGATATTTCCCCAAAATAAATGAATCTAAAATATTCTTTTAAAGATGATTTAATCTCCAGTTTAACAGATAAAAACCAATGAAAGTCGTTCTTTGGTTTCTCTAGGAGTCATTTTAGTAAAAAGGGGTTTGAGTTCTCCTAATATGAGCTTTATTGAGTGTTTGCTTTTGTGTGGTGGTTTTTTCTGTACTAACACAATCTTATCTCAGCACTTTTAGTTTTTCTTAATAACATAATAAAAATGAGGTGCAGGTTTGCAGAAACGAGTGAATTCATCATAACAGTTTTTTCTTGATCAAATGACGTTAGTCTTTCTCTGCAGACCTGTGTCTCCGACTGGCTCGGAATTAAGTCTGCATGGCAGGAAGTTTAAAACTTTTTAGTGTTCAGTTTGACTATTTCAAAACCCACAACTCTGAGCATGGTGTTTCTGCACAAAGCCCCAGTCTCTAATGACAGCTGCTTTGATAGTGTGGCCCAGCTGAGCTGATGCTGAGATGTTGTGCCGGGGGCCATGTGCTGGAATATTTGCATGTTCACGTCTCAGCTGAGATGGTGCAGCTTCAGCTGCTCCCTCAAATCTTCTGTTATTGCACTAAAACAGTCAATCTAACCAAGTAATAAGATTCCTGTATGCAAATGTTTTCCCTTTAAAATTAAAACTGTGTGGAGACCCAGAAACCACCTCTAATAGTATGAAGTTATAATATTCTTCAGGATCAAATCAAGTATTTCACACTTTTAGGTAAGAATGATTTATTCCACATTGTTAGACCCAGTTGGGTCTGTCAGACACCATGATATGATTAACTATCAAGTTCTTTGGTCTACAGAGTAGCTCATAACCAGACCACTGGGTCCCCTCCAGGATTTGTGGTTTATGTAGATGCAACTTTGCCACCAAAATAATGTTAAATTGTTCTTTTTAGCCAAGAAGAGAGTGCTTCTTTGAACCCTGAGTCCAAACAAAATCCTAAATAAATGGTTTTTGAATTTAACTGTGACTAAAACATCTTGTTTTGTTTCTTTCTCCGAGCATTTCTTAATCTAAGCTGAACGATTTAAAACATGTAGTAAAAATGTCTGTAACTTCTGCCAGCCGGCAGCAGCGGCTAAAATCTAAACTAGTATTTTCTTCTCTGTAGTTTTATAAAGATTGTGCACAAGTGAAGGAGCAGTGGCGCTAACTCCGTATGTAAAATCGTAATCTAAATTAAAAGGGATAATCTTATTGTGGGTCGTACATGAACACAGAGGACTATAGACTAGTTCTGTGCTGTTTTTCATTTTTCTACCTTTGTTTGTTCAGTAATTTAAGAAATCTATATTTATTGTATTTAATTTGCTATTTAATTTGAGTTTTATTAGAAAGTTTTTTAGTGATCTCTAGTTTCTTTAGTTTTTCTTTAGATAGATGCTTTAAGGCTAGCAGTTTTAAATGTGATATTATTCGAAATCAGACAATAAAAAATATAAATCATGACTAATTTTTTGCCACATTGCCCAGCCCTACTACAGCTGCATCTAAAAGTTTGTTACTTATTTTTGTCTCGACATATTGGTAACACACGTGCCATCCCCAAAGACAACAGCCTGACCAACCCCATCCCCTAGGAGTGGGAATATTTTGTCTTTTTTACATCTTTGATAATATATTTAATTACATTTATAATCTAGTAAACGTTGGTTTACTTCCACACTTTTGCTAACTTTTAAAAATGTTGGACCTATAAAATATTTTCTTTCTCTAGATACATTTTAAAGTTGTAATTTACTAATTTACTGTTCTGTAAAGATCTAGATAACTAAGATTTCCACATGAGGTAAAGTTTGCTTTAATTAAGAATTTTTCACTTTATATTTAAGCTGTTATATCGAGTGTTTGAAGTTTTCCTTGAACTCTTTATCTGTTCTGCTTAAACACTAAATTAATGGAAGTGACTCCTGGTTGCATCTTACATTTATAAGAAAAGACAGAACAATGGGAAAAGCTCTCCCTTTACTGTCTCACCTCACTGTTATTATCAGGTCTGGGAAAGTCAGAGTTTAAAAAATGGTTGTGATGTGATGGTGGAGATGGAAAAAAAAGGAAAAATAGACGTTGGCAGGTGATTTTCAAATGAATTCACTAAAACCTGATTTTACTTCTGTCTTATTTCGAGATTTTCTGCTGTTTAGCAGATTAGCGGGATGTTTTTTCTCCAACAGAGGAGGTCAAAGTTGAACGTCAGCCTGTCTTCAGCCTGCTAATGATGCAGACATTCAGGACAACAGTTTGCAGCACATTTATCTATCTGCTACCCTCAGCCACCGTAATTCACACCCCTGAACTTGTGTTTCACTGTTTCAACAGTCAACTCCTGATAAACTACATCAAATGAGGACGTGAATTACAGAGGCTGACAGGTGGAAATGTGCTGCAAACACATAAATGATGCAAACTTCAAAACACGCAACAAATAAACCCAGAAACGAAACAAACGAAACAAATCACAGAAAATAGTAGAATAACAAAAACAACTAACAGTATATTTAAGGTGAGGTCAGATATTATTTGGTGATCGACTCCCCTCAGGGGTCTGGAGCACATTTTATACTTTTGGTTGCTTTTGCTAGTTGCTATATTTTCTTCTTTGCTGTTTTTTCTGCCCTGAAGTTTTGTTTGCATGTGTTTCCAGTCGGCCACTGAACCGTAGTCAATACTGTCAAATATGAGATAACTCAGTGAAATAAAAACTAACGATTCTCCAAATTTAGTTCTGTGTTCAATTTAAGATTAACAGCTGCTGCTAGTTTCTGTATCGGTGCTGCACTGAACAACAGTCTGGCTGCTCTGGGTTATTGCTCTTCCAGGTAACTTGTGTTAAGATGAGCTGAAATTAGCTTAAAGGATGAGTCCTGAGCGCATTTCTAGCTGTCTTGAAATAAAAAAACACATTTTCAATGATTGTGGCAAATGTTACTGCTCATATCTGCTCCAGGTAGTCCTTGCTTAGAGCACCCTGAATATTTCTGACAGCAGATGATGTTTGGTTGTCCCTGGAAGAAATGTGTGTGTACAGCAAAGCTTTCTGCACTCCTCTTCTTGCTCTCCGCTCTCTCTTTGGGTGAGAAAGAGGTAGAGTTTCCCCATTGATATTAGCCCCTGTAGGCTGGAGCGCTCTGCAGCCTGAAGGCATTTAAAGTTCAGAAAGACACCAGATTTCTCTCAACTGAGACGAACATCCTCTCCGTTATCGGTGTAAGCACGGCTGCTTCACTCTCCACCTACACATGCTGACTGCAAAACCTTCTGCAGAAACCTTCCACCCATCAGGAGGATGTTCTGGATAAACTGCATTCTCACCGCTGAGGTGAATCAGAAGCAGAGCAAAAAAGCGTAAAGGACAGCCTGTGGCCAGAAAGTGACTTCACTTTTAATAGCAGTGGAAATGCGGAAAACACAAATCATACTCCTGGTAGCCAGCTTGGCCAAGTTCAGCTCCAGGGTAGAAGAGCTTTGTCCAAAAACCCTGATGCTGACTCTTTAGTGTTAGAGCTCAGATTACTGGTTCTGAAAGCTTGCAGCATGATGACTCCCTCAATTTACTGTAGACTTTGCTGGCTGTGCCTCTTCCTCTTTTATAAGAGGAAGCCTGAAGCCCTGCTGAGACTTTCATTAGAAACTCATAGAGAGGATGATTACAGGGCAAAACTAAGCAAACAAGGGCTGGCGGCTTCACAGAGAGGCAACACAGAACAAACACCACTCATTTAGGTTTCTGCTCCTGCACGGGGGAGACTTGCCCCAGCGGACGGTTACGTTAATTTAAACGTTAACGTTATCCGGGACATTTCCACTTTTAAACTGAGCCTTACAATCATGGGTATTTATTAGAACATATAACGAAAGAGTTTAGGATGAGTTATTCATAATAAAAGGCTTTGTTCACACATTTGGTCTTTCTTATTCATGATTTTCTGCTGATGTTGTTTTGTTCTTGCGCGCTCATTCATACACTAGTTCACCTCCATCAGACTTCTGTGGGACTGTTTACGACCCCAAAGTGACAGCAGATTAAACTCTCTCTCCTCTTCTGGTGCAGAATTATGATGCATTTCTCATATCAATGATGTTAAAGTTCATATAAAATATGACATAACCGTTCCTAATTATTCTTGTTAGAACTGAGTCACATTTGCCTGTGAACATAAATGACAGTTTTATTTTGAAAAGATCAAGATAACTTTTTAGAAGGGCTCTCTGACTTACAAGTACCTCCATTGACACTAACATGAAGGGAAGTCCCAATCTCGTCTCTCTATGTCAGTACCACTAAAGCACTTCAGTCCATGTTCTCACCTTCAGTGTCTTGTTCATTCTCATTGGCTGTCAAAGGCTTATTTAAGACCAGAACCAGAGCACAGCCTCGGCTGACGGCCAGTTCCTCACAGGTTCTACATGGAGTCATTGACTCAGTGTGCCTGTATACAGAACAACTGCAGCTTTCTTTTTCCTGTCCCATATACCGAGAGCTGGGTTTACTGCTTCAGCTGAGGTAATAGAGTGATACAGAGAACCCTACTGCAAAATTACTTTAGCATATTCTGTTGGATTTGATGCGCTTTGGCTCACTGGTCCCTTTTTGTCCTAACAGGCACATTGACAGGCAGAGACTCTTCCGGGAGGCTTTTGTTGTTCCTGAAAAGCTCAACAGGACCATTCTCTTCATTTTTCTCCATGTGCCGTCGGCCTTTATTTGCAGCTATTAGGCCACATGCTGTTAATGCAGTGTAGTTAAGCTTCAACACAGACCAACCATAAAGAGCTGCACAAATACCTGTCAAATGCTTTCAGACGTTTCACTGCTTCTGGTCATTATTTTATCCATTTTCAACCAAAGAGGGAGCATGAACTTAGCACTTACTGCCACCTGCTCGTTGAAATTCATAGCTGGTTTATGTTGTCAAGTCAGATCATTTTATTAACACTTAATTGATCCAAATTAAATGTTTTAGTTAATCATTTCATCCATGACTGTGAGGAATACTTGAAGCAACCCCCACCTCCCAAAAGAGTTCTGGCTTCATCTTTAATAATATTTTAAATTGAGTTTGAGATTGTAGGTAATGCATATGTGCTGATATAAAAATCAAAATGAATATTACTTTGTTTAGTTTAGATATTTGTCCCTCCCTGCTATAAAAACAGTCTCACCTGAGAATGACATCTTCCCTACAGCGGCCTGTGGGGATAAGATCTAGCATCAGTACAAGAAAAACCATCTCCTCCTATCTTTCAGGCAGGATAATAAACCATTTTTGTTTTTGTTAATATATCATCTTCAGGCTTGGCTCAGGCATGACTAAGATTTGACCTGTCATATTTGACTTTTATAACCTTTGAAAGCATCTGTAACTTTGAAAGAAGCATCAACATTTAGTTGCTTCCTAGATATTAAACAAAAACCTGAAACACATGAAATTTCTTCACCGTCTTCCATAATGACATGATATTTGTATCATTGTGATTGCAAAGTATATCTTTTTTAGTTGGATGCAAACATAGGTGGGATTAAGGGCAAATGAAACAGGGCTAGGACCAGTACTAGTTCTGTCATGGGTAGAACAGACCGGACTGGAGATGCAACAATAGCAGAGTGGAGTTTTTGAGGAAGTTTAGCTTCTGTGATCTTTTCTAAATTGAACTGAATGAACCAGCCTGACTAAGAAGGCTGTTTCTGTTCTGCTGACTGCTAAAACATGGAGAGCCCTCATCTAACCCATCTCAGTGACGTTATCTCTGAAACTTCTGTCTCTCTGATGAACTTGTTCTTGATTCTATCCATCCTCCTCACTCCCAATCCCTCAACACTCTTCAACCTCCCGTTCTGCATCGGATCTGTCTCTAGTCCATACAACATGGTGTCACTGCTGTCTTGTATCATTTTCATTTCATTTGTGCTATTTTCCGATTATCACACCTGACACAGGTCTGCACTCATGTCATTGTGGTTTCTTTGACTTTTTCACATCTTTCCCATTCATTTCAAACCAAGAGTCATCTAAGTCTTCATTTCTTCTCCCTGTAATACATCTGTTCCAGTTTTACCCCTGTAATGTACAAACCTGTTCCTGTGATCAATCTTCATTCAGACAATAAAACGTATATATCGGCAGCAGATCAGTAAAAATATGCAGAAGTTCAAGAGATATTTGTGTTGTCAAGTCAGTTATAGTGTTGAGCTAAGATTTTTAAAGCCTCACATCACAATTAAAAACTGACCAAGACGTCCAAATAGCGTTATGTAAGTTCTTATTTAGAGTAAATGGAGCACTTAAAACAGACACAACAGTTTAGCTCAGACATGTATCACATTGGCGCCGTTAGAAGCTGAAAGGTCAACTGTGAATATAATTTAGGTCTGACATTTGGAAAAAAACGAGGTTAAAAGTCAGAAACAGGCTGACATCTGTGGACCCACATCCAAATACTTGACCTTATCGAGAAACTGGATTTGAGGCGACTGCAGTGACTGGGAGAAAAGAAAGTTAAACGCTGACTTTGACTGACACCACATCCTGCACTTTTGACCAACACACATATTTTCAATGTCAAGCAACAAAAGAAGATAAAAATTAAAAAGTAGAAATCACTTTTGTGTGAAATTAAAACAAAAACTGAATTTTCTTTTTTTATATATTAAGAAAAAAAATTATATTTAGTTGTAAAATATAAATAAAATGGAACATAACTGTTTCTATTAAGTCCCTGTATGGAAATGAAATTTGAAGAAAAGCAAAAATTGTGAAGACCCTTTTATTTTATGTTTAAATAAAAAAAATATTTATTTAAAAAGACAAAGGCTTTTTATCTGAGGTACATTTCCTACATGCATTCTAATAAAAATGTCAATTCATGCTGAAAAAAAACTTTGGCTACAGATTGGAGGCAACAAACCTGAACAACAACACAAGACTGATGCACTGATGATTCACAGCAACAAGAAGAGGATTCAGCATCTGCATTCATGTTAAAAAATGTTTCATTATCCCAAAAGGAAATGAAAAGATATTTAGTAGAGTTTTCATACATTATTGGGGGCAGAGGTGATCTCCTGTGGTTCTACTGCAGATCTAAGGATACATCTGACTGAACAAGACTTGCTCAGTTTTGATTAAATCCTCTTCTTTTTATGAAGACCCCCTCTTCACCTTTAGCCTCCATCTTGTTAGCTAGCAATCTCTCGTGGCCCATTCTGATCAACGGAGGAGATGCCGTTAACTTCCTGCTTCAGTCTGTCTTCTTTGTTCTGCTCAAATCAATCAAATCAATCAAAAATTGTTTTTTTAATCCCAAATCTGGAAACATCTCTGGATCCATGGCGCCTCCTTCTTAACTCATCAGTGATTTATGGCAGCAGTTCAGCTACTATTTGAGCTTTTGTTAAATTAATCATCTACTCCCATTGCTGCCATGTTTCTGCATATTAACTTCCAAACTTGTATCTGTTAAAGAAAACGATATTTGCTGGAAATGAAGTAACAAAAAAAGTAACAGAGCCACTCAAACATGCTGCCACCTTGGAAATATTGATAAAATTAGCTAAATAAATATTAGCTTATTAATAAGAGTAATATTGCTTCTAGTTGAACATCACAGCACTTCAGTGACCTCCTCAATGGACAAGATTCCCCCAGAGTTCCTACAGACCCTGGATATTCGTCTGATGCAGTACAGCCACCAGATACAACACATACTTTCAAGATGTTCTAAAGTTTCTCATGTCAGGACAGTGGCAGCACATTTAGATATTTCCTAATGTGCATTAAGAGATAGAGAATAGTGTTACAGCGGATTTACAGTGTAAACCGCTGAGTTTGATGATTGTAATTCAGGAGAGCTCATCAACTCGTTCCTTTCCTGAACTAATATTGTATTCATTTGGTCATTCTGACAGAACACTTTATTTTATCCAGTATGTAAAAATTGTGACATGTTTTGGAGATGCTACCAAACATCGACTCTTTCACAGAGACATGCAGCCATTAAAGCTAAACACACGTTATATGAAATGGATTGAAATGGATTTTCTAGTTTATGCATTTTTATTTCTATTTGCCTTTTTTTCACCCCTGACTTTTACCCCAAATTCAAGTGTTTGATGTCTTTGAAGTTTAATAAGTGTGTGTTTTATAAAGAGCTTTGCAAACCAGAAGTCTAGAGTGTGATCAGGTTGGACGAATATAAAAGTATAACTGGACAGTGAGGCTGAACCCATCAAATAAAGAGCTTCCATTTTCCTTTAAGTCATCTTTCTAATGCATGTGGGTCTCCATACATAATAATGCTGAGGAAGATAATAAGGTTTCAGTGCTGTTTCTATGACTCTCTCTGAATATGGATGAGTGTCGCTTATTATTGCTGAGAGCAGGCGGGGACACAGATCACAAAGACTGCATTGAGAATGATGAACGCCCTACTGAAAATAAACTATAATTTGATCTGTCCAATCTGATCCAGGGTCTGTGCTGTAACCCGGGGCAGGACAACAACAAACACAACCATAGAGGAAGATTTGTTTGAGCGTAGTGGGAACATTTACATTTTAAAGTGACTGTTTGAGGACAGAGAAGAGAAAATGACATTTATCACATCAGAAAAAATGTGATGCTGTTGAAGGGAACCTGTGGTTCCTGTGGATGTTGTTTACTCTTCCTTTTAATGGACTGACCCAAGAAAACCACAGGATGGCTTATTTGGACTTCTTATAAAATCACACAGACCATAATGTTTTAAACAGGATTACAGGGACTAAATAAAAAACACATTTATAATATGACATTAAATACATAGTAACAAGCAGGAATCAGGGATAATATTAGGCTATAATAGTGATGTTGTTACGCTGCTTTGTATTTTAATGTTGGCAACAAAATCCCTAGAGTTTCATTGGATTGACTCAATCAAGAAGATTTAGAATCCAAATGAAAGAAATCAGTGAGAATGTGAATGATCTTAAATGTTCTCCAGCCTAAAATACATGAGCTCTGTACAAGTAGCAAACTGTTTCATTATAAAGTTAAAGGAAATGAAAATGGATCATGGAACGGAATATTTGATGGGCAAAGCCTCACGATTCAGTTATATCTGATCTAAGTCTGGAGTTCTGCTGTGGAAAGATTTTAAATTAGCCTACTAGCTGTAAAGTTTAAGTTTATTAGTAGGTTTATACCCTCCAGGAGGGTCATGGTTTGGTGGTTTCTACTGGACCGTTTTTTGGGCCGGGTTACCACGGTGACCTGAAAGAGTATTTTCCATATTCCTGATTTCTGTTTTTTGCATGTTTGTCTTTGATGAATATTTGAATTGCTTTGATGTAACGTAGACATTTTAGCATATGAATTTAAATGCAATCGCGTTAAAATACCAATAGAAACACTCTTTACTGAGTTAAGGGAACCGTCCGTCTGCTTCCAGTTGAGTTGCTGCTTTTATGGGGCTTGAAACGTTGCATTGGTCAAATCTCAATTCAGTATTTGCATTGTTTATAGCTAGAGCTTCTAAGTAAACCAAAATGAGTAGTTATGCTGGCAGAGGTGCTAAACTTATTACAGATCCACTGTTTCAGTTCAGCAGCTTCATAAAGACGAACAAAAACGCCACAAATGTAATTTGTTTTGATTTATTTCTGTTTGTTTGATTTAGGTTCTAATCTGATAATCTTGCTTCTTTATTGGCAAGTTAAGCAAATCATACAATAATTTACATCTTTATAATCAGAAAACAATTTCATTATCAGACATTTCCAGAGCCTTAGTCTTAAAATCTGTCTTTACTGAAAGGGTTAAACCGTTGAGATGTTTTTGACATCTGAGACTCTTCAGTGCTTTGATCTGTGCAGAAATAGAAGTAGAAATTTATAATCGTCTACAGAGATTGGTCTTTGACACGACTCGACCTCATCTGCACACACACAGATACATACAGATGAAAACAGATACATGCTGTAAGACCACAGACGTCTGAACTAAAACACATACAATGACACTTAGAAAGGACTAGTCCAACCATTTATCGGGTAAAGAGAAGTATGCCAATAAAAATCTGAAATCTCTTCTTGATGACACGTCTGATCATTTAAACAAATCTTAATTAATCCTGGCTGTAGCTAAAGGCTGCTGCTTTTAATCGCTTGCTTTAGTTCATCACCAAGTAATCGTCCTTTTAGTAAATGTTTTCTTGTCTTCAGGTGAAATCAGAATGTCATCATGATTCACTGGGAATTAAAAGGATTCATGATACAATGATACAACTATAAACTTTATTATTTATTATTTAGTATTGTTGGAGTTGCATTTAACAAAGCATCCGTTAGTAAAGAGTGTAAACTAGTGCATGCATGAGACAGAAGCAGTATTAATATGCATGAATAAATTGAGAGGTGGGGCTTGTATTTGTATTAAGAGCTTTGTAGAAGCTCATTTCATCGCAGTCACAGCTGCTCGTCAGCTTTGCTTCTGTATAGTTTAGCATTTTTGGCCTCTTCAAACAAACATTTAACGATGATGTTCTGCTCAAAGTTGAATCTGCGCCCCTGTTGTCAAACCTTTTGCAGCATTTACCAGATTTTCTTTCAGGATCGTGTTGAATTTATCGTGTTGCCTATATCCCCATCAACTGTAACCAGCCTCCCTGTCCCAGCTGAAGAGAGGCAGCCCCACAGCATGATACTGCCACCAATGTGTGCTCAGTGTTATGTGGGTGAAGCTGTAGCTTAAAGTTTGGATCAACAACAGTCATTAAAGAAGCCTCTCCTAATTTTTTGTCCATTTCCATGCCAGAATTGAACATATGTTGATATAAATCTGAAATGCATGTGATGTTTTAAAATATCTCTATTACCTTTGGTTCTAGGAGCCCAGCAGGTCTCAGCGATTTACTAATTATGATTTGGGCACGCGTAGTGTGACTAGAGATACAGTAATATTTTTATGATTGCGTCATTGTTGCACTGTTTGGGTCTGATTGGTTTCTATGGCAGCGCTGCCTATAGACTAGGGGTACCCAAAAAGAAATGATGAGGGGCCACTTTTTTTTTTCAGTGACTCAAGGGGCCGTTTATTGGGACCGTGTATGATAACGTATCATAAGAATATAACATATGTATAACATTTATAACATATTTTATAACATAACATTTCCTTTTTATCAAAAACAAAAATATGACCTAAAATAAAAATATACTTTTAATTTGTGCATATATTAAAATAAATAACTAAATAAAACCAAACATAAATAACATTAAAAAAAGCCTTCAGGCCCATTTCTTGTACTTTGTTTAACAAACTATGCATCTCTAGAACTGTTTCACATTTCTCTAATTTTTCCTCTTTAATGGCAGAAATGGCCTCGAGGGGCGTTTCAAAATAAGAGCGTGCAATTGTATTTATTATTATTACTTTTTTTTATAATAAAAAAAAACTTTTCAAAACAGCTCGTGGGCCATTAATAGCTACCCAGAGGGCCACAAAAGGCCCGCGGGCTGCTATTTGAGTATGGGGGGTATAGGGGGTTTACATGGTGACCAAATGTTGCACCAGTTTTTAACACTTCCAGAAGGATCAGGGCTAACCTGATTTACCGTCCATCAAACGGTTTCTGCTAAAGTGATAATGAAGGTTCCTTTTCCATCTAATGTGGTTACATTTACCCTGAACAATGTTTGTGATTCATCAAATCTTTTATCTTTAATTCTATTTGTGGAAACTCCTGATTTATGTTCGGACACCTTATAATTAAACAATTATAATTAACAACAAAACTGAACTGTCGTTTTGAACCCTCATTAAATACTGAACCGTCTCTTGTCGGCGGTCTGGATGAATCATTACGATCCGAATATTTTATATATACCATTATTTTTTTTTACCCAACGAAACAGTTATAGGTAAAAATAGTTAGCAATGCTCTTGTGGACCAACCACAACTTTAGCTGTGCTCCGCCTGCACGGGCATCACTTTACAGCCAAACATCTTTATGGTGTTTTTGTCCTTTTACCTCATCTCCTCTCACACCCCCATTCTTATTACCTGCCCCTGAGCTGTGATCCCATCAGCTAATCTTGTTCAGCTCCTTTGCTTAATCACACCTCCATTATGTGTTTGATGGTGTCTTCCGTAACCTTTTAACACTCTACTTTGTTCCTATTCTGTCTCTCTTCAAGATCCTGACCTTTGTGTTTTTCTCCAAATTCTCCATCCAGCTTATTCAAACACACCTTTTCATTTCACTAATGGCTTAACTTCATCTTTGCTCCCCTTCGTTCTTCTTCCCAGCCTCTGCTTATAATAAGCCATCTCTCTCCCTGAGCCCAATTACTCACTATTACAATTAGGTGGGAGGAGCTTATTAACACCAAAAATCATCAAAGTTTGCAGAACGTCTTCACATATTGCTGCTAAATGTTTGGGCGGATGGAACAGGCCCAACATGGGATCATTTCATGTCTTCACACTTTTTTTTCACTTTTCAACAGGCAGCAGATTTGTTACATTTTCTTTTTTTTTCTTTTGGAACATTTAAGATCAATTCTGAATTTGAGGGGAAAAGAATCCTGATTCTTACATAAATCAGTTGTGTGGTGCTCTCCTAGCTGTTATGCTGGTTCTTCGTGGTTTCCTTCTCCATCCTGGCAGCTGAGGCTGGTTATCAGCGGTTTTGTCTCCTGTAACTTCTCTACACACGTAAATCTGATCCACCAGTTATTCTTTTAAGACTGTTTTCTGTTAACATGAACAAATCTAGTTAAGGAAAACACATCTGGAAACATAATTCTATACATTTGTATAGTGAAAAGCTGATTAACACTGTTGGAGGATATTTTATTCACTTTCTTGAGGATAAAAACATCATGTAGTATATGATCATATTGAGTAAATTACAATTGTTGATTTCATTGAGGGTTGTTTGTTGGAGTAAAAGTAGATTTTAAAAATAACAATCTTAACCATAAATGAAACATAATTTTTATTAAGCTCTCATATCGATTATATACATTTTATTCAACGGTTTCATGCAATATTCTATAATTAAATGTTAAGAGACACGTTATCATAGTTAGCCTAAATAAACATAATTATGTTCATAAAATCTCTGAAATAAATGGACTAATATTTCAATTTATTAAGTATGACCACAAATGTTTGCATAACTAACCTTGACTGGATGTTCATGGCACTTCTTCTATGCTCAGCAGTGTTGATTACTTTTATCAGTTTTATTTAAAATGATCCACATGTTTTGTTTCTCTTGAAACTCTGACCAGGCTGGACATATATTGTGTCCCAGAAAGCCTCTATATTATTTAATAATATAATGTAATTAATATAATATCACCGTCCCCTCGTCCATGAGCGCTGGATAAGATTACCAGCCTCCCCATCACATCTACAAGTATATAAATGTTTATAAAAATGAGACGATCCAATTAGGATTTTGGTCATGCAGGATTGATCAGAATCAATCAGTGAGTTATTTTAAAATTTACAATTATCATGTGTCAATATTAAATAATTTAACTGCAAAAATAAGTGAAAATATCATTTTTAAGTGCTGGAAAAAACAAAAACTCTTGATTTTTGTAACTGACTCCAATACAAACAAAGTATTGTGAAATAATAGTTGGTGTCAAACACCAAAAAACCTTCACCTTCCTTTGGGTATGTTATTTAACAATATTTGAAAGAAACATGCCGTGTTTTTCTTTTGCTTGAAATATCTTAATGTTTGCATCTGAGCAACAAAAGCATGATCAGACACGGAGGATCCACCTCACACATAAAAACATGGAGCTACGTTGGAGTGAGAGCCTCTCACTTCTCCCTCCTATCAACTGATGTAAGCCAACGACTGAGTCAGTGTCTCTTCATGGTCTTACATCCACGGATGAACCAGAACCAAAGAGGAGGAATGTTCACTGTACGAGGATCAGATGAATAATGTAGAGATGGAGCGCTGGAGGGTAAACATTAAAGATGCAGTTTTCTGCTGTGAAGTGCACGTCGTGTGTCTGTGTACTGTTAGAGGCCGTCTGCATGTTACCAGCATTAGATCAGCACGGCAACATAGAACTATTCAGTGTTTTATGGCCTTCACAAAAAACAACTAACTTAAAACATTGAGCGACACTTTAAATAAACCTATTGACCATAAAACAGTGACACAGTCAGAACATGGTACTGAGTCTAGTTCTGTTCTATTAGGAGATTACTCCGAGCTCTTATCGTCTATCGTCCTGTTGCTCTTTCTTGACGCTGTAGTTGAGTCATGTGTAAAGTAACCTTTTATTTCTGGAGGAAGACTCCTCAAACTTGGCTGCAAATATGTTTCTTCTCTCTGGCTGACTGAGCAGACACTTCTCTCCCAACAGTTGTTAAATATTTTAAAATAACTCCACATAACAAGCAAAGAGAAGAAATCAGTGATAAAAGAGCAAATTTGATGGCTGCCGTTGTCCTATAGTTTGAAGGTCAGTATATTGATCCTCAGCCAGGTCACATGACCTTCAACAATACACTGCAGAGGTTTTAATTTAAACATGGAAATGAAGGCGACTGCTGCAGATTGAGAACCTGCTGGATCCATGATTATATCTTATCATAGAGTATGGATGGTTCTTGTATTCTCTATTAATTTGATAAAATGGGATAATTACTACATGGGAAACCATCTTTCAGCTTGTAGGAAGCTATTTACCCCAAGTGATATAATTTAAACTGCTATTTTTTAACAGCCATGTATAAAGACGTACCTGATGTTATGAAATATATAAAAGACGGATCAGTTCAACCAACCAACCAACCAACCAACCAACCAAAGGGTTAATAATAGTCCAATGCAATATTAATAATAAAAGTAAAGTGGGGAACCATGTTTTTGTACCGTCTAAACAAAAGTCATTTAGTGCTCTTGAGTTTGCACTTGTGCACCTTCAATGCAATAGGAACTCCAGGGATTGGGATTAACAGCTCTGCGGCCAAAGGAAAAAGGCTTAATCTGACTTCTAGAATAACCTTTAGACTCTAGAGCGATGTATTCTGATGAATCCAGCTTGACCCTATCCTAGAGTGATGGGTGCATTAGGGTAGGAAGTGGTGTACCCATAATGCCTGGAGCCATCAGTGCTATAGTCTGAGGTTTCTGTAGTTGGTCAGGTCTGACTAGAATATTCCATCAATAGTGTTTTTATTTTGGGACAGGTAGGTGCTAAGTAGACAATGCCAGAATTCATTAGCCAATAGGTGATGAGAGGTTCAGGGAGCGTGGGACATCACAACCACTCATGGATCAGCCTCTACAGAGTTGGACATTGACACCATTGAGAATCGTTGGTATGTCCTGGAGAAGCTTTTCTTCGTACTGGATCTTGGTGAAAGATGAAATAAATGTTGGAACATTATAGAAGCTTATATTAAATCTGTGCCGTAATGAATCTTCGTATTTAATCACTGAAAACATGAGTGGGTAAGCAGTAGGTTTTATGTATCTACAGTGGTTTCTAGAAAGCTTATTTAGGTCATATTTGTAAGAATATAAAAAAAAATTTTCCAGGAAATATAATCATATTGTTCACTTCTGAGGAGCCACATTTACATATTTTATTGTCTTCTGATTTGCTTTCCATTTATTGTTATGACCTTAAAAACTGTAGAAAGATACAGTGGGTTATATTTGTCATCCTCCACCTAAAGAATTTAAATCCAATCTAAAGAAACTGTTTTAGGACAGTGTTATTTTAATTGTATTCAATAAATTCATTATCATAAAGCAGCTAAGACATAATGAATCTTATTGAGGACCACAGCCTTTTAACGGCTGAATAAACTAGAGAATTGAACTGTGGTTAAAAGGGTTATAGAGCTGGAATAAGGCACTTGTTTGGTATAAAATTAGATGTTTTAAAGCTGCCTTTTGAACTGACTGCATCTGTCTGACCCCTTGGCTAATCTCTATGGACCTAATGGTCTGCTTCATCAGCATGTCTCTAATTCTGCTCTGACTTCTGCTGCTTGTTAAACTGAAAACAGGCGTCTGGAAATGTCAACCGAGGCATTTAAGGGTCCATTTTAAAGCAATTCCCAAAATCAAAATTGAGCAAGCAAATGTTTTCTTTTATTGTACACAAGATAGGGACATTTAACACACCAACAGAGCTGACAGCTGTCTTGCCCAAGGACACAAGGATGGAGACAGAGGAAATAGGGTTTCAAACCAGCAGCCCACACGTTACATGACTAACTCCCACTTCTCAAGCCAGTATCACCCAAGCATCACCATGGAGGTGGTTGTCATTGGACAGGTGCCCATCATATAGTGGTTTATTTGAGCAGTATTAGTCTTGAGATCAGTGTGATCAGTGTGACTGACTAAAAGAAAAAGTGAAATGTTGCATTGTTAGTTTGGATTTCTCTATGGAAACTATAATTGCCTCTAAGCACAGTTTTCTGTTTATTTAAGTATTGAGTTCTCTTGAAATAACAGCAAAATGCAAACCTGATGCTTGTTGTGCGTGAATATATACAAACACAAGTAAAAGTTTTTTAGTTTAGAATATAGACTGTTTCTGAGTTTCCTCACTTTGTATTACAGTAGTCTGTTAATAACTACTGGTACCAGTTTTATTAGTGCTACTGGTAGTGAACAACACGAAATGTGGCTTAGCTTCTCTATGTAGATTCTATTATGTATTGAATGTCTTCAAATATGGTATTTCGGGGCTAATTGTTGCAATTGTACCAAGCTAAAGCACAGGTGTGTTAAAAATAGGATGTTGCAGCTCAAAAGGTGGTCAGACCAAGAAGTAAGTAGCAGAGGGGAGCAGATGGTGGTCAGACCTGGTAAAGAAGAGGGGGGCAGCATAAAAGGCGACCCCTCTCTGGCAACATGAGTGATCTGGTGGGGTGTGACTAATGGAGGTCTGCTGATATACACCAAGCCAGAGTGTTCATGGAGAGCGTCGGAGTGAGCAGGTGACAGGGTCAGGTTTAGAGCTGTGGAGGGACACAGGTGCTTCATCCTGTTTTGGAAGCATTTCACAGCAGCACCAGAAGTTAGTCCTTTAACATCTTTGGGGTTATTGCTATTAACGAGACATATAGATCCAAGTTACACATTTACACTCTAAGTACACAAGTTTGAGTGTTTTAAATGTTTCCACTGATTGTGGAATGAGTAATCTATTCAAAACAAACTTTGTTATGAAGAGCTAAGAATCTCCCTGAAGAACATGTTGAGCAGAAATATTAACTAGACAACTTTGATTTCACCTGTAATTAACTCTAATGTGCTTCAACTGTTACTTATAATTATCTAAAAAATGTTCAGACCCAAAACAAATGAAAACAGACATTAGTGTTAAATCTTCTAAAAAAATGTACAATCAAATAAAAGCATTTGTATTATTTGAGAAGGGTCAGGCATGTGTATCTCTTTATTTTGAGAAAATTGTTTACTGTGAATGAAATATAAGATGTAACACATTTTCAAAAAAGAAAGTCACCGATTTGTAAAGTATATTACAGATTCTCTCGTTTAAATTACTTTTTCGTCAGGGTTTGAAATTATCCGGATGAAAATATGTAAATAACATTGCTTCTACATCAATCCTTATTATTTTATTTGTGTTTCGCAACTGTAAATTTTTCTGGTGACGGGATTAACAGGGAAAGTAAAATAATCCCCTTTCAGAACTAAACTCTGAAATACAGTAAAAAAAAAACTAGTTATTGCTAAATAATTCACGTTATGTTTCATTTTACACCCATAAAACTTTAAAGGTATAGGAGAGGATCTTCAGCTCGTTCTCATTTTCGCAACACTGCGCATGCGCCACCTGATCTCCAGTAACGCCTGATATCGGGAGCGCGCACGTCCTCAGCACATGTATCTGTTAACATCTGCGGGAACACAGCCTCTGGCGCCGCATTATTACAGAATTGATCCTTTTACAGCAATGAATTAGCTACCGAAAGGTTGTTTGTTTAGGAAAACGCTTGTAAAAGAACATTTGACAGTAATTCATGATTATCAGTGATAAATAATGACATTATTGGGTAGTAATTCCACATAAAGCCTGCACAGCTAGAGTTTTCTGACAGACCCTGCATAGCGATTAGAACACTTGTGTCAAATCAACACAAATCCTCCTAGATGAGCAGGTATAAGCACATTACCTGTCTAGCAGAAACTCCGCGACCAGTTGATCGGTTTTGAATCCCTTTTAGGCTTTCAATGCCGCCACCGCACAAAGCAGGAATCATAGAGACAAACTCGTGTTTGGTTCATCTCTGCAGCGTCTTTCTTCTTTTCTCAGCGACTTCGAACACGGTTCTTCTCTTGCTAGCTTCCATTTTCGCTGCCGTACGGAGAGAACCTCTCTTTAATGGTGAATGATGCGTCTTGTCCGTCCCGTTTTACTTCCTAAACAACAATCTGCGCATGCGCGAATTCAAACATGAGTGTGTTGTACGGATCGGGTGGGCGGGGACATTAGTGATATACGTCATCGCGTAAATTTGATTTCCACATTGACAGCCAGTTATTTTTCACCACTGGTCGTTTTTGATTGGCTGCAATTTTCTATGGCATTTTCCATTGAAATTTTTCTACTGAAAAGATCCTCTCCTATACCTTTAATGTACAGAGATTCAAAGTTTACCTGGTAGAATCTGTCAACAAGTCAATTTAAAGTCAGGTAGTCAAACTAATATCACAAAGAAAGTCTTTGTTAAAAGAAATATGTCTCATTTGCGGGTTACCACAGGCCATGTAGGCGCCGTGGCAATTATAAAATACGTTTCTTTGTACAGATGAAGCTAAAAGCTTGTGTGGCTTTTTACTTTAGCAGCAGGTCAGTCCTAACAAGGAGGGCAGAATAATATGGGAGACTATACTAGCCCCAGTCCAGGCCAAACTCTCATTTTCAGTCCTTCAAAAACTGTTTGATGACAGGTCACAAATGATTTATTAATACAGGGGACTAAATATGAATGCGCGTTACAGTCACATTTTCTGTCACATAAAACATCCTGAAATTAGAGGTTAGAATGTGATATGAAAAGTTCAGGGTTATGAATATTAAACCAAGGCACCAAATGTATTGGCCTTTTGCATTCTTACCAGATTATCACGATTTAACGCTTCACCTTCAAGGAAATCCATCAAAAAAATAATTCAGAAAAACGATGCAGAAACAAGCATTTACTTTAGAGAAAACTGGGACTTTAGTATCAATACGTTAAAGTTGAAGTGAAGTGAGTGGCTGTAATATCATTTAAACCCCCCAAAGTAAAAAGCACAGATCTGGTCAGAGTTAAAATCTCAGGCTTTATTTTTACAAAATAAAAACAAGAAAAAAAGGGAAATTTTACCTGTTTAACCCTCAGTTTGTAATTCATGCATAAAAGGTTACCAACTTTCATATTATTGTGATGTGGTTTTAAGATTTTAAGCATCTCTTTCCAGCCATTTATGTCACAGTCTTGTTCTTATATGTAAAGATAAAATTCAGATAATTTGAAGAAAAACCTGTTTTGCTGGAAGCTGAGTTAATGTAGGATTTTCAGTTCATTGCACATGATTTGACTCGATCTCACTCGTTTTCTTTTCCCTATTTAGAATTAGAGGCCAAGCAAAATCCTTCAAGCTGACAGTTTGACATGCTCTCCTGTCCCTTTTGGTCCTGCTATCGCACTTCTTCTGCCAGCTTTTCAAGAATATTCTGCATTCTCCCCCTGCAGCACATTTATTAGGCAAATCAAACTTCACATGCTCTGACAACTCTGTACAATTTAGAAATGAGTTTTGTTTTAAAGCATAAAAGAGGGAATTCAGTGGATTTATTGTTCATGACTTTCACATCTCTAGAAGACGACATCTGTGTTTTATATTGCTGCCTTGTTTGTTACTGAGAAACAACATTTTCACAATAGAAAAACATAGAAATGATTTTATTGTTTAGAGGCCTGAGACTGCAGTTACTCACTTTGTGAGCTGTAGACTAAAATGTGCACATTGTGCCGAAACTAATTTCCCTATAAAATAGTCTGACAAATATCAACTTCTTCAGAACTCTGAGTAAACACAGATGAGAGGATGAGAGTAAAAATATGAGGTATGTTTGTTCCAGTTGGGCTTTACAGGGGCACAGATGTAAACCCTGTTGCTTTGCAGCCCAGGCCTGGTTTTAAATCCCATTTGGGTTAATTTTGAATAGAGTTTGTTTGTTTTCCACATGCATGCGTTTACTTTGGCTTTTTCACACTTTTCTTTAACATAACTGGTAGGTTAATGGTTACTCTGAGTTAACCTCTGAAGGTAGCTATCATAAATCCTGGGAGGATAAGCAACTATAGATAGTTGATGGAAATGTTCTAGCTAAGTGTGCCAGCAGATGTTTTCCACAGCGATTAGTGACAATCACGCTTTGGTTCATTCACAATGATCCAAATATCAGGTTTCACCATGGAGAGATTAATGTCTACTTAACTTTTCAGTCTAGATTAGCAACAATGATCATTAATGGTGCAGATCAAACCCAGAAATGTGTGAGGCAACAAAGATTCAGAGTAGATAATAAAACAGTCATTAGGAAGGCAAAGGTGATGGACAGGAAGCAGAAAAAAGGTCAGGTATGCGATCTAGAACTCCTACATAAACCTTTGAAGGCTGTCAACATGGTTAACAACAGTAAATCTGACATGTAGCGACTGTAGACCAGAAGTTATTATAAAGGTACCAAGAGAAAACCATGCAGCAATTATAACAGCAATGCAGCGTGAGAACATGCCGTCATGATTTACTCTGTTCCTACGCAAAGAATTTACCATTTAGTGGCGGAATCAGTTTTTAATTTCAGTTTATTTATGTAGCGCCAATTTATAACAGATGTGGTCTTAAGGCACTTTACGAGAAAATCACTTAAAATCAAAGATACATCATGAACAAGTCAGTTTGAGAAAGTTTCCAATCTAAGGAAACCAATAGTTCTGTTGGGCTTAATTATAAACCACAATCAATTTGGGTTTATAACACAAAGTTTTGTTTAACATTTTACTCTTTTAAGAAAATATTTAAGATGTTTTTATCATAATTTGTCTCCATGTTTCAGCTGCACATTCAGAACCCCCCCAAAATTTAGCCAAAACTAAACATACTGTTTTCAATGCCTCCTAATACCTTCTAACTAGAAAAAAGTAGATTCACAACAAAGTGGAGAACCTGGAGCATGAATTACCTGAATCAAGGCCAGGCCAGAAAAAGGTTGTCACCATTCTTCAGTAAAACATAAAAACAGTCTTAAATTCTCCTTAGAGCCAATGAGAGTGATCTTCAATCATCCTGTCAGCTGTAAAACACAGAGACTGGTGGCTCTGCTGACCTCTACAATCCTTCTCCCCTTCACTGCACTTTTTCAATCGATCCATTAGTTTGGACTCGTCCTTTGTCCCAAAGTTCAACACATTCATCAGCGGTTTATAAGGCAAAAGGTGCTGCCTCAATCTGAATTGCAAATTTGTTAGGAGGAGGAAGCTGAGCAGCAGAGTGAACCACCAAGCTCCACTCCAGGTGTCGAAGCTGATTGGTAAAAATCCCGAAATAATGACAGACACTTACACACAGAAACAGAAAAGGCAATAAAGAAGTAGAATCTTGCCAGAATCTGAGTCTGAAACCACCTTGAATAATGCAGCCTTAACTGCTTTCACATCTTTATATACAGTGTAACTACGAACACTCACAACCACACACTCGTGCTCACACAGTAAAAGCTGCTTAACGCAGAGACAGGATGATGTGAGCCCTGAAAAAGAGACGGGTTTCCTGTTCTTTACCAAAAATACATGCTGGCAGAATTCCCATGTTGCCTGTTCCAAACTATAATTCATCCCAATTTAGTAAGAATCCATCTGAAACCTAATAGCACTTAACAGTTATAATATAAGAAGCTGCACAGCTTTGTTAGGAAGCTCTTTAACTTCATTTAAACCTAATGAAATATGAGTTCACTTGTGTGTTTTGTTTATGAGGTTGCAGACAGAACCAGTGCCAGGGGTGTTTGAGTGTCATATGTTGCATTTCCTGTGTCCTTCTGCTGATATGTTGGGGATTTCTTTGCCACTCTGACAGGCTGAGGCTTTTAAAACCAGGATGATTCTGGGAGGGAGCGTAAAAGAGAGAGAGATGACAGGAGGCGAAGAAATGTAGTCTGTGAGGTGTAGGAAGTGATTGACAGACCATTGAGGAAGGATCTGGGTAGCGTGTGGAGAAATGACATGAAGTCAAGCACACAAAGCTGGAGGGAGAAAATGGGCGGAGCTTTGATGGACATGCAAAACTCAACTCTGCTGTGGATCCTGTAATAATTTATTGGTGATCCAAGAACGGCAAAATCAATGATATAAAATCTACTTAAAAATGTTGCTTCCACATATTTAACCATGAGTTTGTGAACGTCTCAAATGTTGGAATGCAATTTTTTTCTCACTTGGGTTTGACTCTAGGTTGGGCTGACAGTAAATTGGTTAAAAGGACTTTTGTTTAAATATGAGGCTGGTAAGGAGTACAAACCATAACGTAAATGAAGAATTCACAACCTATTTAGTCTGTGACCCCCAAATAACAATGCCCTGTTGGCAACCTGGCAAACCCATGGAAATACGTGTAATTATTTAAACGTTTATATATTTAAATAATATTGTTTTATATCTTCATTCAAACATAAATAAAATATTTAACAAGCCATTCACTATGATTCCTAAAATCATGAATCACTGCACACAAACACCATTGGATAAAATACGAGCTGTTTATATAACTAAACTGTTTAGATATAAAACCAACAACTTATTTTTGAATTTTGGCCCAGTGTGACATCATCACCATGATAACAGCTCATCTCTTCCTAAAGCATCCTGCAGAGGCTTGTACTACAACACTGTTGTAGTACAAGCCTCTGTGGTGTTTCCTGTTTCTGCAGAATTATTCTGTCTTTGTCAAGAACTGCAGCAGGTAATTAAATATCTGCACTCTTATTGGAGACTGATGTTGAGTTTTTCTGTGCATATCATACTGTTCATCCAGGAGAATCAATGGTTATCAAACTCTTATTTTTATTAATCCAAGAGAGAAAGATTTTTCTGTTGATTGTTCGTAAAACTGCCTTTAAATAAAACTAAACACAAATGAACTTCAATTTATTTGGATTGTTGTTTATTTCAAGCTCCAATTGATAGAATAAGATGCAGTTCTGTTCTCCTGATGTTTGGGTTCTCCTTATCTAAGCTTAAGTTACGCTAGCTGAGAAAATTATGCCTCACAGCTGATAAGGTGGATAAATATAGTTGACATTGTCATCCGTAGCAACGTTAGCATAGCAAAAAATAGTTGACGGTTAATATGAAGTGATATAGTTTTTCTATTTTAGTTTAAATAGTTTTAAACTACTAAAGTCAGTTTCTTCATTTCTCTTCAGACTCTCGCTACAGTATGAAATCTTTCTGAGAACTGAGAACCAATTATATCCCATTAAAAGTATTATACAGCATATTTTTACCATCTCATCACTTCTTATTTCATCCTCTGGAGGAGCTTCCCTGAGGTCTGATCAGGTCATTAGCTTAAAACTGTAGTCTGGGAAGATTGATGAGGTTCCTACTTTTCTCTTCTACCCACCGAAAAATAGGTCACAATTTATGACCCAATGTTTTGCTAAATGGACTCAGTTTCAACCCCGACAGCACAAACCAAATACTTAATTTGAGTCCTGCAGTTCAAATATGTCTATTTGATGTTTCAGTTAACAGTTTATGCCAAATATGTGCATAAAGATTTAAGTTTGGTGGTGTGTGTGTGTGTGTGTGTGTGTGTGTGTGTGTGTGTGTGTGTGTGTGTGTGTGTGTGTGTGTGTGTGTGTGTGTGTGTGTGTGTGTGTGTGTGTGT
>JAVLVB010000943.1:35206-49729 GCA_032876305.1 Orestias chungarensis
GCTTGCATCGCCTCCGCCGGCCTCTGCTCCTCCACGCCGAAGTCCGGAGGAGCTGTAGTCTGCCCAGTTTTGCTCTGATGTTATTATCTAGGTTTTTAGTGACCAAACTGTCCTTAAACCTACAAAGTTCAGTCCGTCCATAACTCATACGCATAAGGCGCATAAGTTTGGGCTCGGAACCGACGTAAAAACTACGTAAATCAGGGTTTTCACTAGGAGCGTGAGAAGGCGCTGCACTACTGTGCGCCGCCATCTTGTTTAATGTTAAATCCTCTCCTAGCATATTGCAAGTAGCTGAATAAATTGCGTAGTTCAATGTTAAACCCTTTTTTTGTAAGTCGCTTTGGATAAAAAAACATTGCCAGGATCAGAGGAATAGTCTCTAAACCAGACCTACAAAGACTTATCCATGCTTTTATCTCTAGCAGGTTAGACTACTGTAACGGCCTGCTAACTGGGCTTTCTAAACGGGCCTTAAGACAGCTTCAGAACATCCAGAATGCTGCTGCTCGAGTTCTGACCAAAACCAGGACATATGACCACATTAGTCCAGTGCTCAAGTCTCTGCACTGGCTTCCTGTCACTCAAAGAATAGATTTTAAAACAGCCTTGCTGGTGTACAAGTCTCTTCATGGTTTAGCCCCAAAGTACATATCAGACATGTTAGAGCCATATGAAGCAGCCAGGACTCTGAGAACCTCAGGTAGTGGCCTCCTGCTGATGCCCAGAGTCAGGACCAAACAAGGGGAGGCTTCATTCATGCTTTATGCTCCTAAAATCTGGAACAGTCTTCCTGAAGAGGTGAGACAGGTTTCAACTCTGGTGATGTTTAAATCCAGGCTGAAAACAGCCTTGATTAACTGTGCATATAGCAACTGAGAATATTACTATTATTATTATTTTATTTCTTTTAAATTTAAAGCCGATTTTATTGTTTCATTTTCTGCTCTTTTGTTTCCTGTGTAAAGCACTTTGAATTGTCTTGTACACGAAAATGTGCTACACAAATAAACTTGCCTTGCCTAAATGTAGATTTAACATTAACATTTACCAGACTACAGGCTGGTAAAAAATTAACATTTCCTGAATTTTACTCAATTGTTCTATTTTTTCATTCATTAGAAGTATCTAAAGTTTGATCTACAGCCAGAATTTCTACATAACTGAGAACACAATAGGAATAAATGTGTTTCCTACTCAATCAGACATAAAACGTCTCCAACAATTTCTAACCTGTTTTTACTAATATGCAATAAATGTAGTTCAATCATTAACATTTGTCCAACCTAGCAAATTTTGTCAGTCTGAAAAAAAAGGATTTTAGCTTCAACAAGAGGATTCCCAAAGAGCTTTTAGTGGATAAAATGTCAGTCAGATTAAATGTTGTGCATCTTCCAGATTCTGGTGCTGCTGGATCATTTCCTCCATTTGTATAATTAGGTCATATTTACCTGCTGCAGGTATTTTTTATTTCTTTAGATAATAGCTAGAAAACATTTAAAATCATTATCAGTGAGTCTGGCTGCTTGGATGCGAAGTATAAAGAAATAAGAACATTAATGTTCCACCTTTATCTACTGCAGTCCTACTGCCAACAGCAGGCCAGTGAAGCAGTTTCCTGTGCTGACCTGGCTCTGCTCTGCACTGCAGTGGATGACAGATGGCGGCACCCCGACAGATGAATCAGTTCATCTCCGTCGTCTTTTGGAAGCGGCCAGCCGATCACCAGCAGTCGGCTCAGCGCGCTAAGCCGATCTGTCGCCCTGGCAACAGCTATTCTGGCTCCACCGTCGTCTGAACAAGACGCTAAATATGTGAGGAACGCCCAGACGGGAGATTAGGATGTTTTTCTGTGAATTAAATACATATTTCTGCTACTATCCTCTAGATCAGCCTCCCAGGCCTCTGCCCTCTCCTGCTCTGCAAAATAAGGATCTGGTAGTAATACTGCGACTCATGCTGGTGCACGCCCACGTCACTATTACTGGCTTATTTAGTACATGCTCATTAGTGAGAGAGACTGTCTGAGCAGAGCTGCACTCCAGATAAGACACAGAAAACACGCCTGGAAGTAGTGAAACTGCAGTTGAAATCAACTCAATTCTCTCTCTCTCTCTCTCGTTGGAATTATGTGAGGTTCTTCCTTTCAGGATGGGAGAGGATTTTCAAAGTAAATCACTTCCCGATGTTAGACGTAACCACAGAGTCCAAGTTAGGAACCAGGAGACCACTCCCAAACATCATTACAGGATAAAAGAACCGCCGGCTAATCCATTAGCGCTAACAGGGACCAGAAGAGGCTCTTACAGCCTTTTCTCCTTTAAAGTGAAGCGTTAAAGTAAAACTGCAGCTTTAGTAAATGAAATATTACTCCTGTGGAAAGTTGCTTCAAAGACAAAAACACGGCAATATTTTATTTACAGAGGTTAAAGGTCAACAGGGATATCACTGTATTGTTGATCATTTTGCTCTGAAGATTAACGTTTCTGAAAATGATAAAAAAGATTAATTAAAATATAAAGCTAACAAGTTTTGGTTTGCTGAGGTTTAAGAAAATATTTTTAATTAAAATAAAGAACACTAATTAGACAAATGATTGTCTTTTATTGTTCTAGCACACACAAACAAAATGGATCCATTTGCTTTGTTTCATTTAATAACGTCAAATTATGAAGTAAATTTGCCTTTAGATATTGTCATTTAGTGACTATATGAGATTCGTTTAGCTGGACTAAACTTAAAAATATGTTTGTTTGTGTTTTAAGGACATATTTCAAATTTGATGATTTTAAGGAGCAGCATTCATCGTCATCGACAGAAACATAAGATATGGTGACATTTATCGGTAACTCCTACAGTTAAACAATCTTTATTCGTGTCTGAATTTGGCTTTTTTAGGTTTTAAAGTATAGTATCAGATTCTAATGAGATTCTCTCAACAAAAACACCCACATTGTTGCTTTGACTCATTCAGACACGTTTGAACGTCCCTTAGATATTTTCTGTTGTCCTTAAATGTTTATTCCTGCAATGCAACATCTATTTAGCTTCTGAGCTTCCTCTGGCTCCACCAGACTAGCGGCAGCAGCATTTAACAAACAACTGGAGGAACCATTTAATAATTTTGTACAACATCCACTGCTCCTTAAAAGGTTGTAAATGGCATCAACGGACGACATGGAGGAGCCGATGGAGAAGGGATGGAAAGTGTAAGAGCTTCTTAAAGGGACAGAGCTCAATTTCAATGTTCCACATACGGTTTCTTTATGAATATTAAATTAGGCACATTTACATGATGCTGTGATGGATAATCTCATGCTTTATGAACCGCTGTAGTGATCGCTAAGGAATCTGTTGGTCTCAGCTTATCCAGGTAGTCAGCTAACCTCCGTCTTTGGTTCATAATGTTGCTAAACCTGAACCAGATCGACTGCAGCAGCTCTGCCCACACAAGACATTCACCTGCTTCTCGTCTTACCCTGACGTGCCCATCAGTCTAGAAGAAGGTAGACCTAGTCTGATCCATCGATGTCTTCCTCGCTGCTAAACTTTAAAGTTAACCTCCTAACAGATTTTAGACCAGCCATGTGTTTCCTTAGCTTAGAAACTCTGGAGCTGCAGGTCTGACTTTACTGTTCAAACACACTTCCTGTCGCTTTCACTTCAGCTCTAACAGCTTTATTTCTATAAAGCTGTTATTCAATTTACACAAAACATATCCTCCCAAAAGCTGCCAGGTGATCTGAGATACGGCAACTAATCAGTCATTTGGTGTATTAATGAGCATTGCTCTTAGTTTACATTGTTTTAATCAGATTCCATCTTCAAATGTGCGTAAATGAGATAAAACCACATAGAAAAACGCCCTGGCAGAGAGGAATTACCAATAATCATAGGTCTACTCCAGCATTATGTTTGGATCCAGATATTCCCAAAGAGCTGGACTGGCAGAACGGCGTCTGTTCAGATTGCTCATCTGAAGAATCCAGATTTTAGGATGAACCCATCTGATATTCTGATAGGTAATCCTGACCCTCTCATGCTGATGTAGTGTTTTTACTGTTTTTATCAAATATACATTTATGCAAATTCACAATTATATTAATACGATATATTCATGTAAAACAGAGTCCGAGAGATTTGAGTGAATCATCCATAACCAACGAGCCACAACAATAGAAACATCATTATTGTACTTTATGGTTAACATCTTTATACATGGTGTCTTTGAACAGTATCAATCCAATAAGTCAAACTGAGCTGAAACTAACAATCATAAATATACATAAATATCGGTTATCGGGCATCACTGCACCAATGATATCTATAGATATCGGCCCACATCTTCATCTCGGAGCTTCTCTCAGTACGTCGGTCCAGCCCAGCCAGGAGATGTGAGGCTCCATAGAACAAGAACGTCTCCTGTTAGACGTACAAACCCAACACAACCATTTAAAACGGTGTAAAAGGTCCCTGAACTAACCACAGGCTACACCTACAAGTGAGTCCTCACATATTAAAGATCATCACTGGAGAGTGTGCTATGGTTATAAAACAGCGTCACTGGAGAGTTTGCTATGGTTATAAAACAGCGTCTCTGGGCGTTTTTATTTTTAGCCATTAAACAGGAACACTTGCAGATGTTCTTTGGGTTCCTGCTTCACCACAGCAGACGCCCACTAAAGTGAAGCAGAACATTCTCGGGGAGGATAAACCGTCTATTGAGCTCCTAGAATTAGTCACAAATACAAACATCCTGTTTGTGTTTCATAAGGACTCTTAGTGGCTGTTCTTACCCCTGCAGACAATAATGGATGTTAGAAGCTTTTTATTATGGGTGAAGCTGAATTTAGTGATCCAGGACCACCACCAGCAAAATGGCGGCTTTGCTCTGCAGCTGCTCTGATCTTTAATGTGAACATCTGGGACATGAAGCACCTGAGCGCACCTGAGCACACCTGAGCACACACCTGCTGACCTTCACGGTAATCTGCTCATTTTCAGTCCACAAACATAAAAACATCATCATCTGCAGAGGCGCCTGATGCCTTAATGTGTCCACCTGAGACATGTGGACACATATGACACCTGAGGACACCTGAGGACACCTGAGGACACCTGAGGACATGTGGACAACCAACCAGGCTCGTGGGTCCCGGGGTTGGAGGACATCTCCAGCACCAGCAGCTCGCGGCCCTCCCAGCTCTCTCCCACCGTGTAGATGCGGCTGATGTCGGGACACTGCAGCCACACGGACACCAGCGCCTTCCGCAGCTCCTCGTAACGATGGTACTCGAAGGAGATCCCGGTACCGGTACCGGTACTGGCCGCCCCGGCCCAGGCGAGCACGGTGGCGCCGAGCAGGAGGGAAGAAAACAGCGGCTTCATGTCTGCGGTCGGTCTCTGCGTCTCTGCGGGAGATGCGCTGCTGTACCTGCCAGGAGCCGGAAGCGTCAAGCGGCAGACGACGCGCCGCATATCCGGTCAGCTCCTACAAAATAAAAGCGTCTCAATGTGGCACTAATCTAATAAAAAAGCATTTATGAAATGTTGAAATGATTACCTGAGCCTGAAAAACTAAATTAATGAGTCATTTCATGTTTCTGAAGAACATCAGGAATAGTTTGGTTAAGAGACCAAAAGACAATAATGGAGGAATAATAACATAATTACATATTTTCTACTTGATTTATCAAACCCTGGATCTCAGGTTTGGTCTGAAATGTCACTTTTATAACATGTCAGTGTCAATATCTTCCTCCTGGCTCTGATTGGTTGTTCCTGACTGGGCGTGGCTCAGTTTTAGAGTTATATATAAATATAAAATGACATCTGCTAAATACTTTATCCCCCTACTTCCTGTTTGCTGCCTTTGGATGATTGACGCTGACAAACCTGCAGGATTATTTTTATTGCAGCATAACAGACATGATGTTAAAAAGTGCAGCATTTATTTGAATTATTTCCCCTTTTGACTGATTGATTGATTGATTGACTGATTGATTGATGCACATCACCAGATAAAGACAACAAAGATCAGATTCAGTTAAACAGAGGTGCGACCAAAACATCTGCTTTAAGTATTTACACGTTTTTATTTTCAAACAAGTACTGAAGGAATAAACAGTCAGCGCTTCTTTTAATGTTCAAATTAAAAGTCATGATTGTTGTATCACAAGCATAGTTAAACAGACACACCACCTTTTCTACCTGAAGTTCATATCAAACCTGTTCAGTTTCTGCTAAACTATGGAAATCTCTGGAAGCTGAAGGAGGAAGTGCTAAAGTGCTGAAACACTGAGGTAAACAGGAGCAGTGACGCGTTGGTACATCATCTTTACATCTCATCTGACGAACCGCAAGAGAAACCAAATTAAATGTTGATGTTTTGTTCATTCAGCCTCTGCTGCTGGAGACTTAAACAGCAGATTTATGGTTTATTAAAGCACAGAAGACAAACCGGAGTCATCGGTCCGACTGTGATTCCAGCCGTTTGAGTTTTATTTCACACCTTCATGTTTCATCAGGTGAACAGAGCAGCGACAGAGCTGTGCTGGTTTCCTCTCTGAGCTTTAAGGTGCTTTACTGCTCCTTCTTCTCTCCTCGTTTCTCCAGGTGTTTGTTGTACTGGCTGTCCGTGTTCAGCAGCTTGTCCCACCAGGTGAAGGTGGAGGCGTAGTTGCCCACAAAGTTCATGTGGTGGAAGTCATGGAAACAGGCGCCGGCGTAGAACGGGATGAGATGGAGCGGGTTCAGAGGGATGTCATAACCGCTGTAATGACATTTAGAGAAGAAACCAGTAAATGGGCTTTTTCTAAACAGGAAGAGGAAATAAGAGTGACGAGGCAGAAAAGACGGCGCGCTCA
Source organism: Orestias chungarensis (assembly GCA_032876305.1). Lineage (NCBI taxonomy): Eukaryota > Metazoa > Chordata > Actinopteri > Cyprinodontiformes > Cyprinodontidae > Orestias > Orestias chungarensis. The sequence continues at coordinate 42,073 of JAVLVB010000943.1, forward strand.
CTCAGTCTTCATTTAACGCAGAAGAATCAAGAATCAAGAATCAGTTTATTTATATAGCGCCAATTTACAACAGGTGTCGTCTCAAGGCACTTTACAAAAAATCAATTAAAATCAAAGATACATTCTAACAAATCAATTTGAAAAAGTTTCCAATCTAAGGAACCCCAGCAGATTGCATCGAGTCATTGACTTGCAGAAGACATCTAATGCTGACTGTCTTATTTCAGATATAACTAAATAGTCCGACATATCAATCACTTTTATTACCACCTTATTATTTTATGGTACAGGATCAAATAAAATCATTTTTGTAACTTAGGATGCTCTAAAAGATTTTAAGTTATTGTAGTACTTTTATTGAGATGCAATTTGTGATTTAAAATAATAGTAATAATTATTATTATTATTAATATTATTAATAGTTTTAGCACTTTCAAGCTAACTGATTATAAATAAAATTAGTTTACATTTTTAATAGATAACATTAAGGTTTAATAGTATGAAATCATTTTTCATAAAAATTTAGAATAACATTAAACCTGTTGGCAAAAGTATATTTAGACAATTTTACAGCTTTTGATTGATTTAAAAAACAGTAAGATGCTTTAAACTAAAACTTTAAAGTCTCTTGTAATGTTAACATGGTCCTCTGTCGCCCTCTAGAGGTCAGACCCATAAACCACACAGAGGCGTTTAAAAACAAGTAAATATGTTACTGGACCATCTGTGAGAGACTTCATGTGTCCCACCTGTGGACATCGATGGTCTCCAGCAGACGGAAAGCCACCCAGGCCCACAGGAAGAAGACGTGGTTACAGAAGATCATGACACCGATGAAGAAGCCGGCGCCCAGGATGATGGTCTCCAGAGGATGAGCGTACTCGGCCTGCATGCCGAACGGAGCCTGAGGACACGCGGCCACACGTGAGCTCACATTTAATCAGTAGCTCTTCGGTAAAGACGGCTTGTTTGTTGATCTGCGTTTCACTCACAGTGAACTCGTGGTGGACTTTGTGGATGTACTTGTAGATGCGCCTGTGGTGCAGAATCCGATGGAGGAAGTAATGCCAGGTGTCCTCGACCACAGCGCAGCCGAAGCAGCGAGCCAGGAGAGACGTCCTGAAAGAGAGTGGAGGGAGAGCCTGGATGAATCCCATCAGACGGACCGTATCTGATCACAGTTCCTTAAACACATGTTCACTTTATTCTGCTCCATTTACTGGTTTAATGGGCAGAACATGCAACAAACACCTGAAGATAATAACAGATGTAGTGGTTTTGATTTTTGGCTTTTTGTAGATTATGGATCTGTTCAGATTATGACAAACTGAGAGGCTAAGAGAACTGAATCTGAACTGGATCTGATCCTGGTTTTGGTTCATCGGAGGTGAAACAGGAGAAATGCTGAAGGATCTGGAGTTTGTCTGTTTGAAACCAGCAAGACTTTCAAGGCAGACGGAAAACTACGACAGGGCCTGACCTAAACGATCTTTGTTCTGTCCCCTCTGCAGCCGTCCCCCTGGACACGTGTGGAACTGCTCAGGACCATTGGACAGTTTGATAAGCTGCTATCGTAGCATCAAGGACACGACAGTTCATAGACTCACTAACATGCTGCCTTCACTGCTAATATAAAGTTCAAAAATGATTTTTCCTCCTCCTCTTACGTCTCTCTGTCACCTGTCCTCCCATGTATTGTGTTATCAAGAATCAAGAATCAGTTTATTTATATAGCGCCAATTTACAACAGGTGTCTTCTCAAGGCACTTCACAGAAAATCAATTAAAATCAAAGATACACCATAAACAAATCAATTTGAAAAAGTTTCCAATCTAAGGAAGGGTTAGGGTTAGCAGACGCTAGCAGACGCTAACAGACACACGGAGCAACAACAGGAAGTGACGTCGTTGTTATGAGGTCTGTCTTTATAGATTTACTGGATATCTGGAATTTCCCCCCCAGGGACAAATAAAGTATTTATTATCTTATCTTAGTCATTGTTAATCTCTGGTTTTTGGGTAATTTAACTGCTTTATTGGCTTATTTGGTCAGATGTGTTAGAAAATAATTGATGTTTCTTCTCTCATAACAAACATTTACGAGCTTAATTATTAATTTGCATGTTTGTAAATTATTCATACTGAACAGAACATGAACCTTTTTTATTCTGACAGTCCCTTACAGTTATCAGATAAAGACTCAATAATTCCCTAAGTAACAAAAACATGAAGGAGAAGCTGCTCACTGACCAGCGGGGCATTTGGTCCCAGTCGTACGGGATGCTGAAGAACTCGGTGAAGTAAAACGTTCCAAAGATTAAAGGGAACTGAATGAAGAAGTGATTGAACAGCAGCATCTTAAAACAGCGCCATTGTTTCTCCAAGGTCTCCGGCTTGTCCTGCAAACACACACACACACACACACACACACACACACACACACACACACACATACACACACACACACACACACACACACACTCTCTAATGACGCGACTAAACTCATCAAAACTCGACACCATGAGAGGCGCCATAAAAGAAAACACCCACCTGCTGGATCTTATATTTCTGCATGAAGGGCAGAAACTGGAAGACGAATCCGGGCAGACAGAAGAGGAAGTAGATGAACTCGTGGACGATGAGCGACCCCCATGTGGCGATCTGGAACTTGGTGTAGTTGGCCAGCATGTAACCCCAGGCGTGCTTCATGGAGGGCTGCAGAGGGTTTTCAGGTAAGACCGCATCTACGTACGTCACAGCCAGGTAGGCGGAGCTTAATATGTCTGCGGTGCCGTTCGCCGCCATGATGGAGGATGGAGTCTGGAAAGAAGAGGCCAACGAGGTCAAAGGTTGTAACTGTTACTGTAATCAGACGAATAAACACAGGCAGAAATGCCTGAGATCATTGGTCAGTGTCCCTAAACCTTTAAACTCTGACATACTTAGAGAATAATAAACTAGAGCTGCTAAACTAAACCAGGCTATAAAAAACATTTCTGTTGATTTATCAACCAAAATAACAGACTGTGGATAAATGTAAAAAATCAAGACTAATCTGTAGATTCCTGTCAACTACAGAGGCAGGAAGACACATTTTCACCATCAGGGACGTAAGAAATAAAGTCAGATAAAATTAACAAATGAGACAGAAATAGGAAGACATTTGGGAACGTTAACAGAACAAAGCACTGAATTAAAAATGGAGCTTATTAAAACACTAATAATTAGAGTAAGGATCAAACTTCCACATATTTACAGTAATACCTAAAATAGGCTTTTAGAAACACAATCCTAGTTTTAAGTCTTTTTATTTGAACTAAATGTATATAAACGTTTTACTTACAGAACAAATTGCATCACTTTCATATAATTGTAAAATATATTTTATCCTTTACTGTTTATTTCTTTCTAATGTTTTATGTTTTATTTTCTAATTCCTTTGTTGTTGATTAGATTAAAGTTTAAATCTCTTTTATGTCTTAAATATATCAAACTTATTTAAATACTTAATAAAAGTTCTTATTTAACTACTATAGTTCAGATTAAGGCAGAAATCAAGTTACTAACTAACCCTAAACCTCTAAACAACATCATTAGGCTTAAAAACCTCAGAATCAGTGAAAAGTTGCTCAAAACAAGAACAAGCTCAAAACCAGCCTCACCTGCCTGCAGCGTCTCCGTCTACCTGAGCCAGGCCGGAAGTCCAGTCATATCCCACAATCCTATTGGCCGAGACGACAGGGGAGTGACGTCACGCCCAGGGCGGCTTCACTGATTGGCTCGTGGGATGGAGTGATGATAGTGAGACGGGAGGGTTCTGCGGTGAGAGCCAATAGGAGCCCAGCTCTGTTGGTGAGTTCAGCGGGCTGGATGAGGGCAGATGTGGGCAGATGTGGGGTGGTGGGTGAGTCCCTCACAACTTCAGCTATAAACTCTACTGAACAAAATACATGTACTTAGGAGGAATATTCACCTCTAAGGACCTTAAAATATGTTTAATAACCTGCAAAAGTCTGTCTGATCTACAGTAATTCCCTATTCCAACTAAACTCATCAAAATAAATAAATATTTCAAGTTATGGACAAATTTAATAGATTTTCTTGTAAAGTGCTTTAAGACATCTGCTGTAAATTGGCACCATATAAATGATTCTTCATTCTTATATCACCACTAAAACAGCACATGGTTTTAAATTAGCATCACGGGTAATAATTCAAAGATTAATCATTTGGATTTTGTGTGAGAGAAAGTATATTTTTGTGTTCTGCAGTAAACGTCCATGCATGGTAAATATAAAATTCTTAAAATAAATAGTTTTTATCTTACTTTCGTACTAAAATATTGGTACTAAAATTTTTAACCAAAGGCCAGAATACAAAACATATTTAAGTTATAAAGCATAACTATATAATTATAATAAATTGTTCCAAAGTATCATCTGCAAAACAGGAACCTTAAACATTATTAATTTAGAAAAATAATCACACAAGACACATTTAATTTAAATATTTTACTGATTTGGCAAAGTTTTAAAAACACATTATAGCATTTCACAGCTTTACATACAAGAAGCATATTTATTAATGATAATATAAAACATGTAATAAAACATTGTTAGAGTTATAAGCCTACATGACATTCATCAACACACTGACGAGAAACAGCGACACCAATTTTACTTTCCAAAGAGAAACTCAGGAGAGAAACTCAAGAGGAGGTTTGGTCACTTTCCAGAAAGAGAGAGATCAGAAACATGGAGCGATAAAAAGAGACGAAGGAGGAGACATTCATGTTACGTCAGGGTGTGCCGTCCTTATAAACGTTGTTACACCAAAGGAAGGGAGAAAACTGGCTTACAGGATAGAGACAGAGTCCATGCATGAGTTCAGGCTGCTGCTGTTTCCTTAGCGTTACAACCACAGCGAATATGACTGCCAGGTACAAGATGCAAAAATCCTGCAGGTCATTCAGCAGTTTCTCTCCCCGTCCACTGACTGATGCACCTCTACCAGACTACACTCAAGTCTCCCGACCAAAAAATGACAAAATGTACATAATTAAGTTCTAAAGTGCTTTTTAGACATTCTGTTAGTCTGAATCATCACAAGCTAAAACAACGCTCTGACTTCTTTATGTCAGAGCGGCGTCTGACTCCAGCTCTGTCCCGTCATCCTGCCGCTCACCTGTAACAGGTCAGAAGTCAGGCGGTGTGTTCATGCAGCATCGATCAAGGCCTCACCACACAAACAAAAACACATGCTGACATGTGCAAGCAGTGGAGCCCCTTATTGTGCAGCACACCAGCTCACTTTCCAGAGTAATAAGCCAATAAAAGCTCCTTCTCTGTTGTTTTTTCCCCCCTAATAAACTGACTAGTTTCTCTTTCATGTTAAAATGAACTCATGTCAAAGTAACTCTGCAGTCAGAGCAGCTTCATATCAGCAGCATTTCAATGGCAGCACAGGGATCCAGTGGTGTTTAAAGCAGACTGCCGTCCCGCAGGGAGCCAAATAAAACACAGGCCCTCGTCTGTTCCAGCCCCCTCCCCACACCTATAAGGACCTTCATCATCCTCAGCATCAACATCTTGGTCGGAGCTGAGCTAATCCTGCCCAACTATGCATCGACATCCAAGACAGACCCAAGATCAGAACTCAGCAGAACACGTTTCTGCTTTCAATGGTTGGCAGGAGACTCGAGCATCACAACGGCTTGTCAATGACGGTCACACCTGCAACAGGGAGGAGAAACCGTTACATAATCAGGTAAAAACAAGGAGAAACCGTCAAATAATCAGGTAAAAACAAGGAGAAACTGTCAAATAATCAGGTAAAAACAAGGAGAAACCGTCATATAATCAGGTAAAACAAGGAAAAACCATCACATAATCGGGTAAGAACATGGAGAAACCGTTAAATAATCAAGTAAAAACAAGGAGAAATCGTCACATAATCGGGTAAAAACATGGAGAAACCGTCAAATAATCAGGTAAAAACAAGCAGAAACCATCACATAATCGGGTAAAAACATGGAGAAACCATCAAATAATCAAGTAAAAACAAGGAGAAACCGTCAAATAATCAAGTAAAAACAAGGAGAAACCGTCAAATAATCAGGTAAAACAAGGAGAAACTGTCAAATAATCAGGTAAAAACAAGGAGAAACCGTCATATAATCAGCTAAAACAAGAAGAAACCATCACATAATCGGGTAAAAACAAGGAGAAACCGTCACATGATCGGGTAAAAACATGGAGAAACCGTCAAATAATCAGGTAAAAACAAGGAGACACCGTCACATAATCAGGTAAAAACAAGAAGAAACCATCACATAATCGGGTAAAAACATGGAGAAACCGTCAAATAATCAGGTAAAAACAAGGAGAAACCATCACATAATCGGGTAAAAACATGGAGAAACCATCAAATAATCAAGTAATTACAAGGAGAAACCGTCAAATAATCAAGTAAAAACAAGGAGAAACCATCAAATAATCTGGTAAAGACAAGGAGAAACCGTCAAATAATCAAGTACAACAAGGAGAAACCGTCATATAATCAGGTAAAACAAGGAGAAACCGTCATAAAATAAGGTAAAAACAAGGAGAACCCGTCAAATAATCAGGTAAAACAAGGAGAAACCGTCACATAATCAGGTAAAACAAGAAGAAACCGTCAAATAATCAAGTACAACAAGGAGAAACCGTCATATAATCAGGTAAAAGGAGAAACCGTCATATAATAAGGTAAAAACAAGGAGAAACCGTCATATAATCAGGTAAAAGGAGAAACCGTCATATAATAAGGTAAAAACAAGGAGAAACCGTCAAATAATCAGGTAAAACAAGGAGAAACCGTCACATAAGCAGGTAAAACAAGGAGAAACCGTCACATAATCCGGTAAAACAAGAAGAAACCGTCAAATAATCAAGTACAACAAGGAGAAACCGTCATATAATCAGGTAAAAGGAGAAACCGTCATATAATAAGGTAAAAACAAGGAGAAACCGTCAAATAATCAGGTAAAAAAAGGAGAAAATGTCAAATAATGAGGTAAAACAAAGAGAAACCGTCACATAATCGGGTAAAAACAAGGAGAAACCGTCACATAATCGGGTAAAAACAAGGAGAAACCGTCACCTAATCGGGTAAAAACAAGGAGAAACCGTCAAATAATCGGGTAAAAACAAGGAGAAACCGTCAAATAATCAGGCAAAAACAAGAAGAAACCGTCAAATAATCAGGTAAAAACAAGGAGAAACCGTCACATAATCAGATAAAAACAAGGAGAAACTGTCAAATAATCAGGTAAAAACAAGAAGAAACCATCAAATAATCAGGTAAAAACCAGGAGAAACCGTCACATAATCAGGTAAAAACAAGGAGAAACCGTCACATAATCAGGTAAAAACAAGGAGAAACCGTCACATAATCGGGTAAAAACAAGGAGAAACTGTCGCATAATCAGGTAAAAACAAGAAGAAACCGTCAAATAATCAGGTAAAACAAGGAGAAACCGTCACATAATCAGGTAAAACAAGAAGAAACCGTCAAATAATCAAGTACAACAAGGAGAAACCGTCATATAATCAGGTAAAAGGAGAAACCGTCATATAATAAGGTAAAAACAAGGAGAAACCGTCAAATAATCAGGTAAA
>JAVLVB010000944.1:6459-20995 GCA_032876305.1 Orestias chungarensis
TTTGTATATATATATATATATATATCTATATATATATATATATATATATATGTATATATAAATATATACACACATAAAACAGAAAAGTAGTTGTTTTCCAGGTAGAATAATTTGTGAGAAAGTTAAAGATGTTTTTTTTTAACACTTCCAGGTAAATTTGTTCTTCCTGCCATCGTTCATAAGTAGATTTTAGCTTGTAGATCAACACCAGTCCATTCTGACATGTTCCCCTTTAATTAAGTCACTCAGACCAGAGTTGTGGTTGTTTCAAACTTGTCGGTTGTTTTTCAGGCGTCAGGAAAGAGAGGATTCTGGGAGCCTGACCATGCCGTGCCTCTGTTACGGACACAGTGAGCGGTGTTCTGCACAGTCTGGTTACTCCGTCCACAACATCTCCTCCACGTTCAGTGCAGGTAACATCCCACCATCCAGGAGGTAACTGTGCGCTTCTGGTCCCCAGCAAAAGCACCTGCTGTGTTTCAGGTCCGGACGGTTGGACGGCGGCGACGGTGCGAGGTTCGAGCCCCCATGATGTTCACTTCCGCTGGTCACCCAAACACCAGGACCTGGAAGTGATCTCCAAACAAAGCATGCCCACCTACCTGTACGCACCAGGTGAGACAAGACGAGCACCGCCTCTATTGTCTCTTGAAGGGTTTCCTGCTGACCAGGCGATTCTCCTGCAGACATCTACCTGGGGAACCAGCTGCTGAGTTACGGCCAGAGCTTCTCCTTCTCGCTGCGGCTGGACCACGGCGTTCGACACCCGTCCACCGACGACGTGATCCTGGAGGGCGGCGGTTTGAGAGTCGCCGCCTTGCTGGGGGACCTGAAGTCCATCGTCCCGTGTGGGAGGAAGATCAGCTACACGTTCAGGTCAGGACGCCGTCACTCCTGGCCTGATAAGCTCCGCCCACATGAACCCTCCAGACCTGTTGAGTTTAACGCCTCATTGATGTCCTGATGCCTCCGACATGAGCTCAGGATCAACTCTAATCCAGATCTTTGCCAGCAGTGCAAACATTCCTGAGCCGCTTCAGACCTGCAGGAACATGTGAAGCTTTGTTTATTTAGGTCTTACTGGCTGCAAACATCAAGTTTGCTCCTACAAAATAACACAGAGATGAACCAGAGGTGTATGAAGAACTAAAGAAAAGTAACTAAGTCAAAGTGGAAATAGCAGAACTGTAAACGACTTTGGTAAACGTAGAGTAAACGTCTTAACTTCACTCACAGTAAATGTACTTAAGTATCAAAAGTATTTTATAATACGCATGAAAAGAAGCAACACAACCCAAAATTATTCTCCCTTCGTCTTTTTTTCACTTTTCCAGGTGAATAAAATGTGTTTATAGAATAAAACTCAATAAATAAACAGTTTAGTGAGGTGGTGCGTCTGAGGATGGAGGTCCAGCTTCTAGCAGGTTTGGAGTAGATTTTGATTTGTGGTTCTGCAGCTTTAATCCGAGGAACGAGGACAAACCTGCCAGAGTGTCTCATAAACGTCAGCTCCAAAAAAAAAACTGTCCCCACAACTCCAGTTTTCTCTTTCCTGATCAGGCTGGATGAGCAGCTCAGCAGCAAGTGGAGGCCTCAGCTTTCCTCGTTACAGTTCCAGAAGTTGCTCCAGAACCTGACGGCCATCAAGATCCGGGCAACATTTGGAGAAAACGGTCAGATCCTCTATGACTCTCTGGTTTCAATGTAAAAGTATCGTAAAAAGCTCAATTCCAGACATAAGGGAATAGGATTTCTGAGACAAGTAATGTTTGTGTCGGAGACCATGGAGCTGCTGCTTTAACCACCGTTAGAAGGAAGAACCAGCAACTCTAAACAAGTTTGTGCGCTCACCGAGCTTTCTCCTCATCCAGGACGCGGTTACCTTGACAACGTGAACCTGGTATCGGCTCGGCGTGGGGACGGCGTTCCAGCCGGCTGGGTGCAGACCTGCGTGTGTCCTCCAGGCTACGAGGGGGACTTCTGTGAGCGCTGCGCCGCCGGGTTCAGGCGCAGCGCCCCGTCTTCAGGGTCCTTCAGCGCCTGTGAGCCCTGCAGCTGTAGAGGCGGCAGCTGCGACCCTCTGACCGGAGACTGTTACTCTGCAGACGAGACGCCGGGCGAGCAGAGCTGCTCAGAGGGGTTCTACAGGGACCCGGCTCTGCAGCTGTGCAAGAGGTGTCCCTGTCCGGAGAGGACGTCCTGCTCCCTGGTGGCTGGAGCTCTGGAGCCTCAGTGTCTCCGCTGTCCTGTAGGAACTATTGGTGAGTCCAGAATCAAGCCGACATGAAAGCAGTCAGACGTCTGGACTAAACGCTTGGCGTCTCCTCCAGGGTTTTACTGCGACATCTGTCGGGAGGGTTTCTATGGCGACCCCGCAGGTCTTGAAGGCGAGCGGCGACCCTGCAGACCCTGCAGCTGCAACGGCCACATCGACGTGAACGCGGCAGGAAGCTGCGAACGCTCCAGTGGAGATTGCCTGCGCTGCCTGAACAACACGACCGGACGGTTCTGTGAGAACTGTCGGAGAGGGTTCTACCACAAGCAGTCCACCGACGCATGCAAACGTGAGGACGCGACCCGAAACTCTCCTGCCTCAGCATGAAACCTTCTATCCTCCAGGGTCTCTAACCTCACAAATGTTCTTCTCCAGCTTGTAACTGTGACCTTCAGGGCTCCGAGTCCGACCAGTGCGACAGCCTCGGTCGCTGTCGGTGCCGGCCGGGTTTCGAGGGTCTGAGTTGCGACCGACCCAACTGTCCCACGTGTTTCAAGCCCGTCAACAAGAAGGTATCTGCAGAAACGGCGATATCTGACTGTGATTGGTTTAGAAAGTTCATGTTGAACTCAAAGGTCCTCTGGAAGACGGGCGATAGAATCAGGATGTAGCTCAAACCAGGAATCCTCAAACTACGTAATGTTGCTCAATCTAGAGTAAAGACTTCCCTGATGAAGCTGAAACATTTTAGGGAAGAACTATGGAGTAAGATCGCTGTCAGAAAGGTGTCAGCACAACTCTAACATTCGTATTTATATGTCAAAAACGTTCTTGTATCCAAAATGCTGCGGAAACATTTGTGAGTTTGAGAGTTTGAATCTAAAAGCTGTGAGTGCAAAGTTTTATTAATGTTTTACTCTTCCTTTCTGTGTGGACACGAATTCCACTATGTTTATGTGTATTTATAGGTGGTGGTGGTGGTATCTTTAAAATTGGAGCAGCCTGTTTGATCAGATCCTGGATCCATTACTCCGCCCTGTGACGTCATCGTAAAAACTTTTTACTCGAACCCACAAAGTTGAATTTTTTTTCCACAGAGATGGGAAGAGCTCTTAGTCGTAAAAATGAGAGTTTCATTACTAAAACTTTGCATTCACAGCTTTTAGATTCAGACTCTCAGACTCACAAATGTTTCAGCAGGACCTGACATATAAATACGAATGTTAGAGTTGTGCAAACATCTTTTTGACAGCGATATTACTAAATAAAGAACAAACTCTGGTACTTCATCCTGAAGTTGGTTAATATTTATGCTATTAGGGACTTTTTTGGTTGTTTTTTTAGCGTCTTTAAAGGTAAAATAACATTTTTATTACCATGTTTTCTTCTTAACCTCGAGAATGAGTTATTCTGTCCTGCTGAGACAATAAGAGTTTAGCATTATAATAAAGAAAATAATGTGTTAGGGTGCAGATGTGCAGCTTCACTCAAAATTTCTAAATTTGAACCTTCTGCACATCTGAGAAACGTCTGCATGAACAGTGTCAATCAATCAGTGACCGGGAGTAGAAACGGTTTCTGGCATCCACCGAGTCTCTCAATCTGGCACCAACATTAATTAAATGCTTTATTTTGTTATTGCAAAAATAATAGCTGAGTAACAATCTCAGGATTAGTTTCCATTTAAACCTGAATTATGAATCTCTGACATCCTGTGAACTTTATTCCTTGGTTTTACTGCTTTTAATGCTCTTCCTCAGTTAAACGTTACCTTTAGCTTATGTTGACTCGCTCCTTTGCTTCCATTTATATTTTAGATGTACATACTTGTGAGGTTCTTGTGTTGGAACTGTTCCAGTGAAACTCGATCGAACGTCTTTTTTTATCAGATCGAGCTTTACGCTGCCAAACTGAAGGAGCTGGAGGTTCTGTTCTCTGAACCGGGCCGAGCTCCGATTAGCGATGAGGAGACGGCGGCAGCTCTGAAAACGATGGAGGCCATGGTGAAGAACCTGCAGCAGAGCACCGAGGAGGTCAAAGGTTAGAGTCAGGGTTAGCTCCTCTGATTATTTACAGAAAACCTGCTAACAAATTCAAAAACATCTCAAAACTTTCTGATGTATAAACAGAGTTCAGGTGATGAGAATTATGTCCAGAATTCAAATCATAGACAAATCTTTGTGCTTTACTTTGTAATTTTGATCAACACTAAATGAACCGCAAATACATTTTTACTGTATTTTACTCTATTTTATTGTAACACAATATGTTTAATAATAGTTTATAAATATTTCAATACATCATCTGTAAATGTTTAATAAAGTGTGAAAAACCGGCAAAACTGATCTTTTCTTTTTGCCAAATATGGAGCAAATGTGTTTATTTATTTCATCAGAGTTCAGATATTAAACTTTTCCTACTAAGTTACTATACCTGGAAAAAAGCTTTTATAAAACTGTTTTTAAGCAAATAATATTGTTCATTATCTCGGACCAGAGCCTGGCTAAAACCTATTTAAATATCTTTAAAAAGAAATTCAGATAAGAATCTGAAACGATGACATGAGAGGATTCAGCCTGTCCTCCAAATCAAAACGAGTCTGAAAACAAATGTCTGAAAAACCGTCATATATGGTCGTTTTTTTGCAACCTGTTGTTTGGACTGAATTCCTAAACCAAAAATGATTTTTAACTTTACAGCTAGTTTTGTGTCTTGTCCTAACCCTAAGGACTCTCCTTTTACACTCGTAACCCTAAGGACTCTCCTTTTACACTCGTAACCCTGAGTCCTTCTGGTGCACGAGTCCAAAAAAAGACGCAGCTGTTTATGCAGAGAAGAAACGACCATATATGACATTTTTTAGAGACATTCATTTTCGGACTCGTTTGCACGTTTTGATTAGGAGGATGTGTTGGATGAGATGTTTCCATTTTAGCCTCTAGTGGAGAGTAAAGGTACTGCAGCTAAACGTGTTTCTTTCATTTGAAGTGTTGATGAAATTTTTATCTGATAAAATCCGACCTTTCCCCGGACCATATCTCTTATTTCTGTCTTTCAGAAATGGAAAAAAACCTGCAGAGTCATCTGATGTCCATCAGCAGCATTCAGCTGGTTGAAGGTCAGGACATCCAGAAAATCTCAAAGATAGTCGACTACATCCGACAGAAGCAGCAAACCTTCCGCTCCAGGGGTGAGGAAGTTGAAACGCTAATGGAGGAGATGAGGCGACTGCTGGAGGAGGCGCAAACCAAAGTCCAGTCATTGGTAAGACTTCATGGCGATCCGACGTCGACCCTGAAACATGAGGAAGGTTTCAGGAGCGTTAGTGTGAGAACTAGAGACGATCCGTACCGACTGTTTTCAGACGCTTCCGTTTGTGTCCTGGTAGGAGCTTCCTCTCCTCAATGAGCCGCGGAGTTCGGACACCATGTCCTCGCTGGTGAAGCTGGCAACAGGATTGGCTGACGAGTAAGATCCGGCTCCATATTGTCGCTAATCTGTCTTCGCCTCCGTCATCGTCCCCTTCCCCTTCCAGACACAAGACGATAGCGGACTGGGTGGAGCAGACGGCCAACCAGGCTCTGAGAGACTCGAAGCAGAGCCTGGCTCTGATCCGAGAGCTGATGAACAGAGAGAACAAAGTCAGGGAGCTACTTGGAGATCTGCAGAGCCTGTGAGTAGACGATCGACCCCTATAACAGCCGAACGCTGCTTAACGACGTTCAGAGTCAAAGGAGACATTCAATGAACCCAAAACGAAGATTTGATGTGAATCAAAGCAAGGAAGTTTGGGATTTATCTAGCCCCAGTTTGCAGCCATTCCTATATAAAACATGAGTATTTTCAGAACAATAAGGTTATTTGTTTTGCTCCTTCGGCTCTTTACTGGTGGGGCCCCTCAGGGACCCATCTTGGTTCCCCTTGTCTTTATTTTTGATGCCCCTCTTAGGCCGGTTGGATCTGATGACATGCAGGTCTATATGCTGATTAACTGTTGCAGTAAATTCATCTTGAACCATCGTCACAAAAAACCTTAAAGCTGAACTTGGTCGGTTCGAGCAGCAATGACGGAAGAACCAAAGTCGCTTCGGGCCCTCGGGTTCAGGTTGGTTCTCTGGTTCCCCAGTTTTCCTCCAGCTGTTTGTCAAGGTGAAGCCCACTCTACCTGTCAGAGATCTGGATCCATCTCTGGTTCTCTGGTCATCACAACACTGTCGACTTTTCCTTCGCGTTCTGTTGACGTTTAGTTTAGATCTTTAATCTCTGGGTTCTGCTTCCACCGGTGGGTGAGGCTGCAGTAGATGCAACTTTCAACTGCTTTTCTATTTATCGTCATTGAAATAGATTTGAATGCTTTTTTGGTTGAGAAGCATAAATATATCTTTGTTTCCTGTTTGCATCCAGATACGATCAGACCTCAGCAGATGTGAAGAGTTTGGAGAAGCGGGCGGGCGGTCTGAGCGACGAAGCCAGGCAAGAGAGCAAAATGGCCGACGGCATGATGAGAGACATCTCCAGGCTGGAAAAGAACCTCCCAGCATCGATGGAGGTAAGAGCTGCTGCTGATGGAAAAAAGGATCTGCGTCATTCGGCAGCAGATCAACGTCTCTAAACCGGGGTCTTTTCAGGGGGAGGTGGACGCCATGGTCAGCAGACTGGACGGCTTGAAGGAGGCGGTGCAGAACAATATCTCCGCTGTGGAGGATCTGCTGGCTATGGACAGGACGAACGCTCAAGACCTTATAGACAGAGGAAGAACTGCTCAGCAGGTGCCGACCAATTAAACCAGCAGCTAAAACAAAATATGTCCCGCCATTTTTGACTTAGATGATTTGAAGCGTCGCTATCAGCCACAGATCATTTGGATGTTTGTCTGTAGGAGTTTAACAAGCTGCTGGATCGAGTCAACGACGCTAAAACGGAAACTGAGGTGGCGCTGCAAAGCATCGGAGCCAACAACGACGACCTGGACAAAACTCTGGATGTCCTGAGAGGTACGCAGCCCTGCTGGCCAGCAAGTGGCGCCCTGGCGTCCGCTGTACTTCAGAAACATGTTCCAGGTTCTGGGAAACATCAACAGACACTCAAAGATCAGACGGTCAGAACTCAAAGAATTTGTTCAGGTCAAATTCTTCATCTTTTTTAATCCCCATCTTTACTTAGTAAGCACCCAGGAACCAGAACATGTTCAGTACCTGGAGCATTCAGGAGACGTCCATCATGAACTGCTCCAGCTGACTCCTATTTGCTTTAGGATCTGGTTTTCTAGATTGTTGGAAACAAGATTCCATTCAGTTCCTTTTAATTTCAATTAAATAAAAAAACGTTTTCATCACTGAGGGAAATTAAAGGTAGTGACTTATATTAAGGTTTTTTTTTCTTTCAAAGATCTATTATAGATGCTTTCAGCTGTGGGCAGGGATGGTTTCCTGTAGCAGTCTGTGTTACTGCAGATGTGTTAACCCTCTGATTGAGGACCCTCGGTTGATGTACAAAAGACTGATGAAGAAAGAATCAATTCATGTTCTTCATTTAATAAAGGATCCTTCTTTGCACAGCAATCTCCGGAGGACCCAACTCTTTAGCCAGTGAGCTAACGAGCTAACTAGCTAAATAGCTAAAGAGCTAACGAGGTAAAGAGCTAACTCTGATGGAAGACAATCTGAACTTCCTCTTTGCTTCGGTTCTGGAATCACACTCATCTGGGATTTATGGTAGCAGTTAAGCTTATAAATCACTATTGTTGGTTGTAAAACACCTTGTTGCTATGGTTACACATTAGTTTAAAATCAAAATTTGTAAAAAAATAAAATTTAAAGTCATGACAAAGGTGACATAGACATGTCACCTTTGTCATGACTTTAATTTTTAATTAACATGCTGCCACCATGAGCCTCCCAATTAAGACGGAGAGGAGTTTCATCTCCCATCTCCTTCTTCATCATCACAGACCGAAGCGTGAAGTCAGACGCTGGAGGACGAAAGTGTCTTTCAGCCTCTCCTGGTCCAGCGGCCGGTTCTGTCATCAACCAGGATAGAACCATAGCTGCCTGTGGCCGGTCCAACATCATCAATCTATTTGGCGGCTCATGGAAAGGAGGCTGAACTTATTCTTTGATATACTTTCAGTAAACCAAAGAAAAACCCTCGACTGAAGTCCAGAGATCTGTTCAGAACGAGAGGAAAGCCTTTAAATGCTCTACATCTAAACTGCCAGAAACATGAAGCTGGTCTACTGTCCGCTGAGAGCAGCCGCCTGCTGAGCTTTCCTCTTCTTCTTCTGCTCTGGTTCTTCACATCTGCGCTCCAGAACATCCCTCGAGACCAACGAGTCCGTCCCCTAACTCTGTTTGTGTTTCCCAGGTTTCGACCAGCAGATCGGTGAAAGCAAAGCTCTGGCCAATGAAGCCATCAAACGTCTTCCCAGCATCAACTCCACCATCCAGGAGGCTGTTGGCGTAAACGACGAGACTCAGTCCGCTCTGGACAAAGCATCCAGGAATCACAATAACGCCCTGGAGAACCTCGGCTTATTGGGCAACCTGGTCGACGGACTCCAGGTGAAGCTACAGTTAGTTAGCACCCATGAATAAATCAGTTTATTTCAAAAAGCTAAACAATGCTTTATATTAGCTTTATCTGGTAGCTGATGATGAGCGCCCCCTGCAGGCTGCAGAGGATCCGCTGCTGTCTGACTCAGGATTCAGGCTCTTCTGTGATTTACTTTAACAACTATTAGTATTTATATATTTAAAAGTTTTGTGAATATTTATACATTTCTAAAAAAATGTATTTGTTGTACTATGCAGACACGTTTTATGTGTTTATGTCCAAATATGTTGAAATAATGTTTTTTTGGCAGGGATAACCATGGTAGTGGGAACCCTGAGGTCGATTTAATTTAATTTAATTTTAACACATAAGACGGTCTTTAGAGGCGGTAACAAAAATCCTCCATCAGCTTAAAGCCAACAGTAGAAATAGTTTCAACCCCAAAGCAATCACCGTCTGAGTTGATCATTATTATTATTATTGATAACAGAAGCTGCTTAGTTTTAGGTTTAAACTGTTTAGTCTGGATCTGGGATTCTGTAACATGATGTTCTGATTCTGTCTGTCAGAAATCGTTCGGGTCGCTGCCCGTTTCTGAAGGTTTGGTGGACGAAGCCAGCAGACTGAACCAGCAGGCGAAGGACCTGAAGACGAGTGCGGAGCAGACGGCTGCAGATCTGAGCGATGAGCAGAGAGAGGCGGAGCGGCTGGCTGCTGAGGCTGAGGAGGTAACCATGGCAACAAGGAGGGACCTTCAGCGACCACGGAGGTGGAAAGCAAACCTAACGGGACCTTGTTGTTGTTGTTGCAGGCGGCGGCCGGAGCGACTGCAGCGCTCGCCAACACCAAACAAAGCAGAGACGGCGTGACGGAGATGCTGGGAGTCATCAACAAAATGTTGGCCAACCTGAGTACGTTTGGTTCTCCTCGGCTTTCTGGTCAAACATGAAGCTTGAAGGTCAATGGGACAGATCCAGGGCCCCCCAAAAAATATACACAACCATACCAAGTATATCTCTAGTTTTTAGAGCCAACATCTTAGTTCCAAGTAACATTGCAGCAGAATATAGGCGCTATGATCAATTTAATAAAACATGATGACATTATTAAACTTGTTTGAGATAAACCAAACTTGACTGCAAATGGAAACCATTAATATTCAAGTATTATTTACTTGAACAGTTTACAATCATTTTCTCAGCGGGTCAAATAAGTATTGAGCAGGTCACACTTTTTCTCTGTAAATATATTTCTAGAGACGTTACTGACATGACATTTTCACCAGATCTCTGTAAAAATCCAAGCATTCCACATATACAAGGAAATCAAGCCATAGATCTCCAGATATTAAGTTATGTGTAATAAAGTGGAAAGGCACAGGAATAAGTATTGAACACACTTAATTAACTTGATATGCCAAATATTAGTCGCATGTATTGCTCAGGTGTGATTTGGCCTAGATTTTTTTATTAGACTCGAGTCAGGTGATTGGCTCGGCCATTCTAGCAGCTTTATTTTCTTTCTCTGAAACCAATCGTAAGTAAAAGTAAGTAAGTAAAATGTATTTATAAAGCACGTTTAAAACAGCAAAATCGCTGACCAAAGTGCTGTTTCAGTCTGAGTCAAGTTTCCTTGGCTTTGTTTGGGGTCTTTGTCTTGCTGAAATGTCCTCCCATGTTTCATCTTCATCATCCTGTTAGATGGCAGCAGATTTTTCATCAGGAATGTCTCTGTACTTTTTTCCATTAATCCTTCATTCAATTATTTGAAGTTTGCCAGTACCACAAGCTGAAAAACGATGTCCCTGGGGTGATGCGCAGAGCCATTTGACCTCCAAACATGATGTGTATTATGGAAACCAAACACTAACATTTTGGTCTCATCTGACCAGATTATATTCTCACAGTATTTCACAAGCTTGTCTAAATGTTGTTCTTCAGCAGTGGAGTCTTGCATGTTGAGCGTACATACAGGCCATCGCGTATGAGTGCATGACTCTTTGTTTTCTTTGAAACGATGGTACCTGCTTCTTCCAGGTCTTTATGAAATTCTCCACAGTTAGTCTTTGGCTCTTGGACAACTTTTCTGATGATTCTTTTCACTCCTCTGTCAGAGCACCTGGTCGTGGTCGGTTTATGGTGAAATTATGTTCTTTCCACTCCCTGATTATGGCCCTAACAGTGCTCACTGAAACATTCAGAAGTTTAAAAGTCTACATGTTCACTACTTTTTACTTGTGCCCTTCCACTTTATTACACATAACTTAATTTCAAGACATCTATGGTTTGATTTGTTTACCTCAGTTCTCTTTATTTATTGCCCTAAATGAAGTTGAGGTCATGCAGGACGTGGGTTAAATCGGTAGCTGTTCTATAATCCCAGTTTAATCCATAGTTCTACAACATTTTATTAAATATACTGTACTGTAAAAAATATAGACTATTATCTTGCTTCTAGCACTTTTTTATGTCTGGTTTTAATCTTGCTTGAAATAGTAAATTGCATGCAGACTGTCGCATTTTCAGTTCAGTACCAGTGAATATTGTTCTGCTATCAGTTTAATCCAAAGGAAGCAGGAACGTTTCAAGCATTAATGTTAGTTATGTAGAGATTCTGATGTATCAGTGGGGGTCTGAACAGATGGGGCCCGGTTTGATGTTTTTATCAGGGGCCCCAAACTTGCAGGCGGCGTCGCAGCTCCGCGTAACACGAGTCAGGCGGTCTCTTTCAAAAACGTTTTGATGCTGAGAGCATTTTTCTGTCCTCAGACAACTCCGCGGCCGTGGATGAAGAGCAGCTGGGGAAGGTGGAGCAGATTTTGGCCAACGCCGAGCAAGAGGTGGAGGGCCGGCTGCGGCCTCGGCTGCGGGACATGGAGGAGCAGGAGGAGGCGCAGCGCCGCCGGCTCACCGCCCTCAACCTGGACATCGACGGCGTTCTGGCAGACATTGCTAACCTGGAGGACATCCTGAGGTCCATCCCCCTCGGCTGCTTCAACAATCCGCCTATCGAGGAGGCCTGAGGGACGCCTCCTGCTCAGACTCTTCCTCCTCTGATGCCCTTTGACCTTCTGCTGCAGTGGTTCATATCGAACTGTCCCGCCATTTCGGAGCCGGTCTGTGTGAACACAGCTTTGCTCATTTAGTGGTTCAGATTATTTTCTATTAAACAGACAAAAACGCATTTTTGCTCCACCTCTGAAAAATAAAATCCAAAAATAAATGCTCAAGAAATGTTTGACATTTTAACATTAATGCACAATCAGACACGTTTTAAAACAGATTATATGAATTAGTTTACAGTTTTGAAGCCGTCCAAAATGTCCAGCCTGGAGAGTCATCTGTATCCATGGAAACGGATGCTAAAGTGCTTGGTTGCTTACAGTTGATAAGCAGTTTGGTAAAACCTGTGTTGTGCTATTTATATGTGAATAGATGAGGAGAACAAGTTTAAAGTTTTAAAATATCCAAGCTAAACTTTCTGCATCTTAACAAAACAGTTTTTTAAAATAATTGTTTATAAATTAACAGACTATTGTTTTGCTGAGATCAGTGAGTGATCAATTCTATATTTTCTATATTTTTTGTATTTTGTACATAATGGACTTTTATTTGTGCGCTGGATCACTGAACTGCAGAAAATATTTATGTTTCCTGAATGTTTTGAAATAAAATCTTAAATCTTCAAAGATTTCAGTTTGATCTTGTTTCAGGCGTCTGAGTTTCGGATCGTCTTCGTCGTAACATTTACAAAAACATTTTTCAATGTTTTTTTTTTTTTTTTTTATGAAGCCCATTTCCTAAAATTGCACAACATGCTTCACAGACATGTTATGACTAAAAATAAGTAAAAAAACAACATAAGGGTCCAATAATATGTAAAAGATGGAAAGAACAACTAAACAGTTGCAAGGAGAGAAGAAAATTTTGGGCTCAACTTGTTCTAAAAGCCACTTTATAAAAGTGAGTGTACAGAAGAGATTTAAAGATTTCTTTGTTTTGGAGATCAAATTTTTAAACAGTCAGTCAGTAAATGGGTTTGCTGGCTGGTTGTTTGCTGTGCTTTGTTCCCAGATCCACCAGAGGGCGCTAGGAGTCTGTGCTCCGGTCTGCTGCTGCAGCCACAGTTTGGATGATTATTACTATTAGCATAAGCGGTCCTCAGTCGTGAGGTGCCTGAACTTGTCCCTATCAATAAGTCTTGGGTGTAATCAACCCAGGTACCAGATCACTGTTCTCTGGATTCCTGACATAGACAAACTATCCATAAGTTATCTGGACCAGAACTTCAGTACTCTGGACAGCTCCTCAGCTCCACTGAAGCTCTGCAGTACCTGTTCGTCCTCCTGTCACGTCTCTGGCTCACCTTCAGTGCTGCCTTCACAACCATCGCCTCAGACTCAGATCCACTCACCACCTCCTGCTGGACACTTCAAGTAAGACCGAATTCACCAACTACTCAGCTAATCGCCAGACGCCATACTTTCCCCTCCATTTCCCTCTCAGAGCTCCTGGTTCCCCGAGTCACAGTTTTCCCTTCATGCGGACAAGAGAACACCGCCTGCACATTTAATATTTATTTTTAATGAACAACCTTAAACAGCATTGTGTCTGAGTACTTCCTGTATGTGGGTAAAGAAAATAAGCAAAAACATGGCAACACATTCTGGGATTGTGTTGCCTCTAGATTTAGGTTGGAAACAAGGAATTGAAAACAAAAGGTATTGAACGGGATCTGTTATTTCTACCTGGAGAATGAAAACATCTCAAGTAGGGAGGATGGGACTCAACCTGCAAATATCAGAGCGCTAAAACTTTGGTTAAATTCTTCCTTCGTTTTGTACGAGTCAGCGGACGAGCTGCTGTGTTTAGGGACAACTGGTAGAACAGATCCAGACCTTTTTAAACATCAGAGCATTTCTAAATAAATCTCACTTCATCCTTGTTTCGTCCATCTTGGTTTTTTCTCCATCAGCACACCTCTTCTCACTCAGTCACGTTCTGATCAATTCTTTACTGCCATTCCACTGCGATCTGTTCTAGAATGCAATTTATTTGTTTCTTTTTCTTTGTTTTTTTAAAACAATTTTTAAACATTTTCAAATTTACCTGTCATCACTTTTATAGTGAAAGTGTTTAGCTTTGTATTATGTCACATGGTTTTCTTATAATTTTTTTTGAGCCTCTTTAAAAAAGATTACAACACAATTCTGTGCAATAAATTAATGATAAAATGGACAGAGATTTGTTTCTCCTAAAAGAAACAAAGCTAGAAAAAAACCTATTTCGTTATTCCCTAAATTTAATGTATGTTAAAGTGAAATTGTTTTTCTGTAAAGAGAAAATAAAGTTAAACTGTAATAATATGTTGTATTTTTATGTTTTGGATTCAAATATGGTAATTCAGATTTTTTTCATGTAAACACTACAAACTAAATAAATACATAAGTGCACATTTGGTGGATTTCTTAGAAGAAATACTTTATTTCACCAGCAGGAGTGTAAATGTCACCACAGTTGACTAAAGATTTGATGAGGCTTAAAAGAAAGTAACAATATTTTAGTGCAGTCTCACATTCATTTTAGCAAACATCCTGAGACATTTGATCTGAATTTACATCCTGGTCTGTAAATTGTCTCCCACCAGAAACAGGCAGAGAAACCCAGGAACACTCGCACTAACCCTGACCTTTGACCCTGACCAGTACCAGTTCATGCCTAACCCTAAATCTAACCCTAACTCAACAAACACCAGAGTCATCATCTGACC
>JAVLVB010000944.1:21095-47027 GCA_032876305.1 Orestias chungarensis
ACACACACACACACACACACACACACACACACACACACACACACACACACACACACACACACACACACACACACACACACACACACACACACACACACACACACACGTCTCCATGAGAAACCAGATCAGTACGTTTACAGAGTGATCTCTGATGAGCCTACGATTTATTTTAATCTAATTTTATGTCCTATGGTTGATTTATTTCTTAAACATATTCACAACAGACCATAATAATCTAATCTAACGAAGGATAAACATTCATGCCAGAACCAAAAAGTCAGAAGAAGAGCATGCAGACAAAAAACAAGAGAACAAACCGTCCTGAACATTTTAGAAAAGGTGCTTCATCATCATTATGAACATCATAATCGTCATCATCAGCATCACCAATATCATCTTCATCATTGTTATCTTCATCACCATCATCCTCATCTTCTTTCTCATCATCTTCATCATCATCTTCATCAATGGCTCTCTGAATTCCTTCTGGTCATAAAGTCTCTCAGGACGAAGCGTCGCTGCAGCTACCCTGCAAGTGACACCTTTCTGTGGTTGAAGGTTCTGCTGGAACCTCCCAGCACTCCTCCAGAACATTATTAGGTTCTATACAGGAACGTTATTTATACAGAAGCTAGCGGACGGAGGAAGAGTTTATATCCAACATTTGTAGATCTGCAGATTAATTTACAGTTAATTCTCTGAGTGAGGATTGGGTTCAAAGAGCTGAAGTGGAAGGAAAATAGTTTTTCTTCTGGAGTCTAAAATAATCAAATGATTGTTAATGTTCTGTTTTTTCCTCTGGTTTGCAGAGAAACTCACATAACGTAGTTAGAGAAGATTGGAAGTCGCTCAGTTTATAACCATCATCTGCATCAGGACCAGAACCAGAACTGGGACCGGACTCGGGTTAACCTGCTGGTTAACTGCTGTGGATGTGATGGGTGAAGCATTCTGCATTTGGATGATGCAGTTTTTAGTTTAAAGACAGAAAAATCTGTTGCAATTGTTCCTGGTCTGGAACTTTGAACCTCAGATTTAGTATGACCGCCATGCAGAAATAGCCGATTATTTCCTTCATGGGATCTTTTTCACAGTACCAGTGAACGAAATACTTGAAGAGAAGAGGGATTCCTTCATGAATTAATTCTATTTCTGTGGAGCTTTTTGTCCATTTCTGTCCAGACACAATAATCAAGAAATATAGAAAGTTTTGGTTGCAACATCTTGACTGTGTCGATAATGACAATTTTTAGGCCATCAGGAAGAAGATCGAGGATGCTAAACTCAGCCGTGGCGCTGGACGAGAATTTAAAAAAAAAGTGTCCATCTTGGATAAAATGTAATATTTGGTGTTTTGGTGCAGATTTCACACTGAATTCTATCAAAAACAAGGAAGATCTTTTTATCCTGCAAGAAATTCTCCTCCTGATCCAGACGGGGAGACGGTGCTCACTGAGCACGCCCAGATGTCTGCCATGCATCCTAAACATTAAACCGAATGTAACCCACCCACCCCCACCCTACCCAAGCAAAGGTCCCATGACACAGAAGGAGAGACATTAAAGCTCGAAGAGTAAATGTGGACACAAAAAACAGACAGATTTCAATTTTCAGCAGGGGTGGGGGGTGTTGTTTATATAGGTGGTAGCTGTAGACCCCCCCTCCCCAACCCCTGGGCACCTCGTCGTCCATATTATCCATCCAGCTTCTCATGCAGGTGGCTCAGCGCTTCTATCCTGAGGCGTTGATGTACAGCTGGCTCTGCAGGATGTAGTCGATGACAGGCTGAGTCAGGTAGTCGACGACGTGTCCGTCTCCGTGCTGCAGGGCCAGCCTGGGGGATGGGGGTTCACTTTTATAGACATGTGCTGGTGTAGCACCCCTAACCCTGACTTAGCCCTCACTAACCGTGACTTTAGGGATCGGTCCGATCCATTAAGTACTATTATCTACAGTGACTCTCCAACTACATTTCATATGTTTGAGTCTTTATGAAAATGATTCTCTAATGGATCTTTTAGATATTTGTTGAATATACTTTACTTTAGTACTTTAGTATATACTTTTGTATTCATTGGAGCTGATGAGGAAATTCAGGAGTCTCCACTAAAACAATCTAAAGCCATACAAGCTAGTTCCAACAAACGGGTCACCTTTTTTAAATACCGGCATTTAATGGACAGCGACCACAGCTGGACCCATACGTAGCAGCTATCAGTTTTTACTAGGGAGCATCCAGTCCTTTCGTAGATCAGGTATCACTGCTTGGTTTGTAAACCTCAAACTTAGACTCTGCTAAGTATGGCAGGCACATCTTAGATACTACAGATTCTTCAACACTACAGATTGTTTAAGCAGGATACCATCAGGAAAGCAGAGAATATCTTGTCTGACATGTTCTAGATCCTGTGAACTCACAGAGGAGGTTCCTTCATAATTTCAGTGGTCCAGATCAGATTTATCAGCTCAGCATCAACAGAGAAACAGGAATTCAAGTGATGATATTTTTCTCTCATCTTGTCCAAACTTTGTTTAGACTCTAATTCAATGACCTTCATTGAAAACTCATCAAACTGATCAGATACATGAGAAAAACTCTTCCATCATTTCTGTTTGATCTTTTTTTTTATCTCACCGGCTTTTGGTGGAACTGACGATGGACATCGGGTGGTTTGTCGCGTCTTTCACCACGGTGATGCTGTCCTGAAACCGAGATCACCAGAAGTTTGTGGGAGTTTTTGTAACAAAGCAGGAAAGAAACAACGTTTTGAGCCGAGGACAAAGTAGAGCAGACAAACATGCTGAGATTCTAACATCAACCTTACAGAAACGATTTACAGCTCTGGACTTCGAGAAACCAAAACCAGTTTAAGATGAATCACTGTCTGGTTTCAGCAGGATTTAACCCTCTGCAGTTCTTCTCTATGTATTTTGTCCCTCTTACTGCACCGTACTTAGTGATGGAAAATACATTTAAATACATTTATCATCCTCATTATCATCACCATCATGACCATCATAACCATCATAAAGATGATGATGAGGATGATCATTATCATCTTTACCAACATAATCATTATCATCTTTATCATCATCATTATTATAATTATCTTTATTTTCTGCTCTTGGTGAAGGCAGATTTTTTATTTTCTTTCTTTTGTTTTGGAGCCTCTCTTTGAATATCTTGCGAATTGGAAATTATGGATCTGGTCAGCTGGTCTCTCAATGCTATTAAGGGTAAAGGGGAACCCTCCTCTCCTGAAGATTTGTACATGATTGGATTACTAATAACAAGATTTCTGCTCTTTGGAGTCTGTGGTTGCCTGGCATATCAACAAATTTGGAGAACGCCGGCAGCTGTTCTGGCCATTGTGACACTAGCCGGCTTGTGTGAAGGAATCTGCAGAGAGGTCAATTCTCAGACTGAGAAGTTGGGTGAGAAGAACCTGCGGTCCCGGTTCTGGCTTCTTGACTCCCGGTTCTGGCTTCTTGACTCAAATGGGGATTGGGATAAAATCTTGGAGAAAGTTGTTCTCTCAGATTGGCGGAAGGGACCCGGACTTTGGCTATTTGGATTTCAGCATTGAGTAGATCCAGCTAGAGACTTGAGGCAAACGGAAAATCAAGAGTCTGCCTGACCCAAGCAAAGCATTGTTTTCCTGATTTGTCTCCCTTTGGGCGAACTTAATGGTCTGCTATCCTCAATTACTCCTGGAAGTTATATAAACAAGACGCTATGCTCCATCCCTCCCAACCCCGTGACATCTGTGGAACTGTTCTGAATGGACCGATTAATAACATCTTCAAGGACACAGCATGGCAGTTTACAGACTTACAGACGCACACACACACACACACATACCCACACACATACTAAAAATCTGTGCTCCATACCCATTCTAAACTGCCTTCAACGCACTCCCTGCTGGATGTTTCTCCCTATTTGTCTCTGAGGTTCTTTGGTGTTTTTTATTTGTCTAGATGTTGTTGTTTTTTTGGAACTTCAAGCTTTATCCTGTCAAGGGAAAAGTGTGAAATGTCTTTTTTTCCCTCATCTCTCCCTAATATGGCATTTTTCCGCTCTAAGGCAGCGCTTACGATGGATGTGCCTCAAGATGAGGCAGCGTCTTGGTTAATGTCGGCACGGCCGCAGTCACCTGTCCCCCCATGTATATAATGTAATGCTTGTCTGGATTGGTGTACTGGAGCTGTAATTTCCCCTCTGAGGGATCAATAAAGTAAAATCTAATCTGATGTAATCTAATCAACATCATTATCATCATCATCATCTTCATTATCATCATCATCATCATCAACCCCATCATTATAATAATCATCTTCATTATTATCATCATTATAATCATCTTTATCATCACCATCTTCATCATCATTATCATCATCATCATCAACCCCATCATTATAATCATCATCTTCATTATCATCATCATCACCATCATTATCTTCATTCACATGTTCATCATCACCATTACCATCTTCATCATTATCATCTTCATAATTATTTTCTCCATCATCATTATCATTATCATCACTGTCATCAATACCATCATCACCTTTATGATCTTCCTCATCATCATCATCATCATAATTATCATCTTCATCATTATTATCATCATGTTCATCATCATCATTTTCATCATCATTATTGTCCTCATCACCTTTATTATCATTGTCATCATCATCTTCATCATAATTATCTTTATTATCATTATTATCATCTTCATCATTATCCTCATAAAGATCATCTTTATCATCATCATCATAATCACCTTCACCATCATCATCATCATCATCACCATCATCATCATCACCTTCAACTTCCTCATCCTCATAATTATGATCACCCCAATTATCCTCTTCATCATTACTATCATCATTATTACTTTGCGATAAATAAAGTATTGTAAGTCTTTTTTATTTGACCATCTTAATAATTATTTTTATTATTCCCATCTTCTTAATTATCATTTTCCTCATCTTTATCATCATCATAATCATCATAATTTTCTTCATAATCACTATCATCATTTTGTAATTAAAATTTTTTGAGACTCTGTGCTTTACTTTTTATAACTTCTTAATTTCCTACTGCACATTTCCAGGAAGCTTGTAGATTTTCGTTCAACTTCTGATCTGTTAACTTTTTTCTTTCCTGATATGTGATTGGCTGTAAACTGCGCTCCTTAAAAGATGGAAACCAACCACAGTCTCTTCCCACACCTGGGATGGATTTAGATCCTGGCTCATTTTTTCTCCTTTATTCAATCAGCGATCATTAATGGAGACGGTGAGAGGATTAGAAATAGTTCCTATGTATACAAAACCAGAGCCGCTGGGATTCAGCAAGTCTCGGCCGATGTTCTACAAGACGGACTGAAGAAAGAATTTTGGAAAACAGTTTATATTGCATTTTGGTCTCAGTCCATCATGTTGTTTTACAGGGTTACAAGTTCCAGTGAAACTGTACCTTCCTAACACTTAAGTATATTTAAAGTTAAATAGTTTTTCTTTTACTAAAATGTTTATTGAGCGACTTTTAAGTATAGTTGAGTAAAATCTGACCATGGATATCAAAACCTTGAGTTCTGACGTTGAGGATTCTGGAGAAACCCACCTTGTACTTGCGGAGGATGGAGGAGTGATTCATGATCCGCTCTGTGTCCACGCCGTCACGAGGAACAACCACAATCCCAAAGTCTCCCACAATCACCTCCATCTGTGGGCAGAGAGACTAGCTTCAGGTCCAGATGCTCACATCTGGACAGGTGGAGGTGGTTCCGGTTCAGGTTTATCATCAAACAAACACTCCAGTCACCTAATCCTGATTTTACTAACAAACAAGCAACATTAACAGAAAACATCTTCAGGTTCAAACGTGTTTGGATGTTTAGTAGACAAACGTGGCTTTAAAGGTAGTTACCAAGTTCAAACAGCAGGGGGAGCTGTTTCAGAAACATGCTGGGTCTGTTGAGTGCAGATCTATAAACATCTGTCTGATATTTAATGGATCATTCTGGAGTTTCCATGTACGTTTGTTTTATGCATAACCATAAAAACATGGATGGAAACATCTGCAGTTAGAGGCTGATCCTTTTTTCCATTAATATCTGCTACAAACAGATTTTATTTATTTACTGCAACTACACAAATGTTTGCAGCAGTTACTGTTTCTCAGACATAGGGACCGGTTTAATATTAGGAAAAGTAACAGAGGGGAGGGGCTACGTGATACAGGGCGGGGATACGTGTTAGTGGGTGGGTTTATGTATATGTGGGCAGGGTTACAGGGTGCTTACATCACTGTCCTTCCACAGGCCAGGGATGCAGAAGGACTCCAGGAGATCACTGCCACACAGGAGCAAGATGCGCAACTCTACAGAGGACGGACAGACTCGGTAAAACATGACGTTTACTTGGTGAACAACGCGTTTTCTCCGTAAGCATCATGTTTACTAGATCCAAACAAGACCAGAAGGAGTTCAGACACATCAGGAGGGAAAACCAGAAGGACCAGAAAGAACTTCCTGGTCCTGCCCAGGTCTGGAGAAAACTCACCGATCTCCTCGTACCTCACCGCCGTCCCCAGGTTGGCGTTTTCATCTGAAACAGATGAACAGAAATTTATTCTGAAGTTTTACCTTCAAATGTTCATCCAGGGTCTAATGAGTGACTTTCTGTACTTGTATCAATGTTTAATGTGTATTTTGTTTATTTCAAAACAGCCATTTCGGCCTTTAACACCATAGTTTAATGTAGATTTTAACGTTTTCACATGAGCTCATATTGAATCAACCCTCCATATAGTTTAAGTTTCATTGAATGATGAATAAATAAAACCAGTTTTTTCTTTCGCAAATGATGTTTTCTCACCAACAAATGTGAAGCGCTCCATGTCGGGCCGGACGCAACACATTTTACCCAAACTCTCGCTGATCTTCCCCCAAACTTTGACTGAACAGAAACAAAATGACAGGTGTCGAATCAAAGCGTCGGACAACAAACAGTTAAGGACGTTTGGATCTGAGCTGCTGGACTGACTGGCTGTGGGTTTGTGGTTCATGTTCTGGTGGTCCTGGTAGAGGGGCGGAGTCTGGTTCTGAGGCTGACCAATCACAGGCGTGGTGGAGGGCGTGTTGACATTGGACAGGATGCAGCCGGTGACTCTCTGAGGGACAGAGATGAAGCTCCATGCGTTAAACTGAAGAGCTGCTGCTGGTGAAAACCTGACAGGTTTCATTTACTGGTGGATGATGCAAACCAGTAAAGTCCCAGATTTAAACGGGTCGGACTCACTCAGAAATAGAACATCTGCTTTTTTTCTGTTGTTTATCAGAGATTATTAACGTTTTTCTTTTCCGCCGTGTTCCTGATTTAAAGGCCACTTAGTTGTTGACGTTCTCAGGAACCAATCAGAAACAACATTTAGAAGCAGCTTTACACTCATAGCGGCTGACCTTCATGAGGTCACGATGATGCTCCAACACGCTGCAGGTTGTCTGCCAGGTGTCCTGGTAACACTCCCAGGGGTCCACCCTGCAGATACATCAGCCTCAGCGTCAAATCCTCTGTTACTCAGCACGTTTCAAGGAACACATTCTTACTTTTCTGCCTGTTACTTCATTACAACAGAGAATAAACCAGTTCTATTAGGACTAAAGTAAAAATAATGTAAACAAAGGAAAGTGAGTAGTTTAAAGTGCTCCAAATAATAAACACTTCAACTTCAAGTAAAGAGCTATTAACTCCTGGAGGATGATCGTCTCACCTGATCCAATCAGACGACTGGACGGCCAGCTGACACATGGTGAGGCGATGGCGACTCGACACCAGGCCCTGCAGAGACGGACGAGATCTGAGTCATCCCAACAACAGCAGTAAAACGGGTCGGGACAGTCGGAATAAAATCCAGAAACATCTGCTCCCAGCTGAAGATTGTCTGATCAGAACAGATTTAAAGCCGTGAATGACCAGGACTCATCTGGAATGATGTCGGCATAAGAACATAATTTCCTCAAAACAGGAGCTTCTTGTTGATTTTCACCCAGAACTAATCAAGCCTTTGATAATAAATGTTCTGGTTGAGGATTCTCCTGAAAGCATGTTTAGAAGAACCTTTCATTACATCAGAGCAGAAGAAAAGGTTCCTGCGGTTGCAGAAACTGGATTTCTGCAGCATCTATAATTCATGTGGTGTGTTTGTGCGGAGGCAGAGGAAAAGTAGGACAAGATCCTCATTAATTCCCTCAGAGCTGCAGCTGCAACCCCAGCGATGGTATCTGAATCTACTAGTGGAGGAGAAGTCGAGCTGAAGTCCCAGCAGGCAGGAGGAAGCTCAGTTTCTGTTCAGGCGGCGTCAACAAAAACTACACAAATCTTTCTGATCCTTGCAGACGACAGAACTCAGAAGATAGAGCAGACGGATCCACATCCCGGTTCTGACTAATAAAATTACCTTAAAACTGTAACTCAACCTCCTTTACAGAGAAACAAACATTCTGAAAAGATCTGCAGTCAAACTACAGGATGAAGTCGAGATCCTAACATCAAATAAAAACGTTTTAGATCAAAGCAAACAAATGTAAGTTCATCATTTTACATAAATAAATATATAAAATCAACTCATCCGTTCATTCAGATGAATTCTGGACGAGTTCATTTCAGTTTAAACCCCAAATATAAAAAATATCCAGAAAAGGTCAGATTTATTCCAGCTACTATAGCAGCTACTCTGAGCAAGCATGTAGCGACAGTAGAGAGGAAAACTCGTCTTCAACAAGAAGAAACATCCAGCCGAACCAGAACCAGACTCAGTATGAGTGGCACAGCAGGAGTAGAGATATGAAAACCTAGAGGCTCGGATCTAGCATTTGTTTTTAATGCAGCTAAACAGTTGATCTCAGCCGGGAGGAAAAACTGTTTATTTAAACAGCTTTGATTCTCTGAAATGTTCCATAACTGGCCAGAAAATCCATATTTTCTGTTGAGATATGAGTTTTTACTGCATCAGTAGAAGGCAGCAGGTTTGTGTTGTTTCTTCTCTCAAACGGCTAATTATGCTGGAAGCTGCATGAACAGCTGAAATACTATTTGCGTTTAGTTAAAGTTCTTTAAAAAATATCCTCTTTAAATAGTTTCAAGATCTGTCTGGTTCAAAACTGTTGAAGAAGATTACAGTAAATACAGTATCTAAATATTAATATAGCTGCATCATAACAAACTTTAACCTTCGTCACAGAGGGTTCCTAATACACGACCTCAGGAAAACAATGATCAGAAGAAATCTGGCTGAAGTGACGTTCAGAGTTTCTTCATCATTCTGGAAATAAACCAACAAACATCAAATAATATCCACGTTTCAGCTGCAAGTCCATCACTGTGTTCCCATCCAGAAACTGCTGTTTCAGTCTCTTAAGACGAGGCCGGCAATACTGCCACCATCAGGTCACACTGTGTTACATGATCATGAGTGAATTATGCTCAGAAAACATTTCACTCACAGGTTTTCCATAGGAGTCGTGAACCGGCGAGATGATTCCTCCGATCACGATCAAACGTCCCGTTTTGTGTAGAAAATCTCTGGCTTTTTCTGTAAAAAACCCCAAAAAACAGAAAAACTGAATAACTGAAATCAATCTGGTTTCTTTCTTAATTAGAAAAAGATACAAATGATGCAGATTAATCTGTTTAGACATAAACATTTTACTCAAAATGGAATTAAAAGTGAATCCAAAGAAAAACCTCCAGAGTTGAAGGTGATTAAACCGTAAAGCTTTACAGATACATCAAAACTATATTTATGTTTAGATGCAACACTTTAATACTTGTTTCTGTATAAATACTGGATTCATCACCAGTGACGACTGATTGGATCAGACAGAAAATTTGTCATATAATCTAAATAATTTAGGTTATTGATGAATGACAGGCTTCCTGTCCCCATTTTTTATAAAATC
Source organism: Orestias chungarensis (assembly GCA_032876305.1). NCBI lineage: Eukaryota > Metazoa > Chordata > Actinopteri > Cyprinodontiformes > Cyprinodontidae > Orestias > Orestias chungarensis. The sequence continues at coordinate 31,067 of JAVLVB010000944.1, forward strand.
TTTGATGTAAATCTCATCTTTAAACCGTTTTACTGTAAAAATCTGGAATTAGTTTGTTTGGGAAAAAAAGGGAAAACCCATCAGATTTGGTGTTTTTGCATCTCTGTTGTTTTGAGATTATTTCTCATGTTATTATTTAAATCAAACATTCTCAATTAAACATTATAATTTGTTTTTTTCCCCATCACTTTTTCCTCCCCAGTCTGAAAACCTTTAGCTGGATAAAAACCTCCAGATTTCTGTGGAGCTACAGTTGAGTTTTGGGTTTTCTGAGGAGAACATCCAGGTTACCGAATTAATATACAACTAAATCGTCTTACTTGGTTATTTTGTATCTGTGGAAGTCAAAATAATAAATAAAAATCTTTAAATATGATAGAACTGTTTTGGACATTTAAAAAGACACCTTAGACAGACACAGAGTGAATCAGACACTTCTAAGTTTCACATCAGAAACTCTCTATACTCAGTATAAATCTCCTGTTTAGGCAGAACCGCCGGATCAGAACCTGGTTCTGTTTATCAGAACATTTCTGAATCACTGGCTGAAGAAAGAACCTTCCAGTAGGTCTGGGATCTGATCTAAGATCATCTTCATCCACAAAGCTGATCTTTAGAACGTCTCCAGTCGGAGTCCAGTGGAGTTCTGAGCCCGGTACCGATCCAGAAGCAGGTCCCTCTGTCCCATAGACACTCTAATTAATCCTTAAAACGTTTGATAAATCTCTCCTCAGATGTTTCTCGGTTCCGCCCAGATGTGGTTCTTCAGTGCTGGTCGGGTTCTGGCGTGTCTCTTGGCAACAGAAACCCGGTACCTCTGGGTTCTGGGGTAGTTTAGCCTTACAGGAATGGGTTCCTGGTAGCTTCATGTTTGAGACTTCCCACGTCTTCAGCAGTCAGGGAGCGGGTCTGGGTCCAATCGTGGCGGGTCTAACGGTTCTGCGTCCGTCTGGAAAACGTTCTACAGACCAGGAGAATCAGAGCAACGTTCCTGACACCAGAAACTGTTCTAACTCTGACCCCAACTAAATGAAGTAAAAACTAAAATGGAGCCTAAAATACTCAAATCTCCAAAATGTTCAGATCAACATTGAATAAATCACCAATCACTGATTTTAAAGATTCTGTTTTTCATTAAGAAGATTTCTAATTTAGATCTGAGATCTGTTCTGGTTCCGTCAAATGTTTGGGCCTGGTTGTTTGTTTGTTTGTTTGTTTATCTCGAGGATTTATTCCAGAACTTCCGGTTCGGCGGTTTCTTTTGTAACACCTTCGGGACCAAAGCTCGGTTCTGAACGGTGTTCTCCTCTTGGAACCGGTTCTGCGCTGTTGATTTCAGCACCACCCTGCTGGACAGCGCCAGCCGCAACTGAACCGAACCTGAGCTGCGTCAGTTTTTGTGATTCTAATCGGGTTCGGGTGTGTAGGTCTGGTACCGAACAGGGACTGGACCGAGCCTGCTCACCGAACATGTGGATGTGACCCCTGGTGATCGGGTTGAAGCTGCCGCAGGACAGCAGGATCACGTGCGTCTTACTGGGTTCCGTCATGGCTGCGATCCGGTCCGGTTCGGTCCAGTCAGGTTCTGTTGGTCGGAGCGAGGCGAGGCTGAAGGCGAGGCTGCGGCAGGATGCTGATGGAAGCAGGAGCCTTAAAGAGACAGAGACGAAGCTGCAGGAGGCTCAGGGCAGCTGGGTGTGTCTGTCCCTTTAAATCTCCTCACCAGCGCTGAGGGTGGACGATGAAGGCGGATCATCATCATCATCATCAGCATCACTTAAGCCGGATGGATTCAGATTCAGTGAAATATTAGAAGCAGCTGCTTTTCGTTGAGGTTAAACTTGATCAGCTCTGGAGGAACTTTGACACTTTCTGCTTTGGTGGATTGTTTGAAATCATTTGAATCCTTTACAGATCAAAGGGTCAGTTTAAAGTCATATGTCAAAGTCTTATGAAGTTTATTTTACGGCGCCAGTTTATGAAACATGTCGTCTCAAGAAACTTTACAAGAAAACAATATTATTCCAATCCTAAATCTACTGCTACAAAGCTGAATTCATGGTACCATCAATCACAGTTCACAGCAAAGCAGACCCAAACATCATACCACCACCTCCATGTTTTATTGTAGCTGTGATGTTCTGGTTCTAAAATGCTAAATTAGTTTGACTCCAGATTTAATGGCCCAGACAGACGGTCAGCAGTTGTTCTGGTTGGTAGTTTTTGCTCACACTTACATACTTACAGAGTTTTCAGCTTTAACAGCCCCAGTAAACTCAGAGTGAACTCCACAGATGATCTGTTATAAAGGCTCAGGCCTGTTGCTGCACATTAATATTTCCTGACGCTGTTTGTCTTGTTAGCCTGGTTGGAGTAAAGATGGTGAGAAAGCTGCAGAGGAACAGATCTCTGAGGAAACATGCAGCTGCTGCCGTTCAATGACTTTCTCTAGGTAGCATTATTTTTATTATATTATAACATGTTTTGTTTGTAATATATTTCATTAGTTTGATCCGGGGTTGTGTGGCGGTGTTGATATTTATTATTTATTGCTGTTATTGTTAGATTCCATCTGTGAGCATGCGCTGTGCAATTAGTGAATCGTTACAGTTACTTTACTCCCTTTTCCTTGTGCTTTGAATATGACTTCAATATGACTTCTAAGCAGTTTAATTGAAGTAGATACTCCCAGTTATGTGGTGATTGGCACGTGTAAACAGTTTATGGCCGGTAGATGTCACTGCTGCAATCTGGATTTGATGAGCTCACAGGTGAACAATTATGGGATTATTTCTGTTTGTTTCAATCAGGGCCCGGTTTGTGTTCGGATGTAAGGTCAGTGTAAAACCCCGGGTGGCTCAACATTATTGTGTGGAAATTCATCTACAGGTTCAGTTACAATAATTGTCTCCATGGATTTTTAACTATAATTCTAGTTTCAAATTAAAACAAATATTTCACAGGACTGTTAAAAAGATGAATCCAATGCAACACAAAGTTCACAAGGATGTTTTCTACCTTTTGTATAAATAATATCTTAAATGAAGTCCCACATACTGCCTGCTGTCTTTTCCTTACTGAATTATAAAGACTAAATGTAACTAAATGTTTTCATAATAAAGTATTAAAAGCGTTTTATTGCTAAGAAATAACTGAACATTGTTAAATGAGAAATGAAAAGTCAAATAAATAAAAACTACAAACACTAATTATGAACGGTGAGAAATGTTTAATCAGTTAAACACAAACTGAAATTAAATCCTGCTGTGTTGGAGTAAACAGCTAATGAAGAACATAAACAAGGATTAAAGGAGATTCTGCAAAATGCTACAGAAAATAATGTGAAGAACCCACCAGATGGCAGTAATGAGTCTACAGTGTCAAGTTTTTTATCCTAGATTTGAAACTAGACAGGGTGTCTGCCTCACGGACTAAAGCTGGAAGCTGGTTCCACAGGAGAGGAGCCTGATAATTGAAAGATCTGCCTCCCATTGTGCTTTTAGAGATTCTAGGAACCACCAGTAAACCTGCAGTCTGAGAGCGAAGTGCTCTGTTAGGGACATAAGGAGTAATCAGATCTCTGATATACGATGGAGCTTTATTAGTGAGGGCTTTATATGTCAAAAGAAGAATCTTAAAATCTATTCTAAGTTTGACAGGGAGCTAATGAAGGGAAGCTAAAATAGGGGAGATATGATCTTTCTTTTTAAGTTTCATCAGAACTCTTGCTGCAGCATTTTGGACCAATTGTAGACTTTTAATTGCATTTTGTGAACTTCCTGCTAATAAAGAGTTACAATAGTCCAGCCTTGAAGTAACAAATGCATGGACTAGTTTTTCAGCATCTGTCATAGAGAAAATATTTCTAATTTTTGCTATATTCCTGAGGTGAAAGAAGGAAATCTTACAGATAGAATTGTTTTATAGAATTTTATAGAATTGTTTATTTCTAGAAGTATGCCACTCAGAGTGGCTGCATGTTTTTGTGTCTCTCTAACTATCTTTTTTTGTTGTTTAAAGTTCAATTTCTCTATTTCTGGGTTTTAAAATTATATTTTTGGATGATTATATCTTCCTGGTTTTGTCCAGCTGAAAGGAGTTTTGATGCTAAATGTATACTTTTGTAGAGTTGTCATGCATAACCACAGCAACACGGCGGTTTACAACAGAGAGCAGCTGACAGCAGAGTCTCTTTGGTCTGAGGCCTCTACAGCATAGCTGTAAATCACTCTGCCACAGAAGATCCTTCCTGCCCACAGCCATCACCATCTACCACAACTCCTCAGTTAAATGAGATACTCCAACGACATTTTATTTCCCTTTGGGATAAATAAAGTGTTGTTGAATAGATTTTGATTTGATTAACATTGCAAATTCTAGAATAATACTTCAGTTAAAACCACGAATCCCAGATGACTTAAATAGAAGACGAGTGCCTGCAGAGCAGGTGCAAAGAGAAAAGGGAAATTCAAACATCTCTTACATCCATCATAATATGCTACATGAGATCACTAACAAGTTAGATGAACTTCAATCCCTAACATGAACTCAGACAGAGTTATAGAAACATGGCTGTAGGATCATGTCCCAGACTGCAACATCTCCCTGTCAGGCTTTCTGACTGTACGAGTAGAGAGAGATTTAAAGAGCAGAAGGAAAGGTAGACGAGGTGGAGTAGCAGTGCTTATCAATAACAAATGATGCATGTGAGGACTGCTGCTGTCACAAAATAATTTCCCCACTGTGGGACAATAAAGTAAACTGAAGGATTATGTGTATACCCAGGAGGTCCGCAGCACAGGAGCACCCCAGGGGATGGTACTCTCCCCATTTCTTTTTATCCTGTAAACCTCAGACTTCCAGCACAAGTCGGCATCCTGTAATTTGTAGAAATAGTCAGATGACTCTGCAGTTATTGGGCTTATCAGAGAGGGACAAGATGCTGAGTACAAAGAACTGGTGGAGTGTTTTGTGGCATGGTGTGGAGCCAATCATCCTATTTTGGATATAAACAAACAAATGAGATAATTGTAGATCTCAAAGGAAACAGAATCAGGTCAAACAGATTTTCTATCAAAGGGCGGGAAGTGAAGATGATTGAGGAGTATAAATAGCTTAATGTTCACCTTGCAACAAACTAAACTAGATTTGTAACGGTGAAGCATCAACAGGAAGGGACAGAGCAGACTGTAGTTTTTGAGGGGGCGTAGGTCATTCGAGGTTTTGCAGTATTATGCTACAGATCTTTTATAAGTGTGATCTTTTCTGCCATAAACTGTTGAGGAAGTGGCATTAGAGCCAGGAACTTAAAAAAGGCTCAAAAGTCCGATAAAGAAGGCTGGTTCTATTATGTGGATGACTGTGAAACCATTAGAGATGATGGTGCAAAGAAGGATTCTTTACAAAATCAAGAAAATGACGGACAACCCTGAGAATCCTTTAAAGAAGATCCTTCATGCCCTCAGCCATCAGCATCTACAGTAAAGTACAGTAGTCACAAACGTATTTAATGTCCCTTTGGAATTAATAAAGTCATTTCAATAACACTGACATTCTTAAGTTTATTACAGTTGTGGCTTAATGCCATCCACCTCCCAGATGTCCCTCTCTGCCTTCTCTCTCCCCAGCTGCATCCACACTGATGAGTTCCCCTAGTTTCTCATTTACACACAACTCTCCCTCTGAATACATAAACTCACCATTTCCTATGTTTTCCACTAGATCTATCTGATTATTTCTGTTACAATCTGTTTGCCTGTTTGTTCTATTTTTCCGTTTCTTTCCTTTCTCTTCAATCAGATTCCCTGGATTCCTGTTTTTTATGTAAATTGATTTGTTTTTGTTCTTTAAAGGCACAATATCCTTGTCACCTCCTACAACTCCAGCTCTAAGCCCACCTTACATGTTTGCTATGAAAACACCAGAACAAGTGCAGAAAGGACCTGCAGCCTCAGACAGAACAACCAGATGTTCTGATGGAGATCTCAGCTTTGACCTGAGAAGCTGATGCTAAAAAACCCCCTGAGTGGAAGCTTGACATGGTGCTAAACAAGTACGATGCTCCAATCCTCTGACCTGAGCGCTCTCTCACACATACTCCAAACCCTTTAGATGATTTGTTTTGCTGCTGCTGTGTTGCTGATTGTAACTGTGGTCCCAGCTGTCTTCAGATCACTAACGAGCTGGTCCATCACCTTTCTCACCGAGCCTTTGGCTGGAGCCCAGATCAGCCTTCTGCAGGACAGATCCATGTTCTGGCCCATGACAGCAGAGAGGTTAGGATGGAAGAAGCTGGTCCTGTGTACCCATAACACCGTGACGTCAAGATTATCTGGTACTGACCAATCAGCGGGCGCCAGTTTATAACCTCATAACCTCATCTTTATTCTGAGAAACATTCACGATCATCTGAGAAGTTTTTCTGAAAAGAAATACACTAGAAATGCAATGAAGTGAAACTAAAAGTGGAGACGCCCTCGGATCGTGACATTCTTGGTGTTTGTGTTTGTGAGGTAAATGTTTTCTTAATCATAGTAAAACAGAACAAGATGAAATAAAAGTATAACACATAATTAAAAGAAAAAGACGACGTTGCTCCACAAAAATAAGTTACAGTGAAGTGAAACTATTTTATGATGGTAAACTCTTTTCTAAACTTTAACCATGACTTCTTATTTTTGGGATCTTTTTAGTGGGCTAGCTTGTCCATTGCAGGTATCCAGCCTCCTTTTCTTTCTTTCTGTGGAGTTTATGGTGATCAGTTTCCTGTTTCCTCCTTCTGGCCTATATCTCTGGGCTTCCTCGCTTCCTCGCCGATTACGTGAGTTAAAGGTTTTGTTTGGGCAAAGTTTAAAATATCTAAGGATAAACAATTGAAATATTTTTGGTGATTCATAGGATTTTTATCCTTGAAACTGTTCGGGTACAAAGAAGCCAAAGAGCTGTTATAAATGTTTCATAAGGTTATCAACTGAAAAAGAATGATTTTGACCATGTGACTTAACTTTACTCCATTTGAATAGTACCCAAAAATTACAAAAATAGGATTTATAACCTTGTGACTAAGTGAGATTATTAGTCAATTCCCAATGAAGTCAAGTTGAAATGTTTTGTCAAATTATCTTTTATTATTCCAAACATGTGTAATATATTAATGTTCAATAACATCTGTGCTGAGCTAGTTTCCTTATACTGCTATATAAATACAAACTTTATGAGTGAAATAATTTAACTGTTTTTCCAGATGATCTGGTTTCGACTCAAAATTTAAATTTTAACCTAATTTTTTGTGTCAATAACTACCTGCAGCAAATAATGAGTTATTCTTAGCTAAAACTAACAATCCTGTTCCAGGACAACCTGCAAAGAGACCTGAAGTTGGAGGCGGAGCCCCACCAGGGAAAGACCCGTAAATAGACTCACTAAGGTGAAAACGTTTCAGTGTCAGCAGAGCTGCAGTCACGATCAGACCTTCTGAGCAACAGATGTGAATACTGGTGAGTAATACTCCTGATATTTACTCAGTTTAAACACAGGAGTGAACATTAACTTCAGGAAGTTATGGTTTTCCCAACAAAAACAACACAGTTTAATGTAAACAATTATCTACATTTTTGACAAATTTAGACATGGAGTTATCTGTCCATTATTGTGTAAACCCACTGAAACATTAAGGGTTGTGTGAGACCTAGGGGGACAGGCTGGGTTGGACAGATCTCCACTCCATCTAATTAATCCTGGGAGCCAGAATCATTTATAAAATGTTAACGTTTAGATTAATGCTCTTATTCAATGCTCTTGTTATGACTTTGGGTATTGGTTTAGTCTACCTACAGGAGAACTCTCCAGAAATGGAAATCCGTTGGATAAAGTTTCTTATAGGAAACGTTTACATAATGCTGGAACATGCAAGATTATCTGGAATTAGACTGAGAGTCACTTTTATGGAACCTGGAAGGACTGGAAGGGGAATATGGGGTAGTAATTATGCTTGTGGACGTTGGCCAGTAGAGACGGGTTGATCTGATAGTGGGTTGAGCTCGGCTGGAGGAAGGAGCCAGAGACGGTCGATGAATCTGATGCTGAGATGTATACTGTCTTCATGGGGCATTTAAGGTTATCGGAAGATTATGATGGATTTTAAAATTTCTAATAATGTCAAAGATAAAAGTGAATAGAGCCACTCTGAGCCAAGAAATGAACTTCTGTCTAGACCATCTAGTTATAAACATTTCTTTTTTAAATACATGATAGAACGACTATGTTTCTAAGCTGGTCAGGAATGCTTTAGGATTCCTCCATGGGAGCTGGCTCAAATGCCTGGAGAGAAGGAAGTCTGAGTCTCTCAGTTTAATTAATTATTCCAGATTTTAATGTAAACTATGTATATACACAGCATGTATATATTTATATACATATAAACTATAACTATTTGTTTCTGTGCATTTACATAGATCCAAAGGAGGACATGGAGAAGGACAAAAATCTGGGTGAGATGAAAAATTATTTCACATTTAAAGTGCAAAGAAACCAATTTTTTGAACGGTTTGGTTTTCTAAACTTTATAAGAATTTTCGCCTAATAATAAATTAAGATGACAATGCTTATCTAATATTAAGACACCACACTATTTATTATTTTTATCTTAGAAATAAAATTATTGTTGTTACTCTTGCTCCCGACTCGGTGTGGTTACACCAAAAAACAATTTCCTACGGGAGTATACATTATTATTATTATTAATATTATTATTAAAAAACATAAAGCATGCATTATTTCAATGACATGACCAAAACAGTCATTTGTAAACATCTACTGGACCCCTCCATACCTACCTTGCAGCATGTTGCTGTGGTTATATTTTCTATTTATTAACCAACTTCACTAGAATACCTTTCCTTCAGCTGTGCCTTCCATTAATCCCTCAAACACGACAACTGCATTTCCAACCAGGATCCTAATTAAGGTCTGCCAGAAAACTCCCATCAGATGTACTTTTTATTGTACATAATATTTGTTAGTATAGCAAGCCTTTGATTTGTCAGGATAAATGTTCACCAAGGAAACTAAAAAAAAGGATCCCACACAAAGCTACAAGTCTAGACTAATTTAAAGAAAATAGTGAATTTTTTTATCATATTGGTTTCTTAAAATTAAATTTTACTGTGTTATCTGACTTTGTTAGGAACTCCAATGAAGGCAGAGGACGTCTTGAATGCTTTGGAAGAATTAAGTGAAGAAGAATTTGAAAAATTCAAGTGGTACCTGCTGCAGCCTGAGAGCCTTCCTGGACTCCCTACAATCAAAAGAAGTTATCTGGAAAGAACAAAAAGCTTAGACATAGTGGACCTAATGGTCCATACCTACACACTTCAAAGATGCATGGAGGTGACCGGCAAGATTTTAGAGAAAATCAACAGGAATGACCTGCTGCAGAGATTGCTTAGCTCATACAACCTAGAAAATTGGATGCCAAAGAATGATGACGAGCTTCAACAGATCATAAAGAGTAGAGAAATGAAGATTGAAAAAATCAAAGACCTGGTGAAGATCAGTAAAGATAATGCAGACAGAGAGAAAGCAAAAGGAGTTCATTTTTTTACCTCTCTGAAGGAGTCTGCTGAGAGACGCCTTAAGGAGCTCATAAAGGAGATCGAAGACAAGCAGAAAACTACAGAGAAAGAAGCTGAAGACTTCATCAGAGATCTGGAGCAGGACATCTCTGAGAGGAGCTCTGAGGTGAATGTTGACCCGAGTTTCTCCTCTTTGAGGGATCCTCCATCCACTAAGAACCGAACAGAGGTCAGAGTTCATCCACCAACATATGATGGGATGGTGGAGAGAGCTGTTGCTCAGCTGAAAGAGACTCTCTTGGAAGACATGAAAAAGCAGTTGGACCTGAAGAGGATCCAGCAGTTTGCAGTGGATGTGACTCTGGACCTTAAAACGGCTCATCGTAAACTCATCCTGTCTGACGATGGAAAACAAGTCAAACATGGAGATAGTTGGAAGAATCTTCCAGACAATCCAGAGAGATTTTCTTCGTGTGTGAATGTTTTAGGAGAGCAGAGTTTCTCTTCAGGCAGATTTTACTTTGAGGTTCAAGTTAAAGGAAAAACTGACTGGGATTTAGGAGTGGCTAGAGAGTCTGTTGCCAGGAAAGAGATAATTGATTTAAGGCCCCAGGATGGTTTCTGGACTATTTATTTGAGAAATGTAAATGAGTACTCAGCTAATGATGATCCTCAAGTCAGTCTCCATCTCCATCCTGGTCCTGAGAAGGTGGGGGTGTTTGTGGATTATGAGGAGGGTCTGGTTTCCTTTTATGATGCAGATTCTGCAGATCTGATCTACTCCTTTACTGACTGCTGCTTCAATCAGAAACTATATCCATTCTTCAGTCCCTTTCTTAATCAAGGAGGTAAAAACTCTGCTCCTCTGATCATCTGCCCTGTTAATCAGGCTGCTTGATATGATGAATCTGATCAATCTCTATTAAGAATGAATCTGAGTTTAATTCTTTAATTCCTGCTGTTTATGAAGGGATCTTGAAAATGTTCTTTGCATGAAGTAAACTGTCCATTTCAACGCTAGATTATTTGCAGCAGTTTTATTTATATATATATATATATATATATATATATATATATATATATGTGTAGACTTGTTATTGCTATTTTATTGTTTTTTTGTGTTTTAATGTGTTCTTTTATTTCAAATATTTGTTTGCTAAGAGACTGGCCAAGAAAGGTTTTTTTTAAACATCAGAATAAAGAAAAATGTATATATGTACTTGTAATTTGATGGGGGTTTTGTTGTTTGACTTTTAATTCAAGAGTATATTATTTTTAAGGCAATCAGTTGCCAAATATATTTTATGTTTGGAGGTAAATGATTTTGAGTTGTAACTGGATGTGTTTTTGTGTCATGTGTAATCGAATGGTTGATTGAAATGGAATAAGTTCTTTTGAGTTATTGCAATCAGAAAGATGAATAAATGAATAAATATTCAGAGTGGCAGAATCTGATTGCACTTTTTTAAGTTTTGCTTACTTATTTGGGTTTACAGTGCACATATATGTCCTCCAGGCATAGTCAATATTCATACACACACAGCAATTCAATGATGATTTTTAATTTTTAAGCCTCACCACCCATTTAGCAGTCAGTTTCCCCTCCTTGATTCTACCAGTCACCCTCCCTACTTATATATATATATATATATATATATATACCTTCCTCATTTACTCACCCAGTGCTCCTCTTGTGTAAACCACCCTCGTCTTCTTGCTGAGTCTCCTCACTCCTGAAATCTCTTTTTCAGGTAGTCTCCTCCTCTGTCTCTGTCATTCTCTCTCCTCCCGCCTTCCCCCACTGCCATCGTCTCTTTATCCATCAGCCACCTGTTATCCATTTACCATCAATAAAGATCTTCATCTCCATCACAGTAATATTTCTACAAAGAAATCTTTCATTGTTTAGTCAGATTCCACTGAAAACGGGTATCCTTTTTCATCCTATCTGAGGGAATTCAGATTAAAATCAATCAAATTTACAGATTAGTAGAAAGTGAAGGATTTCTCTTTCAGCTCTTACACCTCTAACAGATGAAGTAGAATGACCAAAAAGCAACTCTGTGGACAACTGTGTCAGAAGGTCCTGTCTCCACATGTGCTATTTCCTTACGTTTGAATTTAACGGACCCCGTTCCTTCGAAGGCGCCGCCGTCCTCCCGCACCGCCGTCTGACTTAAGTGGACTCTGCTGTCCATCGGGACGGCCACCAGATCGCAGAGGACAAACACACTGGCGCCCCAAACTTAAATCTCAATACCGGTTAGATGGAGAAACACTCACTATGAGACAGTCTTGTAGGAAGGCCGAACAGAGATGGAAAAAAGACCGTCTCACTGTCTCGTTTGAAATCTAGTAAATTGTCAGACTGCAGACAAAAAAGCCGGAGCAAAACACCTTTGTGACTTAATTAATAAACATGCTGGCTGGCCTAAAGTCTTGCTTACTACAATTAACTCTGTCATCAAGCCCCCAATTTCATCTGACTTTGAAGCTTCTACTGGTATCTGTGGGGATTTTCTGAATATCTTTATTAGCAAAATTGATATAGTTAGATCTCAGTTCTCCTCTCTTTCATTTGACAACCCACCAGTTTGTTCTGGTGCTTTAACAACATTTCACCAATTTTAATGATTGTCTTTTGTTGAACTGAGCGACTTGGTAAAACATATGAAACCCACTTCCTCCCCTCAGGATTCTGTCCCCCCCAGTATTATCAAATTTGCATTTGATACGATTGATCCCAGCAGTCTAGTGATTATGAATTCTTGCCTGGTCTCTGCCAAAGTTCCTGCTTGTTTTAAGGATGCGGTTGTCCAGCCCCTGCTTAAAAAGCACAATCTTGATGTTAAATTCCTAAAAAATGATCGACATGTACAATATTTTGAAACCCTTTCAGTCTGGCTTTAGAGCTCTCCACAGCATCAAAACAGCCTTACTTAAAGTGACAAACGATCTGCTGCGCACTCTAGATTCAGGTAGAAATGCAATCCTGATTTTATTGGATGTCAGTGCTGCATTCGACACGGTAGATCACAGCATTCTTCTTACCCGCCTTGAACATTGGGTAGGAATTAAGGGGACACCCCTGAACTGGTTTAGTTCCTATCTTAATCTTAATCATAGGACATTTTCTGTGTCCATTGATCAATTCTCCTCTCTACTGCCTCAGTGTCCAGTGGGGTCCCTCAGGGGTCCATTCTGGGCCCTTTGCTCCTCTGCCTGTACATGCTCCCCCTTGGCAACTTAATTCAGAAATATTATATATCTTTTCATTTATATAGATGACTCACAATTGTACCTCCCACTAAAAGTCTTTACAGTCTCTCCTGGACTGTCTTGCCGATATTAAAGTTAAAGTCAAATAACTATCTCCAGTTAAACATTGACAAAACAGAAGTCATCATCTTTGGTCCTCCCAAATGTATAAGCACCGTTGCAAGCAAACTAGCTCACCTCACCCCGTTTGTCAAATCCCATGCCAGAAACCTGGGAGTCATACTTGACTCAGGGCTCTGCCTTGACAGACAGATAAGCTCTGTTGTTAAGAACAGTTTTTACCAGGTCCCTCAGGTCATTTGGTAAAGGACTACTAAATGTACCTCGATCTCGCCTAAAACAGAAACGTGATAGAGCCTTTGCTGTGGCTGCTACCCAACTCTGGAGCCAGTTACCCTCAGACATCAGATATGCCCCCACTGTCTCCACCTTTAAAGCCACATTAAAAACTCACCTGAATTCATTAGCTTTCCCAGTCATTTAGTCCTCTCATTCTGGGTGTTTCTGTGTTTGTGTTTTATGTCAATATTTGTGATTTGTTCATTCCCAATGTATGCTCTTTTATTATTATTTAATCTTTTTCTGTACAGCACTTTGGTCAGCAATTTTGCAGTTTTAAATGGGCTTTATAAATAAATTTCACTCACTTACTCACTAGTTATCGTTCTCTTTGTTATTTCTAGTGTTGTAAGTTTCATTTTACGTATTATTTCCTTTTGTTTATCCTGCAGTTCTGTTGTTTGTACTACTATTATTATTATCATTACTACTATTATTATCATTATTATTGTTATTATTATTAGTGTTAGTATTGTGTTTTGTTTCTTTCTATTCCTACCTTCTGTTTCCTGCTCTACCTCTCTCTGTTTCTCTTAGTCTGATTCCCTCATAATCACTAACACCTGTTATGTTATTTATCTCCTACACTGCTCCACATCCGTGCCTTTTTGCACCTCTCTTTGTACACGTGTTCAATACTTTCTACTGTGATATTCAGCATTATTCCACATAACATAATTTCTGGACATCTATGGTTTGATTGTTTTGTATGTGTGGATTGTTACCAACATCTGGTGAAAATGTCAGGTCAATAGTGCCTCTAAAAATATTTACTAAGAAAAATGGTTACATGATCAATATTATTTCACCCACTGTATGTAAAATAAGGGTATGTGTTGATGTACAGTTAGTGTGTATCTGAACCTAAAATGTTTTCTTTTGTGGATCTTGTAACAAGCATAGAAACCAATTAAACAGGAAGCAGGAAGTGTACACTCTTTAAAAGGGAGAAGAGGTTTGAATAAATAAGTTTTACTTCTTCATACCCTTTTTCAGAAGACTCAGACACAATTTAATGTGACATCTGAGGATAAATATATACTTATAAGTTATACAGTTGAATATTTTGTTCATATCAGTTTCCATTTAGGTTAGAATGTATATATGGTTCTGTGGTGTGGTGTTTATCTTGGTGGTTTTCTTCCTATCTTTTATTGTTAACCAAATTTTTGGGTCAATTTGTCTGAAATTTAAAAAAAGCAAAACATCAATTGTGCACCTGTTTTCAGATGAGTAGGCAGCCTAGTGCTAGTCCACAGTGTGTCCAGACGTCTGCTGACAAGACAAAAATGCAGGCAGTAATTCAGGATTATTATGGTGAATATGTAGGGTATTATCTATTCTCCTTTAAATAGTTACAATTTAGTGGAATATCATGTCACAAACCAGTAGCCATCTGCTCCAGTTGTTGAAAATGCTATATATATACACAAACAACTCAAAGGTCGATGCCCTGATATTGGTATGTCTCTTCAAGAAGCTCCTATCCTTTGTGACACTCTCACTCTGCACATCATCACAACACTGCCTCTCCATGTTCTTCATCCAAGCTGTTTAAAACTTTTCTTCATGTATAATGCTTAAATCTGTAATGGTATGCAAACTTTTTCCACTCTTTGCTGGTAAAGCATGGTACATTGTCTCAAAACGCTTTCAATGAGGTAGTGGAAATGTATTAGTATTGGCAAGGTTCGCACCAGATGATTACTTTTCTTCTGGTGTGATACTTCATCTGTATCAAGAAACATCCTTCCAAAATGACAGAGAGATCCACAAAGCAGTCTATGAGGGAAATGATGTCAATTAACAAAACTTTCAAAGAAAGAAACATTGTTCTCCTTTAAAGTAATACACTAACACTAAAATCCGAACAACACACATTGAGGTCCATTACTAAGTTAGTAACTTAAAAAATGAGCAACAACGGAAACACAACTGACAAAAGCTCTGATATTTCTCCTCTTTCTTAGCACAGAGATCTTACTGTATTGTTGTGTGTTGTTTCTGGGAAAAGTTTGCGGAGTTCTTGCTTCTGTTGTTGCTTAAACCAAGTAAATGGGATGAGAGGATTTTTTAACTTGCTAAAACTCTAAATAGACCAATCTGTCTGCACTGGCTGTAAGTTCTGTGAACACTCCCTCTGCTCTTGTAATATCTTCAGGTTCCTGTCCTGTTGTTTACTCGTTAAAGTTTTCCTGTAAACTATGAAACCAAAACTTTACAGTGGATTGCAATTGTTGCATTTACAAATTTTCGTCCCTTCGTGTGTGAGTCTGTGAGGCCGCTCAGCACAGCAGTGAGAGGACAGAGTCACTATCAACAGGCAATGTGCAATGCCTTGGACAAGTTAAGAAAACATTAGATATTTCATGAGAACTTAAGCGTGATCTTTGCATTGTGAAGAGATTTGTGGCTGATGCAGAGCACAGACGGGTTCGTCCAGATAAGGGCATAATGAGTAAAGGTTTCTGCCAGTCAAGTTAATCGGATTAAGAGAGCAGCTGCTAAACTGCCATTACATATCACAAAAGCTGCTGGTGCCTCTGGAGACCTGGGAACCTCAAGGTGTAGTTGTCAGGGGTCGTTTCTGAATGACTCGAGCAGAGGTGGAGTTGAATGAATAAATGATTTATTGTTGGGGATGAATAATGAACATAAACAAGAAACTAGACACTACAGGGAACTACAGGCAACCGGAGACGAAACGCGAGACGTAAACAAACAGGAAGCGGAGGCGGGACTACAGAAAGTAAACAAACACGACGACACTA
>JAVLVB010000944.1:47127-66542 GCA_032876305.1 Orestias chungarensis
AGGGCAAGACCTCAGGAAGGACAACAGGGAGTGACAGCAGGAGATGACGCAGAGAGACGAGAAGGCAAAGCTACAGGTAAGACAACAGACGATCCAGCGGTGAGTAAGAGAATGCATGCGGCTTAAATACAGGGGAACCGGGTTTGGATAGGTGGAGAAGATGATTGGGTGATAGATGACAGCTGTGAATGAAGGAGTGAAGACACACATACACACACACACAGGATGAAACAGAACCGAACCAAAACATAGATCATGACAGTAGTATCCCAAAGGTTTACTGAGATGCATAAACCTACTATCCGGCCCCTCGAACCAGTGCTCACAAGCAGAAATGGTTGCAGTGGGCCCAGACATGCATGAAGATTAATCTCCAGACAGTTGTGTTTACTGATGAGTGTTGTGCAACCCTGGATGGTCCAGATGGATGGAGTAGTGGTTGATTGGTGGATGGCAACCATGTCCCAAAAAGACTGCGACGTCAGCAAGGAGGTGGTGGAGTGAAGTTCATGTAGAATCATGTAAAGAGAGCTGCCCGGCCCCTTTAGCGTCCCTGTAGGTATATAGAGTTTCTGATTGACCACTTTCTTCCATGGTACAAAAAGAACAACCATGCATTCTGGTGCAAAATCATCTTCATGCATGACAATGCGCCATGTCATGCTGCAAAGAACACCTCTGTTTCATTGGCCGCTATGTGCATAAAGGGAGAGAAAATCATGGTGTGACTACCATTTTCCCTTGACCTCAACCCTATAGAGAACCTTTGGAGTATGGTCAAGCAAAATATCTATGAGGGTGGGAGGCAGTTCACATCAAAACAGCAGCTCTGGGATGCTATAAGACATCATGCAACGACATTCAAGCAGAAACTCTCCAAAGACTCACAAGTTCAATGGACGCAAGAGTTGTGAAGCTGATATTAATGAAGGGTTCCTATGTTAACTTGTAACTTGGCCTGTTATGATGTTTTTGCTTGATACAGCTTTTAATTTTCAACATAGCAAACAGGTGCTAACCTGAATCCAAAAGAAAAATCAGGAGGAAGCTGTAGGACAAAAAGGAAACTACAATGTTCAACGTCCATGTTCAACAAAGGCTTACAAATACCTAATTTTTACTGGTGCCCGGGCCCCAAGCAGGCTTCAAAATGTTACGAATGGTGGAACCCAAATTAACATCCACCTATCAAAAGATGAAACCTCATGGTGCAAACAAAGCCCAGGGCCTGATCCGTTTAATGATAAAAGAATACAGAAGTTGGAGCCAATTAGGTTTAAACTTCATCATCTGTTTTGAAATGTACAGGATACTGCTGCAGCTTCTGTGCTCCTCCCCCCAGCAGTTCAGGAACTTTACAGGATGGTTCCTACAGTTTCTCATGTGTCTTTAGCTAAAGCTAATGATGACAGCTGCCAAAATGTAGGACATTTTGTTAATTGTGTAGATCAAATAGTGAGATTTTCTGCTGCAGGCAAATTTGGAATTCATGTTCTCTCAGTAATTGACTTAGACATTTGAACAGATTTGCAGAGAAATTTTCCTTCCTATAAAAAATAACAATGGGTTAAAGTAGGAGCTCTACTGAAATATAATGTGTACCACATTCAAGATAAAACTGTCCTTCTGGAACATCTACATAAAACAGATGAATATTGAGTCTAGGACCATGCCATGTCTCAACATGGCATGGTCTTGTGTCATCTTTTATAAATATAAAGAAACCTTAGACCAATGCGACGGCAATTTCCCCAAGCAGAACATCAACAACAACTTTTAAGATTTGGAATATGAATTTTAATGATCTAACCAAATGTAATAATTTGAAGTATTGTCTGGTCATGGTTGATGCGTTTACTGTATTTTTCGTGCACTGCAAGCATCTGTGTAACCAAAAACAAATTCCTTGTATGTGTGAGCATACTTGGCCAATAAAGCCTGATTCTTATTCTGAGTTTACTGGGTAGAAATCTTCCCCATAAACCATGCAGATCCATTGACAGTAGCAAAAGTTCTGTGTAAACACGTCATACCAACTCATGGTGTTCCAGACATCATGTATAGTGATTACGGACTGCATTTGTGAATAAAACCATTAAGCATGTGGCAACAAGTTTAGGGATGACACTAAAAAAACATTGTGCTAATCATCCACAAAGTGCAGGATTAATAGAAAGGACAAGCGGCACAAGGGAAGATTGATGAAGTGCATGGAAGAAACTAAGAGAATATGGCCTGAATGTGTTGATTAGGTGAAAATGTATGAGGATTTCTCCTACAGATCAGGGACGGACACCTTTTGAAATAGTTTATGGCAGACTTTTTAGATTCCCAATATCAAAAACAGACAGCTAAGCAAATGGATGAATGTGACGTAAGTGATTGGATGCACAAAATGTTAGAGAGGTCGTAAAAACAATTAGCTGCCATACTTGGTTCCCCACAGGTGAGCCAGTTAAATCTAGGAGACCGAGTCCTGGTTAAAGTCATTTAGAGGAATTGCTGGTCGAGCCCTCATTGAGACGGACCGTACCAGATTTTACTCCCGACACCCACTGCCATCAGGAACACAGACAGACTGTCTTGGATCGTCCTCAGATATTTTCAGGTTTTTAGCAGTTTTCTAATGTAATAATTTCGTTTAACTTCCTCAACAAAACCGACATTAAACTTAATTTCATCCATTTCCTTTTCTTCAGGTTGTTTTTTCATCCATTTTACGAAACATCAACATTAGAGTCTCATAAGCTTTCATTGTTTTCCAAATGTTTTTAGTTGTTTTTTTAAACACAAAAGCCTTTTTTTAGGTCATAAAATTTAAGGCAGTAAATTTTCATACAGATGGACTAAATTTTCTGCCTGAACTAAAAACATTACTGCTATAAAAGTACAAATCTGTGTCCCCTTACCTTTCCTGAGATTCGGTGACCTTGAAATGAAAAGGTCTTAATTTTTGGGACTACTTTTACCTAAATAACTCATATACCAGTTTTGTAAAGCAGTTTATTTAGATCTGCACTTAAGCCAAAGATTTTCCACACAAATAGGTTGCACACCACAATTTGTTACTATTCAGTGTTCACAACTGTTTACAGCTCTGCACAGATGGTTTAAGACTCTTATTAATACAACAGAGAGTTATTTTCTTTCAGTCTTCTTGTTGTATCTTGCTTGATATCGTTTTCTTCGTCTTTCTTCATCTCTGCAACTTGAAGAGATCCAGGTTCTAAGGCACAGGAAAATCATAGTTACAATTCAGTTACATAAAAACATTCAAAAACAAATAGTCAAAAGGCAACAAATACCTTAACTATGTTAGAACAGCCGTTAGCAGCTAGAGAACATGAAACCTACCGTGAAACAGGGTAAACACAATATTTCTACTTAAACCTTTTTAAGGGCCTAAACATTGAAATATTTTATAAACATTATTAATATACATACATTTAAAAACACAATTGATTATATTCATTTACATCGATAATATTAAACTTTAAAGATCTAAGTTTAGTTCTCCCGTCACAATCACACACACACACAGAAAACTCACCTGCACAACAACTGCTACAATAAACTTAAATCATAGGTTTTAACATTTTTGATCGATTTGTTTACTTTAAAAAACATGAACGTTTCTCATTCAGGTAAAAGGATTTTAAAACAGGAGTTGAGTTATAAACAGCTGAGAAATAGTAATAGAAAATATTGTGCAGTCTTAGTTTTTTGGGGAGGAAGCAAATGTTGGAGGAGGGGCATAGTTGAGATAAAAAAGAAAAAACTTAGAGGTTATGTAGCACCTTCTCCCCTTTTTATTTCTATACATATACTTTTATTTCTGTGAATTACTGTTACTTTTTGTTAATACATGACCATAAAATTCTCTAATTTGAGTCCATCTTTGCAACAACAGAAGCTGGTCCAAACTGAATCACACACACACACACAGCAGCTTCAAACGAAGCAGTTTCAGAGAATTATGAGGGGCTGCAAGTTTAGGCCATCAAATGACATTAAACTCTGCAGAGGGAACATTAAAAGCTTCTTAAGGTTAACTAAAGGTGGTTTTACATGTACTCAAACTATCAGCTCAATTCAGTTTATGTATGTTTTTGATTGAAAACACATTTCAAGTCACGTTACAAAAGAAAGTAAATTTAATCATACATCAATTTGAAATGATCCAAGCAATTAGTAAGTAACTACAATTTTTTTATTACCTAATCCATTAAGTTTAGTTTGTTATTCAAATTAGTTAAAACAAATTCCATCTAAGGACACCCAGCAGCTTATATCAAGTTATACTTGTATACCTCAATCCTCCAGAACGTTTTACTATTTGTTCTGTAACAGAATTATGTCTTTTAATGTGAAAAATAAAAATACACTTACTCTGAAGTTTGATATTCTGCTCATCTATCGTTGTGGATAGTCTACATGAGTCACAGTTATTTTGTAGG
Organism: Orestias chungarensis; assembly: GCA_032876305.1. Classification (NCBI taxonomy): domain Eukaryota; kingdom Metazoa; phylum Chordata; class Actinopteri; order Cyprinodontiformes; family Cyprinodontidae; genus Orestias; species Orestias chungarensis. The sequence continues at coordinate 51,585 of JAVLVB010000944.1, forward strand.
AAGGAGGGCGGGAATCTCTTTTCTCCACAGTTTCAGGGAGGTGTATGTGAGAGGGGTGGGGGTGTTGGTGGGGGTAGTTGCATATATTAAGTTTTATCTGAGGAAGCTGAGACCATAGATTACAATTTTTTACTTAAAATTATTTCAGTAGCTATTAAAAATAGATCACACAGTTATTGAGGGTCTTTTAAAATATGAAGTGCAGAACCAAGAAATCATGTGCTGAGAGTCAAAAGCCTAGAAAACTGAATAAGGACTTGCCTACAGTCACATGGTCAATAAAAGGAGGAAAGGATTTTCCATAAGGTGGGACTCATGTTCAGCCTTTGCCAGTTCACTTTGCAGCAATATCTGGATCTGTAAACAACATGGGAATAGTAAGTTTAACAATTCATTTAGAAACCTTCTGGCAGAATGTAGAATACAAATTATGATTTGCAAAATGTCTTAATTTTTTGGCTAATTTAAAACATGTACATTTTTCTTCTATTTTAACAGTTTTTTTGTAAATCAAAAAGAAGAGACCAGAACATGCATAAACGTAAGTGTTCTTCAAAGTGTCCAGTTCAACTCTAATTGTCTGTTTAAACATTGAATCTCTGAATATTTTTAAAGTTGTGACTTTATAAGCAGTATCTTTAAAATCCTCCTATCAAATCTTTTTTTTATTTAGCTAGTAATTATTAAAACAACCTTACAATGATTGAGCTACAAAATTGACACCTTATTATTACTGTTTTGTTTACCAAACCCCATGTTCAAAATATGATTGATATAAAACCTATGTACACACATTTTTGTGCTCCAGAAGCAACAAAGAGCCATGCTATAAGTGGAATAGACCTACCTCCAGATGCTAAGATTCATGCCATAAGTGGAATAGACCTTCCTCCAGAGGCTAAGATACATGCCATAAGTGGAATAGACCTTCCTCCAGAGGCTAAGATACATGCCATAAGTGGAATAGACCTTCCTCCAGAGGCTAAGATACATGCCATAAGTGGAATAGACCTACCTCCAGAGGCTAAGATACATGCCATAAGTGGAATAGACCTACCTCCAGATGCTGAGTCCCATGCTGTATGTGGAATAGATGAATGTCCTGAGTAGGGTGGAAAAGATCCTTCACCTACAACACGCCTGCTAAATCTGGAACTAACAGGTGAGCAAGCAAAAAACAATCATGAAAAAGTGGTGATAGCTAAACTAATAGATTTTTAACAATTCCTTGGGAAATAAGTAAAGAATAGAGGAATAAAGGTACCAAAAAAACCCTAAATAGAATTTGCGTGCACACTACCTCAGTGTGCAACCAGATTATGTCTGGTTGCACACAGAGGTAGACATGAAGATGAATAAAAAGAGCTGAGGTTGCTCAAGTAGAAAATAATAGCGGAACAAAATCAGAGTTTCAGTAATCAACAGAAAAAGTAGGTATAAATATTCATACAGACAGACAGACTTGGTATATGTCCATAATTATGTATATAAACTGTAGCAATCCACATGTTTCTTTGCCATTTGTGTCTTTCAGATCCATGGAAACCACAACAACTACAACTGGCGTTTTGAGTCTCTGTGCTTTGGTAGAAATTATAAACTTTGGAGAAGAATTTAATCTGCGTTTGAATTTATGATGGTTTATGGTGAGTGTTAAGCAACATAAATCTATAGATATGACTGTGAAACATACATTTTAAATGCCCTAATGTGGAAATTTTTTGGTGTACTGGGACTGTAAAAATATCAATAAAAATATTTCACAGAAGTGTTGTGCTGCATTTAAATTTCTTAACATGAATATGATTTCAGGTCACATATACATATTACCAAATAAAAAAATTTTAATTCCATTTACTCAATCTGACCACTTCTCTGTTATGGTCTGGGTTGCCTTTTTTTGTGTTTTTTGTTATTTTAGTTTATTTAGTTAGTTAGTTAAATCAAGGAATCAGGGAATCAAGGAATTTTATTTGTCATCACATCACATGTAGTACATGAGGTGGGACGAAATTCTAATTCCCCGGTCCAGTTTACACCCTGATAGCAATTTTAAATAATATAATAAAATATAAGAACTATGCGAGAATAGGATTTGAACACAGAATCTACAATATGGGACTTCGGACATAACAGCAATGAAAATTCGGAGTGCAAGTGACATTTTATAGTGACATTTTAAAGTGACATTTTAAAGTGTGATATTATGCCCAGTTCTAGACTGTCCATCAGGTAGGTGGTCCCCGAAAATTCAGACGGCCGTCTGAAAGGATGCCAGAGTTCAAGGTAGTTATAGGACCGTGATAGAGGATGGCAAAACCCACGAGGATCAGAAGACTGATGGTGGAACTCATGAAGAGTGGGAGGCCGTCTATGAAGATGACAGAATCCGGGAGGTCTGGAGGTTGTCCCATCTGAACTGTCTCCAGCAAAGGTACCTCGCCAACTCCCATGACCTCCAGTGAAGGTTCTGTGGCGCCTCCTACAGCTAGCAGCCTTCAAGCCTTTGAAGGAGCGTTGACAGTTAGCATTCAAGCCTCCCCTCCAGCGTCAGCCATCGCACCCAAAGCAGTCTCCATGCTTCCATGTATTCTGAGCATCCAACAATGGTTTCTTGGGTGGCAATTAGATGTTCGTAGGCCCTACCACCCCTCAGGACAGCTACCAGAACTCTGAGGGTGCCACAGTCCACCCGGATGCAATCCAGACCTTCATGGACAGCATCCTGAACTTTTGTGTTTTCTGCCGACATCATGGCAGACCACCTACCGTAGGGACAATCTAGAACTGTGTTTTTGTTGGTTTTCTTCCCCCTGATAATCTTTCCCAGCTGCACCTGCTTTGTAATTAGGTTCTCCCTATTGTTCTACCCCCCACTCTCCCAATATTTGAGCTCCTGTCTGTCATGATGTTTAGGCTTCTGACCCACATAAATGGAGGACTCTCAGGAGAACAGTTATAATTAATTTTATTGAAGGGGAGTGAAGGGAGATCCGGCAAAGGGAGACAGTGGTGACGGTGATGATCGGCAGGTCAGCAAGGACAGTGGAGATGACGGGAACCTGATATGAGTACAGTGGTTTGTTAGCAGCGTGGGGAAAAGCAGCAACAAAGTAACAAAGAAAGATCATAACACTGGAGAAACAACTGGGTACTAAACTGGAAAAAGAGAGAACTACAAAGACACACCAAATCTAGAAAATATTGCTGAGATAAGGATTACCAGGAGTAACAAACACTCAGGCGTCGAGTAGTTGGTCCACCACTCCTCTTATACTGGGGCCAGCTCATCAACGCCAACAGGGTGCACCTAGAATGGCCAACGCTCCAGCAGAGGACGAACACGGGTGACCCCCTGTGGACAACTGGAGAAGTGCTGAAAAGGGACTCACTCTGACAGTACCCACCCCTCAAGGACCGCCACCGAGATGAGGAAGAGGCCTCAAAATCATCTACAAGGCTGGGGTCAAGAATGAAGGAGCGGGGCACCTAGCTACGCTCCTCGGGACCGTAACCCTCCCAATCGACGAGGTATTGGTAACCTCAACCCCGCCAACGGACGGCCACAATCCTCCGGACGTCGTAAGCCGGGTGCCCATCAATGATATGGGCGGGTGGAGGGCCGTCGGCTGGAGGGCACAAAGTACTCGTTCGGACCGCGTTTATCCGGGAAACGTGGAAGGTGGGATGGACTCTGAGAGACGAGGGAAGATGAAGAGCAGATGATCGTTGGAGGGATGCGATGGTATTTCTCCAGACACTGCGGATGTGGTGGTGGACAGAGGTCACCGAGATATCCCTTTCGTCGGACGGAAACAGTGGTGGCTGGTACCCTAAAGAGATCTCAAACTGAGACAAACCAGTGGCAGCAGAGACGTGAGCGTTTGGGCGTATTCAATCCAGGGATGGTAACTTGCATAATGGGACCAGGTGGCAGGCTTTGCAGAAACGGTCGATAATGGTGAGGATAGTAGTCATACCTTGAGCGGGTGGAAGACCGTAGATGAAGTCAGCTGCTATATGGGACCAGGGACGCTTGGGGATCTCGAGTGGTTGTAGGAGGCCAGAAGGAGGTCTGTTGCTAGTCTTATTTCTGGAGCAGATGGAACAGGCTTGTACATATTCATTAACATCTTTGTGGAGATTGGGCCACCAGAATCGGCGAGAAATAAGGGCTATGGTCCGACTGGAACCAGGGTGACAAGAAAAACGGGACGTATGAAACCAGTGAATAACTTGAGACCGGACTGTGGAAGGTACATACTTGGTTCTCTGAGGAGGGGTCCGAGGATCAGATTCTTGAAGTAGACCGTTTTGGATTATGCCCTCGATCTCCCAGGATACCAAGCCAACCACGCAGTCGGGGGATATAATAGGAGCTGGGTCGGAGATGATTTCGTCCGGGGACAAATGACGGGAGTGGGCATCTGGTTTTAGATTCTTGGAGCCGGGCCTGTAAGAGATGGAAAGGTTAAAAACGTGAAAAGAACAGGAACCAGCGAGACTGTCGGGGATTGAGACGTTTAGCAGACTTTATGTATTCCAAGTTGCGATGGTCGGTCCAAACCAGCACAGGATGGTTGGTACCCTCCAGCCAATGACGCCCCTCTTCGAGCACTAGCTTGATGGCTAGCAGTTCCCAGTCTCCCACGTCGTATTTGCGCTCGGCCGGTGAAAGACTTCGGGAGAAGAAAGGCGCATGGAAAGTGTTTGCTGTCCTCCTCCCATCTCTGGGAGAGGATGGCTCCTACTCCCAGGTCGGAGGCGTCGACCTCTAAGGTGAATTGGCGGGATGGATATGGTTGGACTAGAACGGGTGCTTGAGAGAAGAGGGTCTTGAGGTCTTGAAAGGCTTTGTCAGCTTCGGGAGTCCAGATGAATGTTCTCTTTGTGGAGGTTAGGGCTGTGAGAGGGGAAACGGTCTGACTACAGTTCTTAATGAAGCGGCGATAGAAGTTGGCAAATCTTAGGAAGCGTTGGAGTTGTCGTCTTGTGTCAAGTGTGGGCCATTCGGTCACTGCGAGAACCTTAGTGGGGTCTGCTCGGATCTGCCCACCCTCGAAGATGTAACCAAGAAAGGTTATGGACGATTTGTGGAACTCACACTTCTAAGCCTTGACGTATAGACGGTTCTGGAGGAGGCGTTGGAGCACTTGTCGGACGTGGGATCTGTGTTGAGAGAGGTCTTTGGAGAAAATGAGGATGTCGTCTAAGTAAAAAAATAAATAAATATTAAGGAAATCACGAAGAACGTCGTTGATGAGAGCTTGAAGCACGGACGGAGCATTGCAATAAACCAAAAGGCATGACTGAGTACTCAAAATGACCAAGGGGAGTTTTGAAAGCTGTTTTCCATTCGTCCCCCTGGCGTATGCGGACAAGATGGTAGGCGTTGCGAAGATCCAATTTGGTGAAAATGGTGGCTGTGTGAACGGACTCGGAGGCCGAGGTGATGAGGGGTAAAGGATACTTATTTTTTACGGTGATATTATTTAAACCTCTGTAGTCGATGCAGGGTCGGAGCAAACCATCCTTTTTGGTAACAAAGAAGGAGCCCGCCCCGAGGGGGGAAGAGGAGGAACTGATTATACCAGCGGCGAGGGACTCACTGATATAGGTCTCCATCGATTCCCGTTCCTTATGGGAGCTGTTAAAGAGACGGCTGGCAGGTAGAGGAGCTCCGGGCAACAGGTTAATGGCACAGTCATATGGTCTGTGTGGAAGTAGAGATCAGGCCTTAATTTTATTGAAGACCTGCTTAAGGTCCTGGTATTCTTCGGGTATGTTGCTGAGATCCTGGGAATCGATGGAGATGTCCTCCTGGGGTGGGCTAGGAGGAACGGCAGCCTGGAGAATGGAGGAGAGGCAGTTAGAGGACCAGGAGGAAATGGAGCAGTCAAACCAGTTTATGGTGGGGTTGTGAGAGTGAAGCCATTCAAAACCTAAAATAATGTCGGGCTGAGAGGATGAAAAAACAAAAAAGGACCGATGTTCTTTATGGTTTCCAGAGATAACTAATTAGTGGATTAGTAATATGAGTGATGGAAGGTAGGGCCCTACCGTCTAGAGCAGAGACTTGGAGAAGGGTCTTTAAAGGGGAAGTGGCTAACTGTAACTGCTCGACTAGTGCTTGGGCTATGAAAAATTGTTCTCAACCTGAGTCAACCAAAACGGAAAGATTGAATGACTTTTGGTTATGAATAATGGTTGCAGGAAGGAGAAGACGAGACTGACTGAGGCTGGGACAGTTGGCTATGAAATGACCTGGAGTTCCACAGTATAGACACTCTTTAGATTGCATCCTCCGTTGCCGTTCCTCCGGTGACAATCTGGTTCGTCTAACCTGCATAGGTTCCGGTCCCGGGGGCGACAATCTGCGGGGTTTAGGAACAGCTCTGGAAGGGCTTCAACGGGCAGGGGCGGAGGCTGAACGACTGCGGAGGCCTGGCCGGCAGATATTCTACGGTTCGCCCTTAAACGGTCTCTCTCTCTCAGACGGCCGTCAACTCCAGCAGCCAGAGCATAAAATTCGTCTAAAGTGGGAGACTCATCAAATAGGGCTAGTTCCTACTGCAAATACTCATTTAAGGAAAAGAAAAATGTGCTCTTTAATGCACGAGGGTCCCAATCTAAACGGGCTGCCAGAGTTCTGAACTCTATCGAGAACTCTGCAATAGTTCTAGAGCCTTGTCTTAATTTCTGTATCTTCCGGGAGACGGTTAAATAATCCGTCTCATGGCCAAAAACCATCATGAATTCTTCTTTAAAATCCTGAAAGGACAAACTGAACTCAGAATATCTGTGAAACCGCGATTCAGCCCATTTTAGCGCTGTTCCGGACAACTGACCGACAACAAACGCTATCTTGGCGTCATCATTGAGAAAAGAGTGTGGGGAGTGGGTAAAAACCAACGAACACTGCATCATAAAACCCTGATAGCCGCCAGCCTTCCCCGAATACCTTTCTGGAACGGGAAGTGGAACCCCTCGGGAAACCGGAACCGGAAGTTGACGATGCGGAATTGGCGGCGAAGGAGGGAATGAAGCGGTAGCGCCCTCGTAAGGTGGGGGAACCGGGTCGGAGGGTTTAGGGACAAGATTCTGAAGGAGGTGAGTAATTTGATCCAGGGTCTGATTGGTGGTGGCTTGCTGTTCGGTTAGTGAACGTAGGACGGACTCGTGAGAGTGGAGCATGCCCCGTGCCCCCTGATAATATTTCCCAGCTGCACCTGCTTTTTAATTAGGTTCTCCCTAATGTTTCCACCCCCCACTCTCCCAATATTTGAGCTCCTGTCCGTCATGATGTTTAGGCTTCTGACCCATATAAACAGAGGACTCTAAGGAGAACAGTTATAATTAATTTTATTGAAGGGGAGTGATGGGAGATCCGGCAACGGGAGACAGCGGTGACGGTGATGATCGGCAGGTCAGCAAGGACAGTGGGACAGCGAGACTGAGCAAGGCAGGAGACTGAGCGTACGACGACGTGGGAGACCGGAGACCGCTGAGGTGGAGGGCAGTTGAGTAGTTGTGAGGTTTGTGAGAGGATTAAATTGGACTGATCTTACTTGTGTTTGATGGATGTTTACGCCAGGGGGGAAGGCTAGAGGTGAGTTCCAATTCAGCGGTGGAGAGTGGAGAAGTTGTCCAGGGGAATGTGCACGGCAGGTGGAGTGATGCTGGAGCAGGCAGATAGAGCCGAGCCAAGAGGCCGGGGAGACCAGATGGATGCGGTGAACCGGAAAGAGATCTGAGAGGAAGGAGCTCTGGAGATGACGGGAACCTGAGGTGAGTACAGTGGTTTGTTAGCAGTGTGGGGAAAAGCAGCAACAAAGTAACAAAGAAAGATCATAACACTGGAGAAACAACTGGAGACTAAACTGGAAAACAAGAGAACTACAAAAACACACGAGATCTATAAAATAGCGCTGAGATAAGGATTACCAGGAGTAACAAACACTCAGGCGTCGAGTAGCTGGTCCACCACTCCTCTTATACTGGCCCAGCTCATCAACGCCAACAGGCTGCACCTGGAATGGCCAACGCTCCAGCAGAGGACAAGCATGGGTGACCCCCTCTGGACAACTGGAGAAGAGCTTAAAAGGGACTCACTCAGACACTGTCCTCCATTTCCTTTTTGCTGGATTATCTTTCTGACTTCCCCTGTGTTCCATATGTCATCTGTCCTCCTTCTCTGTGCCATTACCCTTTTCCTCCTGCTGCTCTCCTAGTTCTTTGGCTCTCCCAGTAATTGTTCTTGAAACTTCAGGAGTTCATTCAAAAGGACAACAGAGTACAAGGTGGTCAGAGGAACATCTTGGAGGACAGCGAAAGTCACAAGGATCAAAAGACCAAATAAAAATATTATTTTTATTCGTTTTACAGAGGGCTGCTCGAGGTCAATCTGACAACTTCTTCTATCAGAGTATGCCATCCTCTGGGACAGCTGGCAGATCTTTGTGGGTGCAGCCATTGTCTGAATTCCCATGAGTTCCTATTTCATCTGTTGTCCTACCTCACTCATTCCATGTCCTCCGGTTTTCTCATTAGTTTTCAGTTCCTTTGTTAGTTCCTCAGCTTGTTCCCCTGTGCTACTCATATTTGTAAAAGACTCAAGATGGCGAACAACGCGAGGCTCAGCGTCTCTCCAGAATCTGCAATTTACTCCTGACCAGACTTTTCATCCAGAACTGCACCACGTTGCTATCCTACAGCAGACATGAGCTTCTGGACCATTGGAGCTACAATTCTAGAACTTTTATCCCGATCTCCGAATCATCCCAGAGATCTCCAGAACACTGGAGGCTGCCCACTCTTACCGGCCAGGTGGAAGTGAAAGCAGGTGGCGCCGGTAACTTAAACAAAGGCATATTTTCTTTGCCAATATATGTTCTCTAGCCAATAAATTGGACGAGTTACGACTATCCATCACTTATTACAAACGGATTATGAACTCTCGGCTAAACAACAGCTGGTTTGTGCATTTATATTAACAAAGCTTGGTGCACAGACCCTGCTACTACCGAGAGACACTGCTCACATAATGTAATATTTTTAACAGTCAAATGCAAACCTTGTTACCTTGTTACCAAGGGAATTTACTTCTATCATCCTCACTGCTTTGTATACCCCCCACCCCGTATGTTTATGCCAAAGTAGCCATGAAAGAACTTTGTGCAGCCCCTAGCAAGCACCAAACCAAACCATCCGAGGCTGCTTTTATTGTTGTGGGTGACTTTAACCATTCCAACAAAAAACAGTCTTCCCCAGATTCCACCAATATGTCTCCTGCCACACCAGAGTACACAAGACCCTGGACCATGTCCACTCCAATCTGACTGAAGCTTACAAGGTGACACTCCTCCCCCACATCGGACATTTGGACCTTCTCTCCCTGTTCCTCACACCTCGGTACTCACTGCTCATTTAAAGTGTGAAACCTACTGTGAGGACAGTAAAGTTGCGGAGGGCTCAGACGTTGTGCTCCAGGCTTGGTTCAGGAACACAGATTGGAAGACTTTTCACCACTCAGACTTGGATCAGTACGCATAATCTTTACTGGACCATATCTCCACCACCATAGACAGTGTCACCACCCACAAAAGTATCACCATGTACCCTAACCAGAATCCTTGGATGAACCGGGATTTTCGTCTCCTGCTAAAGGCCCGCAACATCGCCTTCAGCTCAAGACATGTACAGGCCTACAGGGTAGCCAGGGCTGAGCTGAAGAGAGGTATAAAGAAGGCCAAACACCACTATAAAAGGAACGTGGAGGATCACTTCTCCAACTATGACCCCCAAAGTATTTGACAAGGCCTTCAGATGATCACAGATTACAGGAAAACCAATACTACCCCCGTCTCCTCCGATGTTTCCTTCCTCAACAAGCTCAATGACTTCTATGCTCATATTGAGAGAGGTAACCCCACACCTGCAACGAAGGCAGCTATTATCCCAGACCACCTCCCACTGACTCGTCTCTACACTAATGTTGAAGTAGTTCTGAGGATTAAAGCTGACAAGGCTGCGGGTCCTGATGATATCCCCAGACGTGTCCTCAGAGTTTGCTCTGGGGAGCTGGCAGGAGTGCTGACAGACATCTTCAACCTGTCCCTGGCCCACGCTGTGTTACCGACCTGCTTCAAGTCTACAATCGTCACAATCCCCAAGAACTCCAACCCATCCAGAGTCAATGACTAACGCCCGGTAGCCCTCACCCCTATCATCACCAAGTGCTTTGCTACTTAGCATGGATCCAACAACAACAGGCTGCCCTAGTGGTCTTCCAGCAGTTCCCACACAACTAGGAAAACAGCCTTGCTGGGTGACTGTACGCAAAAAGCATAGTCCCAGAACCCAGCCTAGGGCTCACCACCAACCTCTTGACGTTTCAAATTGATTTTCCCCACTCAGCGATACACCCGCTGAGAAGCAGACTCTGGTAATTGGCAGCTACAAATTCAGAAAAATTGCTTTAGAGTAACCAGCGACCATAGTCAAATGTTTGCCAGGGGCCAGAACCGGCAACATAAAATAATACCTCAAACTGCTGGTTAAGGATAATTGTAAATACAGTAAGATTGTTATTCACGCTGGCGGTAATGACAACCGGTTACGCAAATCGGAGGTCACAGAAATTTGTGTTGCTTAAGTGTGTGAATTTGCAAAAACAATGTCAGACTCTGTAGTTTTCTCTGGTTCTCTACCGATCGGAGAGGTGACGAGATGTTTAGTCGCATGTTGTCATTCCCCCGCTAGTTATCGAGGTGGTGTCCAGAAAACGGTGTAGGTTACATTGATAATTGGAAAACGTTTTGGGGAAAACCTGGTCTGATCCGGAGAGACGGCCTCCATCCCACTTTGAGCAGAGCAGCTTTTCTTTCTAGAAATTGTCAGGAAACTATCCTGGCCGTGGTTGTGTTTTTTCCTCTGATTCTCTGCAGGATGAGTTGGCACTGCGAGATTAACCTGAGTCTTTAGATTCTCTTATTGCTCTGGCCATGAGAATAGATGGTCCCACAACCCCCATAAACAATTTGTCCTTGAAGTGGACGCATCTGACACAGGGGTCGGAGCTGTACTGTCTCAACGATCTGGACCTGACAAGCTTCTCCACCCCTGCGCCTTCTTTTCGTGACGCTTTACCCCTCCTGACAGGAATTATGACGTAGGGGACCGGGAGCTGTTGGCAATAAAGCTTGCCTTGGAGGAGTGGCGCCATTGGATGGAGGGTGCAGAACAACCGCTGCTGGTATGGACAGATCACAAAAATCTTTCATACTTACAAGCAGCAAAGCGACTTAATCCCCGTCTGTCCGGTTGGTCTCTTTTTATTTTGCACTTTAACCTATCAATATCTTACAGACAAAGATCTAAGAACACCAAACCTGATGCCCAATCCAAACAATTCTCCACAGATGAATCCCCACAGGAACCCACAACCATCCTTCCATCCAGCTGTGTGGTTGGATTGGTAACCTGGGAGATCGAGAGGATAGTCAAGAGAGCACTGCAACAAGAACCTGACCCCAGACCTCCACCTCAACGTACCATCTACGTTCCTTCCACTGTCTGATCCCACGTCATCCATTGGTTTCACACCTCCAAGTTCTCCTGCCATTCTGGTTCCAGTCAGACCATCGCTTTGATCTCTCGCAGGTTCTAGTGGCCCAATATCCACAAGGATGTAAGAGATTATGTTCAAGCCTGTTCCATCTGTGCCCGAAATAAGTCCAACAACCAACCTCCGTCAGGACTGCTCCAGCCCCTACAGACACCAAAGTGACTCTGGTCTCATATAGCCATAGATTTCATCACCGGATTGTCAACCTCGCAAGGTATGACCACTATTTTCACTATAAACAACAGATTCGCCAAGGCTTGCCACCTCATTCCGCTCAAGAAACTCCCTACAGCTTTCCAAACTGCCAAACTGATAGTTAAACACGTCTTCAAGCTCCATGGTATCCCTGTTGATGTTCTGTCTGACCGTGGCCCTCAGTTCGTGTCCCAGGTGTGGAAACTCTGCTGCACTGCACTGGGGGTCAGGGTAACTCTCATGTCTACCTACCACCCGCAATCCAACGGTCAGACAGAGCGTCTTATTCAAGAACTGGAATCAACCCTCCGGTATTTAACTTCATCCAATCCATCCGACTGGAACCAGCATCTACCCTGGGTTGAGTATGCACACAACTTGCACGTTTCATCTGCTACTGGTTTTTCTCCATTCAAGATCTCTTTAGTTTACCAGCCACCCATGTTCCCATCAGATGAGAGGGATATCTCAAGTGACCTCCGTGAAACATCACATCCGCCCTTGCCATAGAATCTGGAAAGAGACAGTCCCAGTCCTCAATCGCACAGCCTCTCAGAACAAGAAAATCGCCCTGCAGCCCAGTACAAACCCAGACAAAAGGTATGTCTTTCATCAGGAGATATCGCTCTCAAATCAATGTTCAGAAAACTGTCTCCAAGATACATTGGTCCCTTTTGTGTTGAATCCATCATTGGTCCCACCACAGTCCGTCTCAGTCTTCCTACCGGTCTACGGATTCATTGAACCTTTCATGTCTCTCAACTAAAGCAAGTCTATACCAGCAACTTGTGCCCTCCTTTCGAGCCCCCTCCAGCAGCCCGGCTCGTCGATGGGAACCCTGCGTACGACATTCATCGGATAGTGGCCTCCCGTCAATGTGGTAGGGGCTATCAATACCTCGTTGACTGGGAGGGTTTTGGTCCTGAGGAGCGCAGCTGGATTCCTCGGTCCTACATCTTGGACCGTGCCCTGATTGAAGAGTTTGAGGCTTCTACATCTTCTGGGCCACCAGGTGGCGACCCTTGGGGGGGGATGGGGGTGATGTCAGGAAGCCATTCTGCCGGTGGTTGTGTTTTTTCCTCTGATTCTCTGCAGGGGGGCGATTGGAGGCTGAGTCTGGGTTGGCTGTTCCCTGCCACACCTGTGATTACTCACAGTCATTATCACTCCAGTCATTCTCCGCCGGATTGTTACCTTCTCATAGTTTTCTCTAGCCCTCCTGCGACCTCCTTGTGTGGATTGCTGAATGATTCTGTTTTCCTTGTGCTCTTTCCCCGTCCCTAGTAATTTCTCTCGTGTATGCTCAACCCAGTTACTCTTCTCTAGCAACCTTCTCAGGATCCTGCACCATCTGCAACCAGAAATAGATTCTTACTGGACAAACCTCCACGTCTAGACCCAATCCACCACCGTCTCACCGCGCTACCTGTCTGTCCTCCGCTTTACCGCCTAGCCTCCATCCGACATCCACGCCCCTCTGGCTCACCTTCTCATGTTGCGGTACAAACACAGGAATTCTCTGTTGTTTCCGCTCATCTCTCCCTGGTGGTCCATCACCTCACAAAACATAAGACTGTTTCAGTTTACTTCACGAAATCAGGAAGGAAGAGACAGAAAACTAAATTAGATGCAGATGATACTGAAATAATAGAGTTTTAAGCAGCAGTTTTAGAACGTCACTGGAAGCATCTCAGCCCATGTTCTCCTCCAAGAAGCTGTCTCAGATAACAGAATGTCAGACAAGGTGTGGCTACTATGGAGAGAAGAACACTAAGAGAAAACAAAAGGTTAACAAGGTTGAAATAACGGTAACTAGGTAGATTGGACAAAGGAAGAAAGTAGCAGAGAGAGAAGTGGTCAGATTGTCCTCAAGCAGTCTAAGCCGATAGCAGCATAACTATATAAAAACTTAAATAACTTAACCCTATAGAGTGAGACATAAAGAAGGTAGACCAAAGGAGAACCATCTGTCGAGACTGAGTTCTTCTCTACCTCTTCCTAACTATAAACTTTATCAAACAGGAAGGTTTTAAGCCTAGATTTGAAACTAGTCAGGGTGTCTGCCTCACGGACTAAAGCTGGAAGCTGGTTCCACAGGAGAGGAGCCTGATAACTGAAAGATCTGCCTCCCATTCTTCTTTTAGAGATTCTAGGAACCACCAGTAAACCTGCAGTCTGAGAGCAAAGTGCTCTGTTAGGGACATAAGGAGTAATCAGATCTCTGATATATGATGGAGCTTGATTAGTGAGGGCTTTATATGTCAAAAGAAGAATCTTAAAATCTATTCCCAGTTTGACAGGGAGCCAATGAAGGGAAAATAAAATTGGGGAGATATGATCTCTCTTTTAAAGTTTCATCAGAACTCTTGCTGCAGCATTTTGGACCAACTGTAGACTTTTAACTGCATTTTGTGAACTTCCTGCTAATAAAGAGTTACAATAGTCCAGCCTTCAAGTAACAAATGCATGGACTAGTTTTTCAGCATCTCTGCTACAGAGAATATTTCTAATTTTTGCTATATTCCTAAGGTGAAAGAAGGAAATCTTACAGACCTGTTTTATATGAGACTTGAATAACATTTCCTGATCAAAAATAACACCAAGGTTCTTTACATCGTTACCAGACGCCAACCTGATGCTATCCAGGTCAAGTGGCTGACTAAGCAATTTATTTTCTAGAGTTTCTGGTCCAAATATAACAACTCCTGTCTTTTCAGAGTTCAAGAGCAGAAAGTTTAAAGTCATCCACATTTTTATGTCATCTAGACATGCCTGTAATCTACCAAACCAACTGGATTCATCGGGATTTATAGATAAATACAGTTGTGTATCATCAGCATAACAGTGGAAATTAACACCATGCATGATTTTACCAATAGGGAGCATGTATATAGTAAATAGAATTGGACCAAGTACAGAACCCTGTGGTTCTCCACATGTAACCTTACAATGCGGAGAAGATTTGTCATTTAGATGAACAAACTGGGATCTATCAGACAAATACGATTTAAACCAGCCTAGTGCTGTTCCCTTGATCCCCACAGTGTGTTCGAGCCTCTCAATGAGGATATTGTGATTGACTGTGTCAAAAGCAGCACTGAGATCTAACAGAACTAGAATAGACACGAGCCCATTGT
>JAVLVB010000945.1:3939-27440 GCA_032876305.1 Orestias chungarensis
ACACACACACACACACACGCACGCACACAAACACACACAAACCCAAAAACAGGGCTTTATTGGGACCACTTTAGCCCTCACGAGGAAAAGAATATTATCCCCACAAGGATATTATTTGTTCAAAAATGTTCCTAAAGGCAATAATAGCTTTGTAGCTAAAACCCAAAGGCCACACATTGTTATCGGCCGCTAAAAATGTTTAACCTGTTATTTACATGTCGTAAATTGTTTTTCCGAGCTGTCTTTAAACGCATCATAAGCGAACTCTAACAGACGGATAGCGGACCTGCTTACCTGAATTTTACAATGTCAGACTTGTCAGCAAACCAGCCACAGTGAGCACAAGGTAGGACATTTTAAATAGCTAGTTCTAAAAAAAAACATGTAAACTGAGCAAAGCATAATGTTATGTAAACGACGACTCAGTTAATACATGCTAGTAAACCAAATTAAGGTAGGTAATAAGAATGTTCAATCAATCAAATCAAAATACTTTATTTATCCTAATGTTGTTGGAGTATCTGATTTAACTGAGGAGTTGTTGTAGATGGTGTTGGCTGTGGGCAGGAAAGGTCTTCTGTAGCAGTCTGTTTTACAACTAAGCTAAAAAGCCTCTGACTGAAGAGACTCTGTTTTCCAGTAACAGTCTCATGAGGAGGATGTTCAGGGTTGTCTATGATTTTCTTGATTTTATGTAAAATGCTTCTGTCCATAATCAACCCCAGAGATTCCACATTTGTCCCCAAAACAGACCCAGCATTATAGTTAGTTGATGGCAAGAATAAATACAACCATCTTTCATTTCTGTTATTAAACCTTGTTCTAACTTTGCCTTTCCATGTATTTAAAAATTAATTTTTATTTTCACAAAATCAGCGAGTAAAAGTAGAAGATGATGATGATTGGCCTTCACAAGTAAGGAGGGAATAAAATTGGCTAAGTAAAAGATATCTAGAAACAAAGTAGTTCTCTGGACAGGTTTTTAACAGACAATTCATTCAATTTGAAAATATTTGGAGGATTGATTTAATAGGTAGGTGGAAAAACACATTTAGGCCCGTCACTGTGTTCACTTACCTGTGATGGTATAGTTGCTTTGACAAAAATAAAAATAAAAATTTCTAACTCAACCAAGTGGTTAGACCAAAAGAATCTTAAAAACTGAAGATCGGAATCTCTTTGTTAAAAAACCAAAATTAACAATGAAGTCTAGCTCAAACAAGTGATTAGACACAAAATAAACTTTAAAACTTAAGCCAGGCATTAGTTTTAAGAAAGTTTCCCAAAAAGTGCTTCTCTCGCTGAGATACTGTAGTTTTTGCTCTTCTAAAAGGAAATTAGTTAAAACCTAGTATTTACCTTGAATATTTAAGTTTTAATGTCATGATAGGATGGAAAAAAACAGCTTTATCTCAGCGAGAGAAGCATTTTTTGGTCAACTAAGTTAAAATTAATTCCTGGCTTCAGTTTTGAAGTGTATATCATGTCTTATAACTTGGTTTAGCTTAAATTTACTGTCATTATGGTTTTTAATGTAAATTTTGAGTTTAACCAACTTTGCTGTTAAGAGTGAAAAAACAGCTTTATCTCAGCCAGAGAAGCACTTTTTGGTCAACTATGTTAAAACTCATTCCTGGCTTCAGTTTTGAAGTGTATATCATGTCTAGTAACTTGTTTTAGCTTAAATTTACCGTTCATCGTGCTAACATTAACTCAAAAAAATAGAAAAGGCAACTGAGGCAAACTGGGAAAAACACTGGAGAAAACACTGAAGCTAGAGATCAGGCAAGAATACAACTAGTAGCACTAAGGCTAGACACTGGCACTGAGGACTTGAGATTACCGGGAGTAAACAAACACTCAGGCATCGAGTAGCTGATCCACCACTCCTCTTATACTGGCCCACCTGGAGTGCAAGGCGCTCCAGCAGAGAGAGAGCACTGGCGACCCCCTGTGGACAACCTGGAGAAGAGGCTGAAAAGAACTCACTCTGACACTCTGACACTCAGTTGTTTAGCAACAAATGTTTAAGGATTTTAGATAAAAAAGGAAGATTAGATATGAGTCTTTAATGTATTAAGTCTTCTTGGTTAACGTTAAGGTTTATTAAGCAAGGGTTTAATTACAGATAGCTTAAAAGCCTCTGGTACATAGCCATTCACTAATGAAAGATTAATCATATCCAAAACGGGAGTCATAATCAAAGGGAATACTTTTTTAAACAAATTGGTTAAAATTGGGTCCAACCTAGAAGTTCAAGGCTTATATGAAGATAATACTTTTGAAAGCTCAGTAACCTCAAATGGAACAAAACACTTCAAACAGAGATCGGGCTACATTCAGTGCTTCCTAGCTGTTGTGGATAGGTGTAGCACTGGATTGCGTGGTGTTATTAGTGATTGTAGATCACCCGTTGATCACCTGGTGATTTTAGTAAGTGGGTGATGGGGGAGGTTTACTTTTTGCTGACCGCCTTAAGTTAGTAGGGTTTTGTCATTGATCATGGTTTAAACCTGCAGATCCGGTTTTTATGCTGCTTTGGACACTGTTCTGCCTTAGATATTAAAAGTATTGACAAAATAAAACAATCTTAACTGCATCCTGGATTTACGTTTTGATCAGCTGGCGCGACAACGAGGATTCCCCTATTCAGCCGCTCAGCGACTTTGTTTGATTTTCGCTACAACTCGCTTACTGATGTAGTAGTTATGTTTGGGAGGATGCCATCAATTTAAGTTTTATTACACTCAATTTTATCAATAAACAATTCCATAAAGTAATTACAGCTGAGAGCTGGAGGGATGAATGGCTCAAGCCTAACACCCTAACAGTCATGTTTTTGGACTGTGGGAGGAAGCTGGAATACCTGAAAAGAACCAACAGGGAGAAAATAGAAACCCCTTGCATAAGGACCCAAACTTGAACCAAGATCCTTCTTACTGCAAGGCAACAGTACAAATGTTGCCTTTTGTGTGTGTATGTTCTACCACTGTGCAGCCCTCTGCTTAGTTCCATCTGGCTCAAAAATTATATTTTTGGGATGATTGTTCTTTATGTGGATTATACCCGGGAGTAGCTGAGTATGGTCTAAAAGATATATTAATAATAATATTAATAATAATGCCTTTAAATTCTAAGCACCTGATTTTCATACCAGCCACTTAAGACTAGCAAGGAACCATTCCACCAAAGTTAAAACAGTTTTGTTTGATAAAGCACCAGGACCACATCGTTTGTAAAAACTAGAGACCCTATCCTGCAGCCACCAAATCAGATCCCCAACACCTTGGCTACGCCTAGAAAAATTGTGCTTAAAGGTTATCAACAGAATCAGTGATAAAGAGGAAATTTGGAACTCTCCAACCTCCAATTTCTGGTGATACTCTCATCAGAAATGAGCTTGATATACTGCTGGGTGGCGAGGAGTGGCAGTTTTTTTTTTACACTCTTTAATGTCTCTGGAAGTTTGCTTCCCTGGACTCCCACCAATTCTGCCTAAATCAGCTCATTTCTAAAACAGAATTAAACCAAAAGAAAGTGCTAGCTTCTTCTATAAGATTGTCCATTAAAAGACTTTTCCACTATAGATTACTGCAGTTATGTTCTGCATTACATTCAAATTGAATAAATAAATAAATAAATTGAAGGTCAGGTAAGAAATCAAGTCAGAAAATGTGTGTTATTTTGAGAGGCACCCGTGTCATTTATTTGACAGTAACCTTCAGCAAAGGGAACAGGATGAGAAGACATGCATAAAATTATCCAGGAGTATATTTTGTTGTTGGTAAGGACTATGTGATATGTACACCTTTATCAGTATGCTCAAATTAAAATAATTTGTACACCTAAGACAACTTTACTTTGATATTAACTTGATGTGATTTTCAGTAGCAATAAATTCTGTGTGAGGCTTTTACATTATTAACATTTTATTGTTAGAAACAACTGTCAACAAGCATGTTTGGAACAAAAGTCAGAAAACATGTGCAAAGATTTAGTAATAGTCAATGACCACATACAATGCATATAACATTAATTATCCTTTTTCTACCTTTTTTCTTACTGTTTTTATATATTCTGAAGATTAGATTGTAAAGCAATGGAAGAGAAAATTCAGTTTATGCTCAAATGCCTTAAAATAATTTGTTCAAAAAGAAAATAGTTATAACTAAATAAATGACATGAAATATTTACCCAAAACAAAAAGCGTTTGTTGACAAAAAAGAGGTACAGGGAATTAGTAAGAAATGTAACTTAAAATATTATTTCTTAAGAAACTGAAATACATTCTAATAAATGTACTTTAGAAATGAGTTTGGGTATCAAACAAGAATCAACTTTATTTTTGTATACATGGTCATACAAAGTACAACTTGCAGTGAAGTTTTGTTTAAGAACAACCTATCAACCTATGATTTAAGATGTATAAAAGACTCTACATATAGTATGCCTGGGCTGAGTACAAGAGATAGGGGTTGAGTTTACAATTTGCAGATGGAAGTGAGCTGTTCTCATGAGCGTGTCGGCGATAGTAGCGTCGGAGTGCAGGACTAGTTGGATGATGTTGTCTGACATGGAGGAAGTACTCATCAGGCCGACTTGAAGTGTAACCACAGTCCTCACAAACAAAGATCTTAGACCGTCTCTGTCGGTAGGCATAGTGCTGGTTAACACCATGAATTTTTCTCATATGTGATTCCAGCGAGCAACGTTGGGTGAAAGCTTTCTCACAAAGATCACATTTATAGGGACGGATACCTGCAGCATGGAGGAGAAAAAAACATACGGGGTTTTTCTTGCATGTTGGGGTTAATATATTAATTAAATAATTATGTGTAGTTTTTTCATTCAAATAAAAATAAACAGTTAAACTTAAAGTTTTTTTTTACTTACATTTTATAAAGTTAATAGAAATTTATTATCATATATTATTATTACTACTAATAGTAGTAGTAGTGGTAGTGATTCTACTTTTGGTTGTTTTTGAACCTTCATTTCCACACCCAAACTGATTTAACTAGCAGAGTTTAGCCACCTAACTACCACCACTAAAATAACAAAAATGCCTAAAGAACCATATCCAACTTAAATCAGCTGCTGTTTCTGAATCCTACAGGGTGTATGAAAACGCTTGGTCTTTTTGTAATAATAATTTTAAATTAGATAAAAAAAGGAAAAAAGACGTGTGCAAAAATGTAGTAATAATCATACATACAATGTGTTATCAAGAATGTATTTATGTTTTTACAAATGGGTGCTTATTTAAGAACCAAGGTAAGTCAATATTAGATAAATGTAAGAAAAATGTTTATTGAATATAAATCTGACCAAAGTCGTAATTTCTAAACTTCTATATAAACACATATCTGTACATCCCAGAAATGACACGTTTATTTATTTATTTATTTATTTATTTTTGGTCAAACGTGTTATATTTTAATATGTATGCAGTGTTCCAGATTATATAAGATGTTTTCCCCTTGCCCTACTTTCTTTTATTTTTATTTTTGTGACCATACATGAAGCACTAAAGTTATGGCATAGAAAATATTTAAAATTAGATTTAAAAAAATGAAGAGGTCTTTTCTGGACAGGTTTGGTGATTGTACCTCCTCAATGCTTCAAAATTCAAAAAAGTACGAAAATTTTGCCCATTTTTTGTACAATGTAATATAGGCTGCTTCGGCTGCTGTTGGTCTAATTAATAATATATTCAATTCAATTTTTATATAATATATATTAATATCGTTTTTTTATATACATATAAATACATACATATGTATGTGTAAGTAAATGCATATCTATAAATGTATATGCATGTATATAAATATATATATATGGATTTATTATTTATTAGAATAAGAGCAGCCTAAATATCATAAATAACTAGATATATGAGACCGAAATTGCTCTCAAAAGTAGGCCAACTTGAAATGAGGTTGAAAGCAAGTTATTGTTTAATATAGTGTTTTATGTCTGTATTTGACCTCAACACCACAGTTTGACTTAGCCTAATTAAAAATAGTTACTGAATAGTTTCATTCTCCCAGATACCAATATTAAATGCATTTTCCAATGGGAAAAAACTGAGCAGAATTGTTTTAATTACAATATTTACAGTTATAAATTGTTGTCATGTAAGAAGAATTGCAGTAATGGTAATTGCCCAAGATTCATTTTATTCTGAAAATACCTGGTTGAATTAGTTATTGTGACCCTAATAGAGTGAAAGTGCCATCATGTGTTTATATGAGTGACTTGACTGGAATTTGTGAGCTTCATCCCTGTAGGATGTTTCAGACCAAGTCCCTTATGTTTTTTTATTCCACCTGTATACTGCAGCTGCATTTCAGGGATTAAATGTTAAATTCTGAACATACAACCGTTCTTAATATTAAGAAGCTTCTGATATTTATGACATACATTACCTAATTAAGTGCATTTAACTATGGAAGACAAAGTGTTCACAGAAGAAGAGTGAAGTTAAAGTTAACATTGGTGTGGCCCTCTGACACAAACCAGGTACCTTATGTGGACCCTTGTTAAAAGGAATTGCCCACCCCTGCTCCAGGGGGAACCTGAAACCCTGGAGCTGCTGACATGTCAGAGGGCTTTAATCAATCATCCCATCAGCAGGATAAGAGGAACTGTCTGCAGTCCTTTTTGACTTAGCATTAGCCATCCTCATCTAAACCTAAAAATGTAATCCATGTTTGCTCTCATGTGCCCAAGTAATCTCTGTGTTACTGCCACCAGGCAAATATGGTGAGTTTAACAGGAATACAGATCTGTAGCAGACATTTCTGTCAAGTTTAGAACTGTACCTGCATCCACGGGGTGGAATTGAACTGCTCTACAAAACGCTTTAGCCAAGCTCTTAATGAGCACCTTATGGATGAACTAGCAATATCTGATGAATTGAGAATCTACATGATCTTATCACCTCAGCTCGAAGAAAGAGTAAGCAACAAAAGCAAAGGAATGGAAAAAAGAACAAACAAGACTCCCAATCTAAGACCCACAACCTGATTTATCTTCCTTTTTCCTCTCCAGTCATTCTTTAGACAGAGATGCAAGTATCTGAATCCATAAGTGATGTGTCTTTCACAAACAATTCCTTCAATATGAACTAATCTTTTATTTGACTTGGGAGTAATGAGTCGTCTCAGTGAGTGATTTGTTCGTGCTCATGTAGTACCTTTCATCTCCACATGGTAGGCAGCTGCATAAGCTCAGGAAATAAGCGCAGGAAGTGAAACAGGAATTATTAGTTCATGACTCCGTCACTGGAAATTCTCGGGTCTTTGTTTATTTGTCATGTAAGAGGGAGCGCAGGCTCAAGGGCAGTTTGCACACAAGACCGGATCATTTATAGACCGTATCGTTAATACGGTTCGTTCGATTGTCACGGGAAGCACAACAGTTCATTTACACACAGTGTCTTACATGCAGATTTTTGTAGCTCAGCTTCCGGGCCGTGGACTTAGAAATGAAGGAGGAAATAAATGATTTGTGATGTTAATCATTTGTGACATTAATGAAATCATGATTAATTAGTGGTCTTCGGTTCTTGCAAATGTATTTTTCTTATGTATATAATGAGTTAAGTTTGAAAATAAATACATAATAATGTAATAAAAACGTTTTTAAATTATTCAACATTACTAAACCGTAATGTTGAATCAAATAAAAAAAGAATAATAGGACACATTACATGCACCATGTAACATTTTATGGAAATTATTGTCACTTGGTAATTGTCAAAATGAGTGTGCGTTACATTTACTTCTCCTCCAACAGCTGTCGGTGTCACGTGATAGGGCTGAACGGCTCAAGCAGTAAGCAGAACAGTTTGCTCACAGAGTCAGACCAATTCCTTCAAAGACCGGATCATTTGTTTGTCACGTGACAGCTACAGAGTCACTGTCATGTTTTTAAAGAACATGGCATGGAGAATACAGACACAAGTCACTATATTCTGTCACGAATTTGCTTTCCCATGTTTGCGATATCTTCTGTTTTATACTTTTTCAGCTCAGCTGAAGCTAAATTTGTTGCCTTTAGTGTTAGGTGTTTAGAACCAAGCCTTTTAATGTTTACAACGCCCACAGGAGGGCTACAGCGCAACCTGCTGAAAAAATGAACGAAATGACACAAAAAAAGATTTATCCAATTTACCGTCCGAGAGTAAAATAACTGAGTCAGTAAAAAGAGTCGAACTTCCCAACACTAGAATCCATGTACGGTAGATCAGTCAGAACTATCTTCCCTAGGATGAATGGCAATATG
Source organism: Orestias chungarensis (assembly GCA_032876305.1). NCBI lineage: Eukaryota > Metazoa > Chordata > Actinopteri > Cyprinodontiformes > Cyprinodontidae > Orestias > Orestias chungarensis. The sequence goes on from JAVLVB010000945.1 coordinate 12,229, forward strand.
GGGTGCAGTCTAAATAGTGTATTTGCAATGAAATTCCTAGTGATTAAAACAAAATGTAAACGATAAAAAAAAGCATTTTCGCTGTTTGTTTCCCAGCCTCAATATTCTGATTCTATACATGCCAAGTTTTGGATCTCTGTCCTCAAGACTGCTTTAAGCCCTTATTGATGTAATCCAGAAACTGCCAGCTTGCCTGTCTGTGAAGGGCCAACATTTAGTCCAGTCACTATTCTGAATCACTATTAAAATTTAGTCAAGCCACTGACATTCCTCTGTTCCTCAGTGGGTACTGGCACTGTCGCTAACGGCTTACTTTTTATACACTGATTTATTATTAATTAATCTTTTAATGTTTACCTTCTGTGTGTGACTGGAATTTTGGGTCCTCAATTCAAGCATAGTAAATTGACAATAATAAATTTTGAACATAATATTTTGCTCCTTCTGATTTTACAGAAGTACTTGTTTGAAGATTTAAATTACTACCAATTTTCATTTTGCCACCAAGTCTCGTTTGAACCAGCCTCTACAGACACATAAGATATTATAAACTCTAATAAATAACTTACTTACCTCTTACTGGGAAATGTTTTTATGAGTCATAATTAATTTCCCCTCAAGAGGCTATAAGAAGAATAAAGAATAATAGTTTAAATCCCCAACTGGGATTGTGTGTTTAGTAATATACTGAAAGTGCATAACAACACACATGACAGACTTGAAGGAAAGAGATGGTTTATTTGTCATTCCCACTGAATTCTAAAGCTTAGAAACCAAAACTGTATAAGGTGGTGCTCTGCCTCATAATTATTTGAATCTGAGACCCCAGTCAAATGTCAATTAGGCTTTAAACTATATGCTCCCAATGATTTTTGTACAAGTAGTTGACATTTCTTACCTGTGTGCGTTCGCATGTGCCTCTTGAGGTCAAAAGTGTCATTGAACCCTTTGCCGCAGAATCGACAGGGATGCCTCTTTACCATACTGTGGCACTTGAGGTGGCGTGTCAACATGCGCTGCAGAGGAAAGATTTTGTGGCACAGCGAACACCCAAAATCACCTGAAACAGACGTACTGCGAGGGCGAGCCTGGAAGAGAAAATATAATTTAACAAAGTTGGCAACAGCATTTGACGGCATAATTATTCATTCTATTCACTTCCTCCCTATTATTAAGAGTTGAATCTATATTTTATTTAGCTTTAGAGTACAATGAGAAAAAATAAGTTTATTTAAATAAACAGCTTTTAGAAAAAAATTAACACACATAGCAACAAAAAGTGTTCAACCTTTTATCTTTTGCAAAACAACTCATGCCAAGTCCCATTTGTTGGAGTGCTTCTGTGATCATTTTTACAAGTCTTGTCAAAACATTTTATCTTGGAATAAGATATGGACTTTAACTGGGCCACTCTAATTACATGAACAGAAAATACTCATATGGTAAAGGTAATTGCCCTGCTATAATGGGAAGCTCTTCCTCGAGCCTTACTACGGGGAAAAGAACCTTTAAAAAGCTACAAAAGACTTAACTCGTTTTTGGATTGTATTTAGCATGATGAGGTCAGGAGAAGGGTACAAATTTAACTAAACTCAGGGGTTCATCGATCTTGCACTTCCTATGAGAGGGCCATCAAATTAAATAGTGACTTGATATGTAAATGACAGTAATTTCCATATTTCAAAGGCAATGTAGTTAGAAGTATACTTACTGTTAAATCTTATTGCTTGTAAAATTTATGCTGTAAACCAGTATTTTTTCCTTGCTAGTCACACTCAGCTTTCAGTCAGCAGGAAGGGACTCGGTCTTTGCTATTTGGATTTTGCTATAGTTCCCTTGTAAAACAGATCTCTTTTTGGCATGCACTCAGTTTGTTTATGAATAAAACCCTAAACCATCAAACCATCATTTAAGGCCGAAAGCTTGCTCCAAGTTATGGTGTCATACTGAATTTGCATGTAGTTTGTATGAGCATTTTCCAGCTTGCAAGTATAAGCCTGTTTCCATCTGACCACCTTACATGTAAATAACAGCATATGCTCTTCACTTTACATTAACTGAGGTTTGATAAGTGGATGTGCTAAAATAAATTTGCTTTTAGTATAAAGCAGCATACCAGCTTTAGTCCGTGAGGCAGACACCCTGTCTAGTTTCAAATCTAGCCTTAAAACCTTCCTGTTTGATAAAGTTTATAGTTAGGAAGAGGTAGAGAGACAGACGGTTCTCTTTTGCTCTACCTTCTTCATGTCTCACTCTATAGGGTTAAGTTATTTAAGTTTTTCTATAGTTATGCTGCTATAGGGTTAGACTGCTGGAGGACAATCTGACCACTTCTCTCTCTGGTACTTTTTTTCTTTGTCCAATCTACTTAGTTACCGTTATTTCAACTTTGTTAACCTTTTGTTTTCTCTTAGTGTTCGTCTCTCCATAGTAACCACACCTGGGCTGGCGTTCTGTTAGCTGAGACAGCTTCTTGGAGGAGAACATGGGCTGAGATGCTTCCAGGGACGTTCTACAACTGCTGCTATAATCTCTATTATTTCAGTATCCTGTGCTTCTAATTTATATTTCTGTCTTTTCAAACCCCCAGTTGGTCGTGGCAGATGGCTGCTTCTACTGAGCCTGGTTCTGCTGGAGGTTTCTTACTTTTAAAGGGGAGTTTTTCCTCTCCACTGTCGCTACATGCATGCTCAGTATGAGGGATTGCTGTAAAGTCAACGACAACACAAGCCATTGTTTCTGCCTGCTGATTCCAGAAGAGTGAATGCTGCAAGTCAATGACTCCATGAATCTGCTGGGGTTCCTTAGATTGGAAACTTTTTTAAATTGATTTGTTATGATGTATTTATGATTTTAATTGATTTTCTTGTAAAGTGCCTTGAGACCACATCTGTTGTAAATTGGCGCTAAATAAATAAACTGATTCTTGATATCAAACTGGTGGTTTAGTTATTGTGACAGGGTTGTTAAATTAGTCTTAATTTCAAACATTTTAGATTAATCTCATACAATTTGAAATTGTGTTAGTGTGTCTACAGAAGCTCATAATAAACCAACATAATGGGTACACTTTCAAGGAAAAAAATGTATATTTAATTAACCTTGTAATTTATGCAGTATGTATTAGATTGTAAATCCAATTTTTAAATAGACAACTAAAGTAATTATTTGCCTTACACAGCTGATAAAGTACATTAGTTTATTTAAGCCCTTAGGAAACCTTACCTTAGCCCAAGGTGTATGTTTTGGGGGGCTTTTTAGGGAGGGGGGTGGCATGTACTCTTAATTGATAAAGAAAGAAGGTAAACTTGAAAATATCCACATCTATATGTGTATGTGTATGGAGGAGTTACTCTTATTTTGTATAACCATCCATACCTCAAATACATCATGGGTTTCACTGCAATTTGACATACAGCAAATATAGCATTATATGGTTCTTTCTGCAGTATTTCACGGTGGCTACAGATAATTTAATCTTCTAAATGTGTGAACTAAATAAAGCTAACGAAAAGAAACAATGACTGTTGGCAGACACAGTTTATTAGTTACACTTGTTAAGTTGAAAAAAAATATAAATTAGAAAATGATAAAGTATTTAAGAAACATGAATGGTTGTTGGTTCTAGAAAGACAGCTCGATTTTTTTTTTGTCCTTCATTACAAGGTTTCTAAATTAGGCATTGAATCATCTCTTATAGTTAGAGGATCACATCTACTTGGCTTGCACATTTAACCCTGAAAAAACTTGGACTTGAAATTTACTATACCTTTACTCTGTTGGCGGGACCCAATGTAGCTGGAAAACAAAGAGGGGTTGTTTTTGACCAGCTTCTGGATTCTGGTCTTTGGTTGCCTGATCCTGTTGAAGATACTGGGAGTATAACGTCCACTGTTGTCCCACCCTGCTGAATCCGTTCTAACTGATTTTCTGTGTAGTGCTGTTGTAGTGCTGCATCACCAAATATCAAATTTCCCATTAAATTTTTGCTTACTGAAAAAAAGGAGAACTTGTTTAGAAACTCACTGAGGAAAGTTAAATTTAAGACTGCAATAATATCTGAGTATAACAAATATCACACTTACCAACATTGTTGTTCTCTTTCCATTGAAGCTGTTCTGGTTCTTTCCATTGCCATCCACCACCTGCAGTGTGCTTTTTCTTCACGAGGAAAGATCTTGGCATTTCTTTCTTTCTTCCTTTCTTTCTTTCTTCCTTTCTTCCTTTCTTTCTTTCTTTCTTTCTTTTACTATTTTGACAAATGTATACACTGATACTGATAACTGGAACAGTAGATGAGATCTGTTACTAACTTTTATACATGTCCCCTCTCAGCACTACAGTTTTGTTTCCTAGACAATCTGCAAGTTAAACATCCCAGTAAAATCACAGTAAATATTTGCATACATCCTGACAGAGTGGTGGAGAGAAAATGGCAGTGGTGGGGGTAGGACCTTATTGTTGGAGACTTGCTGTGCAGAAAATCATACACCTGTGATGACTGTGCATATCCGCCATTTTAACTGGTCCTTCCTTGGATTTGCATGCCAGGTACTGAGTATCCAGGGTGCCTCTGATTCAAGTAGCTTTTGACATGCAAATTGCAGTACTGGACTAATCCCTACTCCCAGAGGAAGGGCACGGTCTAAGTAACAAGAGCCAATACAGTAAAGCCACAATCTTAACTGACAGGTAAATTAGTTTTTCTTATGATAATTATCAAATGGATTTCTTCCACAATATATTTTACAGGCAGAAAAATTTTACCTCTTTGACAGTAATTATTTAAACACATTTGAAGTCCCTCAAGTGTTGAAATTGATAGATTGACAGTGACAATTGAAAGTGTTCAACCATTGACAGATTTTTAGAATTATGCCAATGGCTGCTGTGTGATGGGCCATCTGGTGCCTCCGTGGCCAGCCGTAGAGGGTTAGAAGGGATTTCTTTTTTATCCCTATATATATATATATATATATATATATATATATATGTATATATGATGTACTAGAGCACTGGAAAAATACATTATACACAAATATGACAGACTACGTACTAGAATTTGTGTATTGGGATTCACAACTGACATAAATTGAGTTAGTGTGAGCATTTACTACATTGCCTGCAAACCAACATTGACTGAACTGTGCATCACTGTCCTTCAGAGCTGTTCTCTAACTGTATGCAAAACAACTACCTGTGGGCTCCAGCAGGATATTGTAATCATAACAACGTATTTTGTGCTTCAGGAACATTTATCAAAACTAGCAACTATTTGCAGCTCACTTTTAGCATGAGATCTTCTTAGTGAGAGGAAACAGAAACATGTCACCACGTAACTAAAAATACAAAGGAACATGGAACCAAAACAACAATGTATTTATTTGAATTGGAAAAGAAAGTGTTGACTCTAGGGGTAATAGGCTTTACCTTTTCTTCTTAAATGGGGCCATCTGAACATGAATGTGAACTAACAAAAGGCCATTAAAGGGGAATGTTTTTAATAGTTAGCCACACCTTTGTTGGTTTCTTTCAACTGACTCCAGTTTAGGACTACAAAACATGTTGTACAATACCAAGCTTTCAGCCTACTTTGTCAGACTTTTTTCATACATTTTTCAATAAAGTTACTTACTGATGTAAAAAAAGAAAGAAAAGGAACAAGCGACCCCATTTTTGAAAATACACAAATGCTACATTTTTTTATAATTTTTTTTGTGGCACTAGTAGCCTTTACTTACAGTAATCAGTAAGGAAGGAGGCAGATGCGAAGGGTTCATGTTGGGAATGTAACCCTGGATGTTTGGGTCCACTTATCAGTTCTTTTTAAAGGATAATTTATGTTATTGTTGAAATTTAAATTAAATGATTTGGGTGAATATTTTTAAAACCGAAGTGGAAACCTTTAATAATCAATTCAATAAAAAACCAATTCCAGCGCGTCTTACCAAGATTTCGAAACAACAATCCAAAAAATTGTCAATAATGTTCTCACTATAGTGGCTTCCAGGTGCATTTTAGCTAAGTGTTTGTTTTCCTCTGCTATTTTAGTTGTCTGTGGGCACTGGGAAGTTTGAATATCTTTATGAGCGTTAATATTTCTGTCTTAATAGTATTTGACCTACCAGACAGAGGTGATCATTTTCCATGGGCCACCTCACACGTCTGTGAAGGACAGTGACTGGTAGATTTCGCTTCATTGCCCATTATCCCCGAACGATTTATCCAAAAATTAGTTGAACTTACATGACAGAACTGCTCCTTATAACTGTTTCAAAAAGAAATTATAGCTAAACAGAATAATGAAAAAATATCATAAGACTTTCCGTGGTAAGGCACAAATCAATCCTATCAAAAATATAGCACCAATTCACTACCCAATTTCTTAAAGGACTGCACAAGAAAAATAATTTAACTCAAATTGTACATGTATTCCAACTGGTTGTAGTCATCAAAAATTGCATAAAATTCAGTTTATTATTTAAATCGTTTAAAAAAAGGTTTTAGTCAAAAAAAAAAGACAGACAACAAAAAGCAGAGATACCTGCGGTAGATGTCCTTTGACACTTAAACTATAAGAAATATATAACAGCAGGCAATCCCTGTCATTTTGCCCTTCATGGAAGGTGCCATAGCAAGCAAATCAGCAGTCTACATATGGCTTCCATGGAGTGAAGACCACTGAGAGAAACCAGAACGTTAAGGATTAAATAAATGCAGCTAATGCAGAATAGATAGTAGTAAAACAAGGAATAGTTGTCAGGTTGCTCATCAGCAGTCTAAGACTGTAGAAGCATAACTACTGAAATACCTCAGAATAACATAGTACTTTAACATGAGAAATGAGAGAGGAAGAGTCATGGCACGTCAAACCATCTTTTTGTACAGAATTCTAAAACTAAAACCCTAAAACTAGAGGGCTGATTCCACAGGCAAAACCCTGATGACTAAACTAGCAGATACCCATTCTTCTTTTAGAAATTTTAAGAACCACCAGTAAATCTGACGTCTGAAAGCAAAGTGCTGTATTAAGAACATATGGAGCTATTGGATCTCTAATTTATGGAGCATGAATATTTAGGGCTTCTTCTGTGAACAGGTGAGTCTTAAAATCTATTTTAGAACTGCCAACGAACAAAGACTAAAGTAGATAAAATATAAACTCTCTTAACCATGATCAGAACTCTTTCAGTATTTTGGATTAACTGAACACTTATAACCATGCCTTTAAACAGCATCTGTGTTGTAAGTCCAGTCCAATTTATTGTTCAGCTGGACAAAAAAAGTCTACTATCTCCATGGTCCCATGCCTGCCTGGTTGTTCACCAGTATCAGTGTGGTGGGTCTGTCCCACCAGCTCCTTGGGTATAGCAGCATTTATGAGAAGATGGTTCTGCTGCCTCTAGTCTACAAAATCATGAGTCAACTATTAGTATTCCGAGTCATCTCACCTGTGATGAGGCCAACAATTGTTTAGTCATTTGAAAACTTTTGAAGTTGGCAGTGTGGAAACTCGATGTAGAGGTCTGCAGTGTATAGGATAAAGAGGATTGGTGCCTATCACAGTTCCCTGCGGACCAGCCTGTTGGGGACAAAGCCCTGTGTCCTTGCATACTGTGGGTGGTCAGTGAGGTAGTCAAGCTTCTACTGTTATATGTGGTGATCCACTGCTGAGAGCTTTTAAGGTAGCTGTTTTTAAACACGTAAGAAACCTTTCTTTCACCAAGAAGACTTAAAATATTGCAGACCCATATCTAATCTTCCTTTTTTTAATCTAAAAATCCCTGACCATTGATCGGAAATGAGGAGCTCTGTAGGAAGCAGGTGATATAATAAATGAATTCAGAGGCAGAAAAATTTATGAAGTTTGCTTACACAGCGAGATGGGTGGAACCGCCAGGGAGGAATGAACAGGGCCTGATAAAGGTTGGTTTTGTGGCTGTCCCAGGCCATGAGGGAAACTAACTGGTGAAAAAAGCGGCAATTACAGCAGAGCACTAAGTAGGACAAAAAAACAATAACATAATGCAAACTCGAAGGGAAAAACACTGGAGGGGGAGGTGTTACCCCTAATTCCTACAACTTAAGCAGCAGCAGCCGAGCAGAGCAGAAGCTACAATACTATGCTCCTCAGGTGAAAAAATGTGCTGAGAGAAGAAAATGTGAGAAAAAAAACCCAACAACCCCAAACCCTGACTGGAGGTTAGAAGGAGGTACAGAGAGTAGCCTAATCTGGTTGGGGGAGGATTTTCAGGGTTTTGAGTTTTTCTCTCCAGGTTGTCTTCTGGAGGTCGCTGAGTTCCTGTCTGGCTGGGGCGTTGGCTTCACTTGTGCAGTTTCTGCACAGGTGCTCTGCATCACCATCATCAGCTGAGCAGTATTTAAGGAGCGCTGAAACCACTACTCGACGCCTGAGTGTTAAGTTACCAGTAGCATTGTGCTCCTCAGTGCCCGGTTTTCTAGTGTTATTAGTTTTCTAGTTGCCTCTAACAAATCCTCTAGTGTTTATAGTTCTGAATGTTGTTTATTTACTGTTGTCACACTCTCGTGTTTTTACGTGCCTTATACCACATCTTCTCCTCCATATCTGTTCCATGATTACAGGAGATTCACTGCCACACCTTCCTCAGTTGCCGTCCTCATCTTCCTAAGCCTTGGTCAGCGCTTTATCTGCTCAGCTCGATCTGCCCGCTCCAGCAAGAAACACCTGTCAGCTGCAGACCTCCTGGACAACCAAACACACAACATTGCTCAAAGACTCAAGCCCTCTCAGTCCTCCTGCCGTTATCTCATTCCCATCTCAAGTAAGTCCGCCACTAAACATAATCACTTATCTTCAAGCCCCAGTTTACAATCTCTGTCTCCACTCCAGAAGCCGCCCGGTCTCCCGCATCGTTTGCAGCCGTTCCCCTGCCGCCGCCTTGCTTTTCCCCTTTGGATCGCCTTCTGGACAGATCATTCACAACCTTTCAATAAATCTAATTACTTCAACTCCTGAGAGTCCTCTTTTCATGTGGGTCAGAAGTTCGCGAAATATGACAGAACACTCAGGCCAAGTTGACCGGCAGGAGGCTCTCAGGAGGGTAATTACCGATCAATCTAACATGATACAAGCGAATGAGTCCGTCCTCCATTCCCTTTCAGATTAGCAGAACATGACTACTCAAACTCTCAATCAAATTACTCACTTACTGCAGAACCTCAATCCCCGTTTCACTGAAGCCAATACTCCTCCGTACGAGGGCGCCGCAGCCTACCTTCCTCTGTCTCCTCCACCTCCGCAGCGACCACTTCCGGTTCACCGCGGAGTCTCAGTTCCAGTTCCGGAAAGATACTCCTTGGAGGCTGGCAGTTGCGGTGGGTTCCTGCTACTATGCTAGCTAGTTTATGCTTTTTCTCCGCAGTCCTTCGTCGATGGTGACGTCAAAATAGTTAATGTTATTGGCCAGCTGGCCGGTAAGGCTCTCAGATGGGCGGAGGTTCGTTTTCGTAGGTTTCCTGACTTAAGTTAGATTCAAGACAAATTTAATACGGCTTTTGGCCATGAGACAGATCGTTTAACCCTTTAACGCTGCATTTGGAAGCTTAAGCAAGGTTGACGGTCAGTAGCCGAATTATCCATTGAGTTTAGAACTCACGCCGCTCTTCTTGGCTGGGACCCTGATGCCCTTAAGAACGCGTTTTTTCAGGCTCTCAATTACCCGCTGCAGGATGAGCTAACCTTATTAGACGAGCCTCCCTCTCTTGATGAGGTGATTGCGCTAGCCATCAGGATTGATGGACGTCTGAGAGAGAGGAATAGGATGAGGGCTTACTGGCGAGCATGTGTTAGCCAGGCTCCCGCAATCAGTGAGTCCTCTGCCTCACCACCAGCTAAGACAGAGCCGAAACCCGTACCTGAGCCCCGCAGGTCCACTTCACCAAGGCCGGAGCCCATACAGGTTGGACGAACCAGACTCACAACCAAGGAACGGCAGCGTAGAATGCAGTCCAGTGAGTGTCTCTCCTGCGGTAAACCATCTCATTACATAGCACATTGCCCGTTGCTTAAGAAGGACAGGGTCGAGAGGGTCCGTCTGTAAGCACTAGGCCGCAGACGGACCAGAAAGTTTCTAAACAGCTGCCTCGGCTTCTCCTTCCCGCTACTCTCTTCCATAACCACAATTCAGTCCATCTCAGTCCCTAGTCGACCAACTTCAGATTTCCATCAAACCCCTCGATGTCCCCCTCCGAGTTTCCACCCTGGATGATCATCAACTCCCTCAAGTAACCTACATCACCAACCCCATAGGGTTCATCCTTTCTGGTAATCATAAAGAGTTTCGGTCCTTTTACGTTTTTCCATCGGCTCAACCCAATTTTACCCTAGGTGTCGACTGGCTTCAACTACACAATTCCACAATAAACTGGAAGGACAATATCATTACGTCTTGGTCACATAATTGTCTCTCCTCATGTCTCCAGGCTGCCGTTCCCTCTAGCTTGCCCCAGGAGGATGTCTCCATCAATTCTCAGGATCTCAGCAACGTCCCAGATGAATACCTCGACCTAAAGCAAGTTTTAACCAAGAGTAAGGCCTGTTCTCTTCCACCACACGACCATATGATTGTGCTATTGACCTTCTTCCCGGAGGCCCTCTACTTTCTAGTCACCTCTACAACATCCCTCATAAAGAACGGGAGTCGATGGAGATGTATATAAATGAGTCCCTTGGACAGGACATCCTCATCTTCCATCGACCGTATGATTGTGCTATTGACCTTCTTCCCGGCGCCCCTCTACCTTCTAGTCGCCTCTACAACATTCCTCATAAAGAACGGGAGTCGATGGAGATGTATATAAATGAGTCCCTTGCCGCCGGTATCATCAGGACATCCTCATCTTCCCTCGGGGCGGGCTTTTTCTTTGTCTCTAAGAAAAATGGTTCGCTCCGACCCTGCATTGACTACAGGGGACTCAATAACATCACCATCAAGAACAGGTATACACTCCCACTCATCACAGCCGCCTTCAAATCACTCCATAAAGTTACCATCTTCACGAAACTAGATCTTCGCAACGCCTACCACTTAGTCCGCATACGCCAGGGGGACGAGTGAAAGAAAGCATTCAAAACCCCTCTAGGACATTTCGAGTACCTCGTTATGCCATTCGGTCTTTGCAACGCTCCATCAGTCTTCCGTGACTTTCCTCAACGTCTTCGTTTTCGTTTACCTCGATGACATACTCAGATTCTCTAGCAACCCGTCAGAACACAAACAACATGTCGGTCAGTTCGTTCAGCGTCTTCTCCAAGATCGCCTTGTTGTTAAAGCCGAATAAATGCGAATTTAATAAACCATCCATAACCTTTTTGGGATTCATTTTTGAGGGCGGGAAGATTCGACCTGACCCCACCAAGATTCAAGCTGTACAAGATTGGCCCACACAGGAATCCCGGTGGACGTTCTGTCTGACCATGGCCCCCGATTCACGTCTCAAGTCTGGAACAGTTCTATTTAGCGATGGTGGCCAAAGTCAATCTTGCGTCTGGGTTTCACGCCCAGACGAATGGTCAGACAGAGCATCTCAATCAAGAAATTGAGGCTACCCTCCGTTGTCTCACATCATCCAATCAGTCCTATTGGAACCAGTACCTCCCTTGGCTTGAATACGACCACAATTTTCACGTCTCTGCTGCTACTGGTCTTTCACCCTTCGCGATCTCTCTAGGTTACCAGCCACCACTGTTCCCAGCCGATGAGAAGGATATCTCGGCGACCGCCGTTCGTCACCACATCCGTCGTAATCGTCGTTACTGGACTGATGACGTTGCTGCCCTCCAACGCACAGCGGAGCAAAACAAGAGGTACGCAGACCGCAAACGTTTACCTGCTCCTGCTTATACTCCAGGTCAACAGGTCTGGCTCTTGTCCCGAGATATCCCTCTGAAGTCTGTCTCCAGAAAACTTCCCCCTTGTTTCATTGGTCCATATCCCACTGACACCGTCATAAGTTCTTCCACTTTTAGGGTTTTGAGTTTTTCTCTCCAGGTTGTCCTCTGGAAGTCGCAGAGTTCCTGTTTGGCTGGGGCATTGGCTTCACCTGTGCAGTTTCTGCACAGGTGCTCTGTATCACCATCATCAGCTGGCCAGTATTTAAGGAGCGGTGAAATCACTACTCGACACCTTAGTGTTAAGTTGCTACCGGTAAAATTGTGCTCCTCAGTGCCAGCTTTTGGACAGATCATTCACAACCTTTCAATACATCTAATTACTGGAACTCCTAAGAGTTCTCTGTTCATGTGGGTCAGAAGTTTGCTAAATATGACAAAGATTTAAGCCTGTAAAGATGATTCTCCTTTGTTCTACTTGTCACTAGGTTATCCTAAGATATTTCTATAGTTGTGTTTAGGCTGATGGTTGACAATATGACCACATCTCCTCACTTTGTTATCTTATTCTTATATTTTCCAGTCTGTTTTACTTCCAGTTATTTGAAGTGTTAAGGTACCGGTTTCTCATATTAGTATTTTTCTCTCCATAGAAGCTACACCTGGTCTGGCTTTCTGTTAGCTTTGACACCTTATAGGAAGGAGACATCAGCTGGTGGTGTGGCCAGAATTTCAACGTTCTCCATCCCCTGCTTTTAACTTTTCCAGTTTCCTCTGCATTAATTTGTATTTTCTGTCTTTTCAAAACACAGTCAGTTGTGGCAGACTGCTGTTTGTACTAAGCTGGGATCTGCTGGAGGTTTCCGTCTGGTAAAGAGGAGATCTTGCTCTCCGCTGTCACTACATGCATGGTCAGCGATTGATGCAAAGTCAATGACACATGGATATAAGTCAAAGGGCAGATGATATTGCTCTTTTTCTCAGAAGTCCTTTGCAAGTTTCAGTTGCAATCAATAGTTTTATTTTATTTTTTTTAATGCATCCAGTCTTCCTCCAAACCTAAGCAAATGCAAACTGTTACTTTTCAAGGACTTTTGGCAGCCTCAATTATAAGAATTCCTCTAACTCTCCATAAAATAAAATTGCACCCATCTCCTCTCTGTGCACCACTGGGTCCATCTCTCCAGTTCTGAAACCCAACCAGAACACCCAGCAGGATTTACCTTATGATATAATGATAAATTGTTAAGTATAAAATCAAAATTTAATATTACAACAAATGCCAATCGAAGATACAGAGTGACATTCACTTTCGGTACTGGGCTACCCCCAACCCCATTAGGAGGAACCGTGATCAGCCAAGAGCAGATCGCAAGTCCTCCTTTTGTCTATGCCTATTCTTGACCCTCCTAGAGGGTTTCATCCTCTTTTATCAGTTTATCCTAGACTATGTGTCGCATTTTATGTGATCAGCGTTTAATGTTTTGTAAACAGCAGCAGATGAGCAACTAGGGCAGAAATATTTATTTGGGCTGCAAAGAGATCATTAGAAAAGGTACAGAATCATACATCCACAACCATTAATTGATTTTCTGTAAAGTGCCTTGAGACGACACCTGTTGTAAATTGGCGCTATATAAATAAACTCCACTCCTATTGTAGATAAAACAAACAAACAAACAGAAAACCTTATTAATCATTTGCTGTAGACAGACATTTGAAAGAAAGAGTTACGCTTTCAATAGAAGAAACACTCTCATGTCCAACCAATGTTGCTCAATCTCTACATGTTGATAAAATACCTTGTAAGTCTTTGAATAAAATAATTTTTATGGTAAAACAAAACCAACAACTCAATAAAATCTTTTACTTTTAATATCCTACCACAAGGGCTGTGGAGCTATTGATTGCGATGCACTGAATAACACCTTCAAGATAAATTGAAAGAAAAAGTATATAGAAATAACCCAACATCTATCCTAAATATTTTTCCACAACGTAGATTCTCAAATTCAGGGGGACTTAACTTGATGCTGCTCTGCAATTATAAAATCTTTCCAAAAATACCACCAAAATATATATATCGTGAAATTAATAAATGTAAGATGAAATACATTTATAAATAATTAAATACATCAAGAAATTCTTAAATATGCTATTTAATTATGAAAATGTTAATATTCTCATTTCCAAATATATTTAATTATTTCATGGTGTATTTATTTATTTCATAACTCCTATGCCAACAGACAAACCCGGATGTCAAATTAGGTGGATGGGACTTGCATGACTTGTTCACAGATCCTGACGTCTAATTGGCTGCACCATACAGCAAGCCAAGACAAATTGAAGGTAGATAATGGGCTGAGAAGCCAGAATGCATGTTCAAAAACATTTGGGTTGGAATTGATTTTGTCGAATTGATTTGAAAGAGACTGCAAAGACAGTCAGGAATGGTTTTTCTTTTTTGAAACAAAGTTATTTGTGTAAAAGACGTTTCTATTGTTTGTCCAATGTCCTTACTAATATGTGGCAATAATGCCGCTCATTTAATTGAGCAGGCACTGGGTTTGTTTCAGAATGGGTGGTGGAAAGGCGCTGAATTACTTCTTGTAAACTTTGTGTCCCGCTGAGGTCGATGGCTTTGTGTGACAGTGCCAAAATGTTTTCGATGGTTTCACTATAATTTATCAACTACAACATGTGTTTAACCGAGTCCAGCATCTATCTTTCTCTGGGTCTAAAATGTATCTTGTTAATTCAACACGGATCAAGGCCTTTTCCATAGAGGAACTAGGAAAGGAATGTGAAGACCACAGTTATAGAAATACATAATAATTTATTATGTACGTCTATTATGGAAAGCCGTTATATTCAAAATTAAATAAATAAACTATTCATGAAATAAATGAAAATCCCTGTTAAATTAAATTAATATTTAAAGAAGATTTTTTATTTTATTTTATTTATTTTAATTTTCCACAAGATTTATTTATTTATTTCACAATGAAGGATTTTATTTATGTATTTATTTATTTACTTCATAATGGAGTTTTATTTTATTTAGTGACGCTTTTATTTTGTAATGACGCTTTACTATTTCAGCTGCTTTTATTTCAAAACCCCTTTTTCATTTAAAGCTCTTTTTATTTCATGTTTGTATATTCAAAAGAGGGGCGGAGTCTTATCTATGGGCGGAGTCTTATCTGTGGGGCGGTGCTGGTCCACACGGTTCAAAGGTCAGCGACAGCGAAACAAAATATCGAACAGAAGAAGAAAATAATTGTGGCCAGTTTTTGTGAAATAGATCAATAAATGTTGTGGAAAAATTAAAATAGAT